>VWPU01006927.1:0-95289 GCA_013398955.1 Callaeas wilsoni
AGGAAGGAAGGAAGGAAGGACTACAATTCGTTCTCCTGTAAATTGTCTCAGAGTGTTTCAGAGGGAGTTTTGAATCTTGCCAATGAGTTCACATGGACATTCTGGGCATATGTTAACTCATGCTGCTGAATTAGTTTTTCTACTCAGCAAGTGGAGAATTATTTTCTCTACTCTTGTCTTATGACTATGTGGAGAGTCTGCACATGTCTTTTGAGCATTTGCTGTTCATGTCATTTAAAATAGTGAAGGCTGAAATTGTAGGATGCCTTAACAAGGTAAAAGTACTTACTAGCTACATCTTGGATCCAAATTCTTGTTCCAAAGTAAGCAGGTAAACAATGCTTATTTCCCTGGGGTCTGCTTTGGAGGCAGCAATATCTTGCTCATTGTGTTCAGTGGGAACTGCAAGCCCCTATCTGAACAAAATTTGACCGAAAGACTTAAAAGAACAGATGATATCTGTGAAAAGGTGGCTCTTGACTCTAAATTCCACATTAACTCCTTAAAGAGCTTCCCACAGACTAATGTAAGGACAGAAGCCCAGTCATGGCCTGACCCAAAGCACATGAAATTCAGCCAGAACACCTGAGTTATTTTGAAGATCAGACCCTAAAGGAGTCACCTGCAATAATTCAAACCCCAAACAACAAGCAGGATGGGTGGTTTTATTTATTGTTTCCTGTCTGACAAGACAGAACGTGAATTTTTCAGCATATTTCACATGATCCTTGCTTTCTTAAAGTGCTTCATGGAAGCTCAATGTTTTCCCCAAATTTCGGGCTGATGTGTAGGGACAGGTCAGTGGATTTGCTGTGGATTTGCAACTGCACTGAGAGTGTCACCAAAAGCTCCAAGTGGCTCGAAAACTCTACTTCAGCACTTCACTTTTATTTGGATTTTAAAGCTTTGCTCAGCTAATTCTACTATGTCCCAGCAGCCTGGAAAATCCCCAGAAAAAAACCCCTAGGGACTGCCCTTTTGCTATTGTCTCTTTCCGAAAGGGGCCCAGGTAGTGACTTGTGAGTTCCCCCTACACAAAGCAGAGAGAGGAAAAAAGAACTAATCTCCCCTGCCCCCCGTGTGCGAGAGAAAGCCAGGGCTCAGCAGCGTGTGTGCGTCCCAGCGAGAGCGGGGCTGGGGCACAGGGTGACCTCCGGCTGCCTACCCGCCACAAAGGGACCGTGGCATTGACACAGCCTGACTGCTCTCCTTCGGGGGGGACAGATTGAGAGGAAGTGACCCTTGGTGCCCCGCTTCTGCAGGGGACCTTGTGAAATAAGTTTTGCTCTTCTCTTCCTTCCTTCCTCAGGCAGCTCAAAGAATTTAACGATGAGAAATCGCTCACTTTTACTTCATCTTTCAAAGAGCAAGCAATGAAGAGACTTTTTCCCTGAAAGGGATGAGGAGGAAGTGTAGCGGAGCTACCCTTAACTATTTGCTTCTGGCTTGGGAAACCCAAAACTGGTCCACAGGGTTCACAGATGACAGGGCAGCAGGCAGCAGCAGCAGGAGCTCTGGGTGAGGCTGTGGGAGTCTATCGAGGGTTGCTTTCTAAGAAGACTCATAAAATGATCCCTGCGGCCCCATTCCCAAGAACCAGGTACATTGGGATGTTCAGAGCTGTTTAATGCAACTCCCCAATGGCATCTGGTTAATTCCTAGTGAAACCAGATCTGGGAGGATGAGAAGGATTCTGGGGACTGTGATAAGGAAAAGGCTGATTTGGGGTAAAGGAAGCAGAAGTGGCTAGGCCCATGTCACAGCTGTGTGATCAATCTCTACCCATCCGTGCTGAAGTTCCCAATGCCAAACTTTGAACCCAAGGCCAGGCCTGGGTAAGTTTGACCATCAAGGTCCCATGAGGAGCAGCAGGGGGTGTTCAGCCTGAAGAAGAGGAGGCTCAGGGGGGCCTTATCGCTCTCTACAACAGGAGAGGTTGTAGCCAGATGGGGGTTGATCTCTCCTCCCAAGTAAAAAGTGGTAGGACAAGAGGAAATAGCCTCGAGTTGTGCCGGGGGGGTTAGATTGGATATTAGGAAAAAGTTTCTTCAATGAAAGGGTTATCAAACATTGGCACAGACTACCCAGGGAAGTGGTGGAGTCATCATCCCTGTAGGTATTTTTAAGACATGTAAATGTGGCACTTAAGGACCTGGTTTAGTAGTGGACTTGGCAGTGCTGGGCAAGTGGTTGGACTTGATGGCGTAAAGGTCTTTTTCAACCTAAAAATTCTGGGATTCTATGATAAACATTTCATGCGCAGCCCTGGTTCACATCTCCTAGCTGTTGAGGGGCAGTAGGTAAAGCACATGGACTCAGTTTCATCCCTCCCTCTTCAAAGGAGTTTTAAATGTCTCTCAGATGCACTTGGGGTAAGTTGGGGAGGGAGGGAATGACCTTTGGATTCTCCCTCCAGAGGGAACCTGAGAAAATGACCTTTTGGCCCTCAGCTCTGCAGGGGCTCGGGAGAGGTCGGGAGGAATGACTCTTGGTCCAGTCTTGCTCACCACAGGGGCTAGGGGAAGGAAAAAGAAAGAACTCCAGGAATATGTGATCACGGGAATTTCTGTCGTCTTCTGAAAAAGAGGCATGTTTACTTCATAGCCATTGTAAGAAAAATAACCTGCCACTGAGAAACAAGCAAGTCCATTTAAAGCAAGAAAAAGCCTCAACTCGGTGACCTAGAAATCAATGCCGAAAGTAAAAGCTGATAAATAAATAAATAAGTAAATAAAATAATCAGGGATGTCGTGCAAAAATCAAGGGGTGCCCTCTGAAGAGGTGTAATCAAGGCTCTGAGCCTTCGGTTATAATGGTTTTGATTAAAGAAAGCTGTGCAGAAGTAATCTATTTTATTTTTAAATGGCCTGATTTTTCCTCGCTGCTCTCTTGGAGGCTGAACCTAGAACAATTTTGAGGAGGACATGAAGTGTTCAGTGTGAAAGGCAAGAGAAAAGGTATGCATTTAATAAAAAAGAAAACCAACATCTGCTTAAGTTACTTTTGGGGTTTGATGGCACACATTAAAATTCACTGAAAATAGCAGTGCTCTGGTAAAATAAAAACATGAAACCCTGGCTGATGAAGCCACACAGTTCTGCACTTTTTCCACAAAACCTGCAATATAATTACAAGCACGGTTGTCACCCTGAGCCAGGGATGGGGCTCATCATATGCTGTGTACCATGGGGTTTATTTATTCTTTTTACTCTTCCCAGTATAAAAAACTTTAAAACTTCATTCCAACAAACTTTATATTTATTCATAATTTTGAACTCTTCGCTTGTTTCCATTATAGCTGAAAACTTCTTTAAGTGTGAAAATCTTCTGTTCTTATATAGGGTCAAACATATTTTCTTTGCTTGATAAATAAAGACAAATAGTAGAAAAGAACCTCAAAAGAATCCGAGCTTGGGTGGGAGGGGAGGGAAGTTTACATTTTCTTCCTCGAGAAGATCAGATGTTTATTCAAGCCTATCTGAGCCTTTTGAACAGAGCCTGGGCTGTGCTGGAAATCTCCTGAGAGCAGCGTTCTTTAGAGAATGGAAGGGAGGGCTGCCTTCAGAAGGGCTGGCCACAGAGTGCTCTGGCTTCAGAGCGTGGCAGTGCCAAAGGTGCACTGAAGGACAGGTGCAGAAACAGAGTCTTTTTCCAAAGCAGTTATTTGAATAAAGCAAGGAGAGTTCTTGTCATAACCTGCATTGTGGCAGCAAGAATCAAGTGTGCATTACTTCCTGCCAGCACTCCAGTTCCTCCCACATGAGTTACATCTTGGAACAGGGGGATGCTGTGCCCTTCCACAGAGTCTTGCAGGTGAACATTTCTAGTCACAGTAGTTTTTAGGAGAATTTTGAAATATTATTATCAATATTCAGGTCTTTCCCACTTTTTTTTCTTTTTTTTTTTTTACTGTTAAAATAAGCTGCATAAACTATTGAAGCCTGGAAAAGCAAAGAGAATCCAAAACTTCTAAAAAGTGTGCAACTTTGGTTTGGTAAGTTACATGTTTGAGTAGAAACCCAGGCCACATCTTCATTTGCCTGTGGTCAAATTTTTGGGAAGATAGAGCAACTGATTGCAATTGGTTTTCTTTTGACACCTCTTAATGCTTCAGGCTTACAGTGGTGTTATTTTCACACTGGAAGTTTGACATACAAACTAATGTACACAGAAAGAAAAACATCATTGTGTAACTTGGCCTATAAAAGCTTCAACAGCACGTTTACAGCATGGCAGAGCTGTTTAAAGCTGCAAATCTTAACACTCCTTCATGGAGGATGGCTGTGAACATGAGCACAGGCAAGATGCTGATGTCCTCTTTGCAAAGGTAGACAAGAGCATTAGACAGTGCCTGCAGCCACAGGCTCCTCTGCCAGGACTAGGGGCTGGAAGTACTTCTCTCCTAATAAAATACAAGAGTCCAAACAGACCTGCAAAATACAATTTTTGTAGAGGCTTGGAAATTATCTTTGGCCACAATGAATGGGCAAAAGCTTATTGTGTCCTCCAATCCCCACTGATAATTAACATTTGATTTCTAAAAGCGTGGCAGTCTTGTATGTTCTTTTCAGGAACAGCATGTGTCCTCTATTCAGAGGAAATCAAAGTTGTATGATGTTTACATTTCAGCAGCATGCTTCAGAGAACGAATTTAGCCATTCAAAGCAGAGCTGCTTTTAAATAATATTAAGATAACAAGGAAGTCATAGAACAGAGGACCAAATGAAGTTACATTTCTCACCTGTTAAAATTACTTTTATAATATGCTGTTTGCTGCCTTAGCTTCTGAGATCTGCAGGTAAAACAAGCAATGATCTCAAACAAATCTGCTTAACCCATTTGTGAGAGATGATGTCATGGCACTCGTGGCCTTGCCTATGTCTGGACCATCCCTTTCCCAAAGTGAGACTTACCCTCTGCCGCCATCTGAGAGCATCCTACACAGCAGCCATGTGGCACTTTTTCTGCTGAGAGATCATTTCACATTTTAAAAAAACTTTTTGCAAGGTACTTATGCATTGATGTGCTGCCCAGTCTGAAGGACAGTTACAGGAAAGCACACCAGAGGTCTTTTATAAGGCCCGTGGTACCCTAAAGTGCCTCAGTTCTCTCTGCATAATGCTGACCCATGCTGTGTAGGAGCATCTTTGTGTTGCTCTTCAGGAGAAAATTTACTCCTTTAATGATGAGGAGAAGCTGGACAAAATTTGATTTTCCCAGAAAGAAGTGTCTTTTTTTGTCCTCTTGAAGCCACAGTTCTTTTTGTGTGATAGCAAGAGACCTCTTTTGCAAGGTGTAGCCAGAAGGAAAAAGACAGTCAGCTCTAAGAAACACAGTCACTTGAAATAAACTAGAATTCACCACATAATTTTCCACATCAGTGTGGTGTACAGATGCACTGGACAAATCCCCGTGTTTATTAAGGATGGAGAAGTTGCTTGGTATGTCACCTACAAAGCTTGGTCTTGGCTTCAGCAAATGTTTTTTCTCTTGGTTTGTGTCCCAGCCTTGTTTTGTTCATATGAACACTTTACAGGTTATGCAGGGATCCCTGGAGCTCACATTCTACGTAGATGAAATATAAATCCACTGAGGTTTTGCCACTGATGATTGAAAAATATGGTTAGTACATCAAGTGAGAAAAAGCAATGTGTGATGGAAATCCGTGTCTTTGGCACCATTAAAGTTCTTTCTGTTAATATTGGTGAGCACTGGTGTAGTCTGTGTGCATTTGTGTGAACAGGATGAAGAATAACAAAGAGATGACTGGAATCACAGAAGTGTAGGGATACTAATACAACCACCATTCTTGTACAGGGATTGGTTGTCATGCCCCTGGCATGTGTTTTTTGCCAAAATACCAGGGAGCAGTGCATGTTTGCTGGGTGGGTATTGTCGCACATCTTAACACAAAACAGGGAGGGGGCGTTCAGTGACACATTCTGATTAATTGTTTAACAGGAGCCTCCTCATACTCATTACAGCTATTCAGCCATATCACTTTTGAAATCTGAAGGCACAATTTTATCTGAGAGTCCATATGGCTTATCAGGAAACTGTGCTTATAGAAAACTACCACAATCCTGAACCAAGATAATATTAATCTAGTAGACCATAACAACTCGGGGAGAGTCAATATGGTCTCTCATTTGAGCATGCATTTTGATATGCATTCTACCTATCCAAACACAAGTCATTTACATTGCAAGCTATCTGTCTGGTAAATCCATGGTTAGGTAGTTCTTATAACGGTGGGGCATTTTTACAAGAGAGATTATGAAGATGACTTGAATGTGTTGTAGTCCATGGACTAATTTGGAAATTACTGAGTATTTGCCTGATAGATTGTAATAGACTCTGATGAAGTTGTTGGCTTTTATCAGCTAAGCCCATATTTTGGTATGTAAGCAAATTTGAAAAAAGCAAAATATTTGCAGAATAATCAACCAAGCTGATCTGTTTGACTTGCAGCATCCTGCCTGCTTTGAGCCACCAGGCTGATGGAAGGAGGAACTATCTGCTACGAGGGCACAGACTTGGCAGAAATGAGCCATTACTGTAAGTTCTCTTGTGTCCCTTCAACTCTGAGTAGCCTGAGAGTGTGGAGAGCAGATTGCTGCGGGCTAATGGCTGAGGAGAAAGTGAAGAGGTAACCCTGCTCACGTAAGTCCATACAGCTCTGCAGAGAATATCCTATGGTGAAGCCACACTTGCCCTAGAGTCCCGAGCAGATCCCTGGCTGTATGTTTAGAAAGCCTGTAACAGGTTAGTTAAATAGGCTTAATCATCCTCACATGCTCTGTGTTTTCTGTTCTGTTTTCCCTCCATTGGAAAAGCAAAGGAAAATAGAGAAAAATGGAGAGAAGGCAGAGAGTATTGGAAGAAAACTAGAAACTAGGTATCGTTTCGGTTTTATTTCAGTTTGGATATTGTTCAAAGGGAAGGATCAGAAAATTTTCAAAGAACACAGGGTTTTGTGAAAAATACACTCAAAGAGATTTTTATTTTAAGGCAGCATTTTTGGCAAACCCCAGCCAAGAAAAGTAAGTCTTCCTGAGGAAGGATTGTCCAGAATCACAGTGGCCCCTCAGCATAAGCTCTGAGAGGCCACAATAAGAGGGATGAAGGTGTCTCTCCTCTTCACTGAATGTAGAGGGACCCCACGTGGCTGGTGTCGACTATGTGCCTGCTTCCTAAATTACTCCAGTTAGGGGAGTTGAAAGCTACTCAAATTCTGCTTTTTCACCAGATTGTCTCATTGAAGAAAAAAAGAAAAGCACTCAGGCAGTACCAGCCTTTCCAGCATTTTCCATAAGTTACCACAGTGGATTTCCCCACATATCAATGTTCACATTCCTTTTAAGTAAATTGATTTCAGTCATGTTTATACCATCTCCAGGTCATTTGGTGGCATTTCCAGAAGAGGCAGGAGGTGCTGACACAGGATGGAATAGAGAGGGAGTTATTCTATGTTAGAACCACACAGAGAATAAGTGGTGCTGTGTGCTACGGTTTTGGTAGGTTTTAATGCAACTGTGCAGAGAGTTGCAGTTATTATCATTATGAGACATTTATGAAGTCTAAATTAAAATGCTGATAAATAATGTAAACTGAAATGCAAATTTTTATCAGATCTCATTTTTCTGGAGGAGTATCAGTAAAATAGCAGTTGACATGGTGCCAATAAGATAGTATATTGAAAGGTAGTATTTAATTTCCTTGAAAATAAGTTTAGATTTAGTTATTGAGGGTCTGTCATCAGCTGTTAAGCTGCTAGAACCGACTTCAAGACCTACTATATTGGCTACAGAACCCAAACCCCGTTAGCTAAATAAATAAATATAATCCATATTCTTCTATAGCTATTAAAAAAACAAGTTGCTGTGTGGCAGAAATGAAGGTGTCATGAAGAAATGAAGATTCTGAGCATAGAGGTTGCACAAATCACTGCACAGGTTTGTCTTAGTTTTTAAGAAGAGGATTAAAGGGGAATATACTGAAAAGAAATGTGCTGATTTCTGCCCTGCCATGTCTTGCCCATCTTACAAAGTGAATGAGGGGAAATGAGCCTTTCCACAGTATCCCTGACTTCTGCTGATGCAGTATAAGGCTGTCTGGGAAGATCCAAGGTGGTTCCTATGTACTCTGCATGGTAAGTAAGCATGCTGCATTTAATTTCCTTTAAAACAGCAACACAGATTCAACAGTGTATCTTCCTGAGTCTTCCTACATACTTTTTTATTTTGTCTGTCACCTCCAGTCTCAGTTCTTGCTCTGCCTCACTTCCTACTGCCATCAAACCAGTGCTTGTTGTGCCTGATGTTCCCAGCAATACTTCTGTCTCAAGCCCATCTCTGACCCTCTCCTGCTCTGGCCTTCAGCTGTATGTGTAGCTTTTTTCTCACCAAACTAAGCTGATGCATACTCCTAACTATAGAATAATTCTAAGCACAGCCATCACATCATCCCTCTTTTAAGGAGAAGGGATTTGAAGCAAACAGTTACTAAGGTCAGGAAAACAGCATTTGCCATCAGTGAGGATGGCCCATGTTTGAAGCATATATTTAAGTGCTTTGCAGAATAAGAGTTCCAGTCAGTCACCTGCGTGCCTCAGTTTCCCCTCAGTTGCCCGAGGGGAGTTACCATTTACTCACATTACTGATATGTGGTGAGCTCCCGCTGACTGTGTGCTCATGATGTGCTTGGGAAAATGCCATTAGCTTTTCCAAAGGTCTGAATTGCCTCTCTTTAATTTTAACTGGTTTTGTTCATAACCTCCACTGTTCTTTCCCTGTAGATTGCGTCCATGTGTGATTTCTTTATGGGTAAAATTAAAATGCATTAGGAAAGTTCCTGAATAAAAAAAATGCAGCACTCCAGCCACCTGGAGTTTTACTCTATTTGTATGCCCACTCCTACTTCAGTGACTCTTTCAGAGGTTCCCACTCACAGCTGCGGCTAAGTGGGCACGTCTAAAGGTGACAGATTGAGAATATATGTTGAAGTACATGTATAAGTGTATATATAGATTTCTATTCCTCCTTTGTTTCTTCTTCTCTTTCACTGATGTTAAAATCACACACTTGCAATTTAAACCCCACCATACATTGTTATTTTGTAAAATAATGAAATTATTGCTCACCTTCATCCCTTCCCTTTCACAGAATTTCACAAACATCATTTCCCTCATTCCTGGTTGACAGGGGACTCTCATAAAGTTAGTGATCATCTTCTTTGACCATATCCTTGTCATCCCAGCAGAAGTATTTCCTGCACCACAGCGTTCCCATGTAGGTCTAAGCTGACAGTTGACTAGGAAAGCTTCAGATCCAAATCAGACTTCCTGACACAACCGATATGTTCCTCACAAGACTCTGTGGAGTGTCATGGCTTGTACTGCATTATATTTACCTGAAAAATTCAGAATCTGGTCAATACTGTAAAGCTCTCAAAGTTGAAGGCTCTCACACTGGCAGGGGGGAAAGCCCTGTTTCTGGGCTTACATTTTTACATCTGTTTGCTTCAACCACCCTTGTGCTGCTTTTGTGTTCACTTTCTTTGAATATTCATGTGATTGAATTCTGTGTCCATTAACATTCACAGAAAGTGAACCTCAGAGCTGCACATATATTTGCAGAAGCAGCGGTTTACATTTGCACACTTAGGTATTCATAGCTAAAAGCACTCACTCGAGGAACAAAATCACTACCATTTAGCCAGCCAGTCCCATGCAAAACTGTTTATTACCCACAAAGAACTGATTTTTGATCTTGCTATAGAAATTTTTTTGCTTGCTTTTAGAAAAAAATTGTGTATGTAAATCACTACTTTCCATACATTTGTGCAAGCAGAAGAAAAGCTTAGACAGATTATGTATTAGGAAGTATTTGTTTAGAATTTGGATACTCCTGCCACAAAAGCGTGACCTCTAGTAGATCTTGGTGGTATAGAAACTATGACACACAGCTGAGCAGATATAGGCTTTTCAGCAGAGATGTTACACATCCACCTGACACAGTTAATTAAAATGTCACTTCTATAGGAGTAAAGGGAGATGAATGTGAGCCAAACAGCTGAGCAGAGAATTTTGTTTTGCCTTTGAGCAATTCACTGTAATTTTGTTTAAACACAGGGTGGGGGTTTATTTCCATTGTATTGATCAATAAAAGCTACAAAATTTACCCTAAAAAAAACACAGGCATATTCAAACTGTTTTCTTCACAACTTAGACTTATTGGTCCTAAACTTTCCAGTCTGTTTTGCACAGTGGCCTGACACACTCTCATCTCTGCCAAGACCCCTTGTGACTTCAGTGAGAGTTATAACAATCTTGCCAGGAGGATGTTTAGCATCAAAGGCTGCACTAAGTGACAACGTGGGGTTAAGCCATGCTCCATCAGGGTATGTGAAATAGCATGTGGTTTGTTGAAAACGTAGCCTAAACGCAAACACTGAATTGGCACAAATGTCAGGAGCATTCGATGGTGTGTGTTGATGGCACAAAGCTGGGAGGTGTTCCCAACAGAAAAGAACTGATAGGCTGTACAGGAGGGATTGCATGGTGCTTCAGACTGAAATAATGGAAACAGGGTAAAATTCATTCCAGGTGCAAAATATTAACTGATGCATTTGGGACTGACACCCAAATAATACCTCCCATAAGATGAGAGCTCTTCATTGGAAATGACTGAAAAGTCGTCAGCTGATTGTATGGCAGCTGTGAGCCACCAGCCCCAGGGCAGGGGTGAGAAGGCTGCCTTCAGTTGTACCAGGAGTGATACTCCTAGGAGAGCTAAGGATGTGCCAAGGTGAGTGTCGTGATCTGCTGGGCTGGTCTAGTGGCTCACTCCTGCCCTAAAAACAGACATGAGTCTTGTGCCCTTTTCCTACCCTCAGACACGGCTCTCCCTATCTCCTGTGCACCATCTCTGTTTACCTCCCAGCCTTCTCATGGTCTTCTGCTGCCTTTCAGTCAAGTCTCCTGCAATTTTTGGTAACCAAGGAACAAAAAATGGGGTTTTGCTGCATCCATTTGCAGAGGTATTCAGAGAGCCATATACCTACCACATGGTTAATGACAAGAGTGTGTAGCAGAGAGCAGAGATGGGGGAAAGGGAAAGGAGTAGGCACTGATTCTACTGGGAAGTGGGTGTTAGGTCAGTTTATCCCATTTTGGGAAAACTGCTGCCGTAGTGGCTTTGAGTAAGGCTTTGAGAGGAGCTCATCCGAAGCATCGCATATGTGTGATGGGCACACCAGGATGGGCCTTTTGGTGGTGTCTTTCCAGAGCAGCCAGAGAAAGAAGGTTCAGACTGCCTCACTGTCCTCCAGAGGTGCTCCTGGGACAGTCAGGGGTTGGGACTTGCTTGCCAGTTGGAAAACATATTGTGCCAGTTGGCAGTCTCTGTTAGAAGCTTGATCCCACATCTCCTGTCTGTGATAGCAGCTCGTCAACGAGAAGCAGACTCCACAGAGTTTGCCATGCCAGCACACAAGTACTGCAAACACCATTATATGGTCCTTTTTGTAAGCCTATTAGGGTTTTTTTGTCCTCAGCTGAAAAGCTGGTCCAGAGCCCGCCTCCTCAACTCAGTAGAAATCTAGTGATTTTCAGCTAAATGTATTTAAGACAAGGGGATGCAGGGGATCAAGTAAACTCAATGGCAAAACAAGAGAAGGCAATTAGCAGGATATATGGCCAGGTTCTTAATTACCACATTGAAAGCAAATGGTCACAAGGATACAAATACAAAAGACAAATCTGCTCAGGGATAGCAATGAGTCTTCAGCTCCAAGACACCCCAAGAGCCTTTTCAGGTACCAGATCTGGAAATCATGAGCTCCTGGAGACACCCTACCTTCCAAATTTCTCCCCCATTTCCATGTATCCTTGTACTGCTGGTGTTGTGCCAGCTTCAGGAGCAGGTGACTTGTTTTTTTCCAATAATCCTTCCCTGGGCATTCCTTCTGCATCAGGTACTTTCGCCGCACAGCAGCTTACCCATCTTTGTCACAGAGGCTTTGACACGTTGCACAAATGATGTCTGTCTCAGGATCCAGATCTGGAGCAGCGAGAGGGATCCTTTCATCCTTTCCCGTGCCATCACTTTGCAGTAGCTGTGCCATGCTGCATGTCTCCCCCTGCAGATATTCCTTCACTGCTGTGCCCAAGACTGCAGGTCCCAGCATCCTGTAAGTGGTGTCTGAAAGGATCCAGGACAGTGATGAAGAGTACCAGGGAATGCATCCAACCAGTGCAGGAGCATGAGGAGGCTGGGAAAAACGTGAAGGACGAGGTGTTTTCTGCCTTTCAGAAAAAAGCTGGGAAATAGGTCTGGAAAATAGAGCAGGAGGTGTGAGAACTGGATGATTTATGCGTATGTGCACACGAGAAAATGAGAAACAAAGTTTCAAACTGGCAATTCATTTGGGTTTTTTATTGATTATAAATTGAATCTCCAAACTATAATTAATAACCTGAGCCTGGACCATACCTGTTATAGAGAGTTGCTAACACATCTCTATAAAATGTCTAGCAAGGCAGTAGCTAAACATAAATTCTGTGATGCTTATGATTCCCAGCATGTTACCAACTTCCTATAAAGGCAGTCTGTTGTTATAAAACATGGCAGCAGGCATGGCTATGAAATGCTGCTTGAAAACGTCTCTTCTAGCAACTGTTTTCAGTATTGCTACACTTTTTGTGTATCCTTTGTAAGGTTTCTGTGGCCCATTTTCACCTCTTTGCTCTTTGTTCTTGAACAAAATAAATGCAATAGTCATATGTGAAAGTATGTTCAAAGAACATTAATGTTATTTTAATGTCTGTGTTTATGTCATAACTTACACTTTTTCCTTTGGACACAGTTATTTATACTCACAGATGAAAATTCAGCTTTGGGCTTGGGGCTGTGTGATTTGGGCTGAAGTGGCATTGCAAATTTTGACTTTGTGGATGGGTTTTTTTCTATATACATATATAGACAAAATTCTTTTCCTTGACAAGCCTAAAAAGGGGGCAAAAGCACCCAAATGCTTTTATCTCTTCTCTTACACATGACTCCAACAATAATATAATAATTTTCATTTTAAAGTGCACTAATGCCATTTTAATCATTTTTTGAGCAACTAACGTAATACAAAGGAAAGGATGAAATGGAATATTTGTGGCTGCAGAGACAGATATCATTATTCAAGGGTAGAAGCATGTGAAAGGGTAAAGGGGGTTTAAAGAGATACTCTTTTGTTGTACTTAACACTGATAAATGACATACAAGTCAGGATAACAGGGCAGAGCTCCTGTCAGGGAGACAGTGATAAATGTGGAGGCTGGGACAGAAAGGTCCACTAAACAGAAATCTGTATATGACATGTTGTACATTTGATAGACTTGTCTGCATGGTCTAAGCCACAGAGTGTTCTTCTTGGCTCAAATTATGGCCCTCGAGCACATCTTATACAACCACTGAGCTCATGTTTGTTTTCCCATTTCCGTGTGGCAGCAAAGATCAATTCCCCTTAATCAGTGCAATACACAGGGCTAAAACCAGTGAGGAAAAATGTTCGTATACAAATATAATTGATATCTCTTTCAGGCAAATCATTGTATAATATGAAACAAAAAGCAAACAGATCGTTTTATTATTACTCTTGTCTCCTTTTAAAAAAATGCCCAGAATCAGCCTGTTAATCAAAAGATTTATTTAAGAGAAAACAAAATCTCCTGTTATTTCTTTATGAATGAAACAGGAGGTCTGTGATTTGTGCATTAAGCTTCCTACATCCCATGCAGCATGACCTGTGCTTCTTGAATGTCCTCAGCATCAAAAATGAAGACAAAGGAGTGGAGGCAGTCAGAAAAGGCATTTATTGCTTCCAGAAGCAACAGTTCACAAAGAAAAAAAAAAAATCCAAGAATTCACTCACGTAATATTCATTGTGCCCTCCTAACAGATGACCAAGGCTCATGCTTTCAGCAGGAGCAGCATGCATGAAGGAGTCCATGTGATACCAGGTAAAACACAAGGAAGATTGAATGAAAGCAATTCTGCAAGACTGGTGGAGGATTAGAGACTGATGGTCAGTCACTTTTGGGTTCCTTTAAGGACACAGGGATTTTGACTGCCGTATTCTGCCAGTCTCACTGAGTCTGGTGGTGCAGTGGAGAATTGCCAAGTGCTAGGTGGGAACACTTTCCCTGTTACAGCAGGTTGTGAACGTATCATACCTTAGGTGAAGCTACCATACGTGTCTGTGGGTACCAATATGATAGGAGCACAGAATGGTTGGAGTTGCAGGGGACCCTAAAGACCACCTAGTTCTGAAGCCCTTGCCATGGGCTGGGCTACCTTCCACTCCGACCGTGTTGCTCAGAGCCCCCCCATACAATCCAGCCCCGAATACTTCTAGAGATGGGGAATCCACAGCTTTTCTGGGCAACCTGTGTCAGTGCCTCACCACCATCACAGTAAAGAATTTCTTCTTAATAGCTAATTTAAACCTACTCTCTTAGTTTAAAGCTGTTCCCCCNATTTTAATATTAATATAAGAAGCCCCTCTCCAGCTCTCTTGTAGCCCCTTTAGGTGCTGGAAGGTGCTTTAAGGACTCCCTAGAGCCTTCTTTTCTCCAGACTGAACAAGCCCAGCTCTCTCAGCCTGTCTCCATGGGAGAGGTGCTCCAGTCCTCTGATCATCTTCATCACCCTCCTCTGGACTTGCTCCAGCAGGTCCATGTGCTGACATAGTTTAACAAAGATGAGTCACAAGGGCAGTGTTGAAACCTGAATTTCAAAGTTATCCAGCTTCATATATGAAAGTGTCACCACTGGCTGCTTTTGTTCCTTCCCGTCTCCAGCATAGTCCCAGGGAATGATGTGAAGAGGCACATCTGTGCTTCAGGCCTTGATCACCTCTCGCTTACTGAATTTGGGGCTGGGAAAACAGATGGGACAGAGGTCCCCTCTTCAGTACTCTGCAGAGGAGACAGGGGCAGCAACACAGCTATCTATGTTCACTTTTCTGCTGAGAGCTCCCTTCTTCCAAAGTCTTCTGGGACTGTAGGAGAAATCAGCAACATTACTGTCAAAAATATTTTATAGGGAAAAAAATATTGGAGGTCTTCCACTTAAATGGCTTCACTTTCCAAGCACTCACTAAGTTCAGGAACAGGTTATCCAAACTCTTCTGCAGAGGAGAAGGGGTAGAGACCATCTCTGCAAGCATACAACTGAGCTGAAATTCCAGGGAAGGGTTCCTGTGACGGTGGCCAATCTCAAGACCCTCTTATCAGTTATCAGTGTGGGAGGTGTAAGAGCCACAGATTTTAACACAGTGAGGCCAGGCAGATGGGTGCCCACACAGACGCTGTGGATATTGGGGTAATCTTAAGAAGAAACAAGACCCTTTAATAAATTCTGCCGTATTTTAGACCCCTGCTTTACAGGAGCTGTGTTTAAATTTAATATAATACAAGCTGCCCCTTCAAAGCATCCCTTTACATAACGCCCTGCTCTGACACCACAGCTGACACAGTCCAAACAGATTGACTTGGGGAGGGAAGAGGGAGAAGGGAGGAAAATAATGTGTTGTCCCCCACATGCTGTTTTCTGGCTTAATTTGCTACCTCTTGCAATGTGGGTGAGAATTGGCATCCTGATACAGAAATCTCCTGGTAGTCCCTGGAATCAAAGAGTGCATTAAATAACAGACCTCACATCCATGATTTTAAGACTATATTACAAGAGTTTCTCCGTTTAAAACGTATTTCTACCACCGAATCTAGATATTGATTTCAGGCTAGAAAATTTTGCATGTTAGGATGGAAAGAGAGAAATATGCTGCATTTTCCCATTTTTTACTATTACAGTACCTTTCTTGTTATTAAAATAGTAAAAAGGGAAGAATTTATCAACTGTTGGCTGTTGTATATCTTGTTTTTTCCATTTTAATCCTGTAAATTTTTGACAGGAACTGAAATAAGATCTACAGGGACTTTTTTAAGAAGAAAAGTCTATTCAGTAGTAATGTAAAATGCAAATTAAATATTTGTTCGGTGTTTAGTCATTCCTCAGAGACTAAAAGAAATTCTTCATCACGACCTCTATACTGACCTTCACATCAAATTAGAAAGTTATAGTGTTTATGTGGAACCATATACACTGTCCCTATTGTAAAGAAGAAATGAATATTTTACAGCAATTGCAATTTGTTTCAAGGATCATTTTCTGAGATCTCTGCTTGCTGAAGACTACAATTTACCTTTTTACAATTTCATTTAATGATCTGACATTTGAGACACTTCCTAATTAATTCTGTCGCTGCCTAAGCCAGCTGTGATAAATATAACCTGTGCATACAGGATTACATTGTTGCTTTTAGAAAATACATCCAGTGAGAAAAGGTGAAGCTTCCATGATAGGACATTTGTGTCATCCATACTGGAAACGATGAAACTCCGGAGTAGCCACTGCGCTGAAGAGCTGCTGTGAAAGGCTGCAGAGTAAGGATGAGAGCACAGACTGCTTTGTACTTAACAGAACATTTTTCATGGTTTAAGTTGGTTTTTAGCACACAGAGCCAGCTGTTTCAGGGTTTGGCATTTGTAGGATGCTTCTTTATCAATAGTTCCGGAATGGAGCACATTGGGCTCGGCCGTGGTCAGCGTGAGGCAATCCGGCAGGAACGTGGGGTGTGTAATCCTCTTGGAAACCCAGAGGGAATGTCCTGAGCACGGCCAGAGCGTGGGCTGCAGCTCATGGCTGGGTCGGCTGGGGGAGGCTGTGGTTAAAGAAGTCAAGCTACAAAAATGGTCTTTGCAAGCCAGCGATGGGGTCATTTTTAAAATGGCTTTGTAAGCAGCCAACTGACTGACTGTGACAACTGATGACACAATTTAGAGTGACCACTGGGCCACCAGGCTGAGCAGATTCTTTGTTATCTGTGTACAGTCAGTCGTGAACCTTGCTTATCAATCAGCAAATAAAACAGCATTTTTAAATCGGACAAACACTCCTGGATACTGCCCAAAAATTGTGCACTGCACGTGCAAACTTCTTCCTTGTATGTTGACTTCCAAGTAAATATTTCAAGGGTTTTTTCTCTTTTTGATCGGGGAATTAAAGCAAGGATGTGAAAGGGCAGTTTTTCATGCCACAAAAGTTGGGGTTTTTCCATTAAAGAGCAAATATAGCTAGAATAAGATTATAACAGATCTTGAACTGTTCATTATTTGCAATATAACAGATCCTGCTGTGGAGGAAATAGTAATTGCAACAACTGGAATAAGTCTAATACTTCTAAATTTCTGTTTCTATGGTGACTTTAATAAATATTCTTTTCAAGATAAATTTAGGTACTCAGGAACATAAATGCTTCCTGCCTTCTGTTTCAGACAAAAAATAGAATCATATTTGCACAGAGATATATTTTAGACACATTTGGCATATTTTTCCCAGATTGCCACTTTCTTGGTCTCTATTTTTTTTTCTGCAGAAGTAGCAGATAGCCATAAATACTACTTCATTTAGATTAGAGAAAACTGTGATTGCAGTAACAGGAGTAGACCTGGTGTGGAAAAGGGAAATTCTGCAGCTTCCAGGGACCCAGAATGAGATTATTTCACCTTTGCTATGGCCATCACTCACAAAACCCTCAGCAGCAGGAGGAACAGCCTGGCCGTAAGAGATGATGCCTAAATGTGTCTGGTGGCTGCAGACTGTTCTCCACTCAGTCTTGGAATCTTTTCTAGTGTCAGCACAGGTGCCCTGCAAGCCGGGCTTTGCCAGAGCAGGAATTCCAACATTGTTTCTCCATTGTTAAAGTTGCGAGCTTTAGCACTGGTCCAAAGTGACACAAGCATTTTTCCTTTCTTTCTTTTCCTGCTGTGTCTATAGAACCAATAACTTTATATCATGCTAGTTCTTTGATTTTAGACCAGAAGTAATCTGCAACCAGAAAAATAACAACCGTGTTTGGAGTCTTCCATCCGAGAGGGAGAAGGAGGGACGAGGCTGAAGTGCTGGAGCAGGTTGCAGCTGGGTTTGGTTTTGTAGTGGAGGTTTCCCTCCAGTGGCTTCTCCAAAAAGTGCAGCGTTGAAGAAGCAGCTGGGGTTTTATACTGAAATAAGGCTGACTGAAATAAGGTGCTCTCACGTCTCCCAAAGCTAACCCCATGCTCTGTTACCCTAGAAAAAAAGCCAATGAATTAAGCAAACTGATTTCAGCATTCACGGCTCTTAAGGGAGTTCACAACATCCAACTAATAGGAAATTTAGGCCTGTCCTTCTCTTGAATGAAAAAGTTATTACCCTCCTTAATTTATTCTAATGATGTACTTTGCTTTTCTCTAATGCCAAACTCCTGAATGCAGTTGTTACCCCAAGGATCTTATAATCAAAACTAAAAAATATGCAGTAAATAAAAGAAATCATTAACAACTGCATTACTCTGCATAATAAAATACTTGTATAATGTACTACGTTAAAGGTGGGGGTTTTTTTCTTCAGCCTTTTGGCAAAGTATAATTAAAATAAGAGCTCTGAAGGCAGGTAATGATGTCATTTTGTGGCTGTTTGCAAGATGTGTCTCCCAAGCCCTAGGGCCTATGGAAGAAAATATGCAGGTTCTTGTTGGAAAAGTTAACCAGGAATGATGGCACCTGGGCAGGGAGAAGTGCCTTGACAGGCAGTGGAAGCTGAGGCAGAAGGTCGGGAGCTGGCCAGGCTGTTCCCAGAGAGCCAAGGCAAGAGGCTGGTGAGAGAAGTATCTGAGAGAAAGGTGTCAGTGTGGAAAAAGAAAGGTGAGAGGCAATCCAGGCTGGAGAATGACCTTTGGTAGCCCGTCAGTAGGAGCAGGGTAGGATTGAATTTCTCAAGAGTAATGGAAAGAAACATGCAAGGATCTAAGTTTGAAAATTGGGGTGCCTGAAGAAGAGGTTTACCTGTGGGCATTGCTGGGAGGGGCTGGCTGCTAGAGAAGTCAGAAATCATTGAGATTTCAGTAATCACAGCTCAGCCAAATCCCAGCTCATACAAGGGCCAGGCTGGGAGCCTGAGTGACAGGCAGAACAGCCTTATCACCTGCCATGATTAGGACAGGATGTAGAAAGGAGGAAACACTCTGTGGAAAGATTAATAACTGAACAAAAAGCAACTGACCAATCACAAAGATGTGCCAGCATTTTAGTGTGGGCAGCAAAGGTAGGATCCAGATCCTGCTTAGGACACAGAATCCGAGGGATCTGCCAGGGTGGCTGTGTGTAGAGCCCTGTTACAGTCTCTGTCAGTGTGAACTCTGGACCCCAGAGGGGAACTCATGTGGCCAAAGGCAGGTCAGAACTTGAGGACGATCTCCAATATTCCTGAGGGTCAATGGATTGCCCTGACTAGAGCTCCACTGTCTGCTGTAGGTGCTTAGGCAGTAGCTCCAAGGACACAGCTCCACCCAAGGAACCCAGTAATCCACACATTGTCAGCATTGAGAGGATACTGGGATCAAAACCAGTGATGCTCCAGAGAGGATTGGAAAGAGAGGTGATGAAGGAGCAAATGGACATAAAACAGGAGAATCAGTAAGGGACAATGTTTAGTTTTAAAATTTTGTGTAGCCTGAGTGAAAAGGTTTTGAGTCCTAGGTGGACTTCTTTGAAAGGCAGTTTTTGCTTGTTTGCTTGCTTTGTTTATCTATTTAATAGATTTTAAACAGACACTTTAAGCTAGAGACACTTTTCACATCACAGCATGACCCATCACTGGCCAGGTGAGAGAAATTTTGACCACAGTTCAGCAAATCACACTGCATGCAACTTAAAGACTGGTCCCTCTGAAAGCCAGGAAACAATTCACACATTTGAATGCATCTGAAGACTTAACTTGTTTTTAATCATAATCACAGAAAATTACTCATTTAAATACTACCAGGGATTGTAAGTCTCTTCCCTATGCTAACTGGCTTTTACAGCACTTGATTTTTTAGCATTTAACATTAAAATATAAGTGTTATGATTTTTGTTTTTGGATGTGCTTTTACTTCACTCTAGAGCTGCTTAATTCTCTGCCATATCTGGAATGACATTTGCCATGGATGTCAGCCAGAAAGTTTGTGAAAGTTTTTCTGGTTCCCTGGAAACCTTCCCTAACATCCCACCCTGCCCAGAGTTTAGACAATGACACATCTCAGTGTTACATACTTCCCATGCCTCAGTTCTGAAGGGATTTTTCCCCTTTGCATATGAAGAAGAGCTGACATAGCCTAGATCGGCTTTTGAGGCATTCTTGGAATAGTCAAGATGCTCCGTGTTTAAGAGAAATATTTACAGTTCACAGCCAAGGGCAGCTGGCCTGGCTCAGAACCCGCTGACTCCATCGGGAATTGGCTCCGGCTGATAGAAGCTGCTCCCTGCCTGCCAACAGATACATGGCCAACCAAAAGTGTAAACCTGAGAACTGGAGGAACTGTGCTACCAGTTAATAAAAAAATATGAGTTTATACAGATTACACAAAGAGAACAGTGCTTGGCCTGCAATTTTAGGAGGATTTACCTTTGCCCAGGATGGTTTAGAGAGCCACTGAAATGCAGATCTGGGCCCCAGTCCAGTGCACCCTGGGGACAGAAGAGACACATATCAGTAGCATCGAGTACCAGACTCCAACCTGAGAGACCTAAGCAAGGGAAGAGCAGCCCCTGTGGCAAAACTTCCAAAGGGAGAGCACTCAGAATGAAAGGAACTAAAATCAGATTTTTTTTTTTTGAAAAAAACAATCCAGAATATAATAACTGATCTATAACAATATTCTTAGGCTCTTTCTCCATATAGTCAAGTCCTCCTGCACTTCCTCTGACTGTCAGAGAGATTTCCAGCAGATTTCCCAATTTCCAGGCTTTTTGCTCTGTTTCCTGTTTGCAGAGCATTTGTTTCTCACAAAATAAACAGGACTTATTCCTGCTAGTGCTATCCCTTTTACACATAAAATAACCTGGGTAGAACAATAACAACCCAATGTGATATATGATGTATCATAATCTATAACAGCAACGCCTCTCTCCAGCCCAGGAGGGTTTAACGAGTATTCAAGCAGTTTATGACACGTCCTGCTTCACACAATCTAAATGCAGCTATGTCATTGTATCAGATAAATCTTCCTAAGCAAGAGTCTATGCCATCACACACACGCAAAAAAAATGGTATCTGTGCTACTCCAAGGGGTCATGTTTTGCCAAATGAATTCAATTGGGATTTAGGTTAATGGTTTTAAATACAATTATTCTACATTAACCATGAATTTAGGGCTTTCTAATATTAGTTCTGCTCCTGTCCTGGGTCAGTAGGAAGGTTCTGAGGCTGTGCAGAGTAGCTAACTCCCACGGGAACCCTGGCAGACAGACTGGCATTGGGGTGTCCTGCTAACAGCGTGATTTTATTCCGAGTTTGGGAAATCTGTAAATTGTACTTAGTAATAAAACATACACAGATTACAAGTAAAGAGAAGAGACAACATGAGACTTGAATTAATAATATTGTGATTTCCAGGCAGGGGTCAAGGTCAGAGAGCATTTTCATAGTGAAATCAGCAGCCGTTGCTTCCGTGTGCCTATTTCTTGTCCCCGGCCATACACGATGCTGAAAGAGCCACGTATACATCACGAGCAGACTGATGAAAGCTTCTGGCAACACTCCAAAAGTAGGCTATAATGAGCAAATGACAGTTGGGAACTGGCAAATTTCTGGTTTCCTTATAAGATTTTAAAATATTAATGGGTTTTCCAGGGAGTGAGGGAGTTACCAGTAAAATATTTCCCTGGCATCAAAATTATTAATCTGAAATAATTCAAGGATGGCAGTACTAGTCTGCAAAATCCCCATTAGAAGAATTTTTAAAACAGGAAAACTAGGGGGAGTAGGGATTAGAGTCACTTTACTAACAATATAGAACAATACACATATGCTTATTTTGGAAGGTTATCATTAGTGCCAGTCATAATAAAATGCCTGGAGCTAAACCTGTAAACTTGTAAAGATATGGAATCCATTGTAATCACATACTGAGCAATGAGCAATGGATTCTTTGATACAGTTTGCCTTGATACATCCCTATCTAGACCAATAGCATCCTTGAAAATTATTTGATAACATAATATTTATATACTGAGGCAATTGTTTTTAGAAGTCTTGAGGCCGAAAAGAAGTGATGTAAATTTAAACTGGGTGGATTGCTTCAGAATAAATTCCAATTTTAACTTGGATGAGTTACTTAGATTTATAAGCAGAACTTAAGCACTCCAATGCCTAAAAAGAGCACTGTTGCAAGTCAAACACCTTAAGGAATACCATCAAGATGAGGTAAACTGACCTCACAAAGTGTTATAGGGGAAGGGGCTAAAAAAACCACTTCCATATGAAGCTTTCCTATGGAGAGGACTCCACTGGTGGCAAATGTTAAGGTAAAGGTTCCCCACATTCATGAAATCCTGGAACTGCTGTTTGAGATATGCCCAGTTACTTTCCTCCCTACAGCTGCAGAGCCTTGTGGGCAGCAGATAACGCTGTGAAGCCTCCAGGCAGCTGAGGGAGGTGAACCTGCAGCTACTCCATCCCAGCAGGAGGTTTCATCCCCTGAGCTTTAGGGGATCCAGACCACCTTTAGGCACGTGGCATTTTTGGGGCCGGCTCTGAAGGTGAGAATGGGGACAGAGCACCTTGATGGTGACCCCCAGCAGGAGCACAGGTTGCTGCACAAACTCGGTGGCTGTGTGTCTCTGAATGCACGTGTAGGGGTGTTTAAGGAAACCTCCAAGGAGAACTTGGTGAGGCCCCAGGCTTAGGACACTGTCAGATTTAACCAAGGAGGGTTGGTGGCTGAAGGCTAGATTTCGAGCATTGGCTTTGGAATTGCTTTTTTATCTCTTTCGTGCCCTGCCCGTAGGAAGGAGATAACAGTTTTTCTCCAGCTGTTGATAAAGTAGCAAAGAAAATGCAGGGAAAGAAAAAAAAAAGAAAGGAAAAAAAAACCCAAAAGAGAAAGGGAGACAGTTATATAAAGCTAGACAGACAGAGACACATTACCTCAACAGCACCAGAATGTGAGGCTGAAAAAGAGAGAGAAAATTGTGTTTGTCCTGGAATTAATAACTTCTAGAAGAGCAAGCTGAAAGCCCACAAGTAGACTACAAATTAAAACCCTGTCTGTTCTCCTTTTGGGGGAAAACTGGTTAAAGGTACAAAGCAGACGGTGGGAGCAGGACTGAACCACAGAGGGATGGTGAGGGACCAGTCACTGAACACAGGTCTGAAGATGGGCAGGTGAAGACACTCAGTTATGCAGCCCTGCCATAGTTTACTATCAAATGACAGCAGAAGCCGTACAACAAGAAAGGCAAGGGATGCACCAACTTCCCTGTGTCCCTGGGAGCTGCCACCAGCCCAACCTGAGAAGCTGCAGAAATGAAGAGAGGGCTGGAGCTGGGCTGAGCCTAGAGGAGACAGTCCCTGGAAGCACCTTGTAAAGAAGGAGAGGACCAGAGCAACAAGGGGGCTTGTGCCAGAGCTGAGGACTCTGCAGCAGTAATGTAACCAACGCCCTCTCCTCAGAGCTTGGGCTCAGGCACACACGTGAGCAAAGGCACAGCCTCAAGCTTGAGAGCTTAGTGAAAAAGTATTGAGTTTTAATAAGGAACAACTTATTCACAGGGCGGTGATAATCTGCCCAAGTCCTGCTACTTGTAAAGGCAGTGATGCTGTCAGGGAGGTGCACGGGGGCGAGCGTGGGGCTCCTGCACGGAGCGAACAAGCTCGGACTGCGTTCTCCCAGCAGAGCCGTGCTAGTGGGAGTCTGCTCGGGGCATGCCTGGTATTTTTGGAAGCCTGAGCAGATTCAAATAGCTGAGCACTGATGTGTCTGGGATCAGGAGCCTAGGTCAGAGAGGATTAGGGGGAAGGATTCATGGTGGCGTGGCTGCCTCCAGCTCTCCTGCAGCAGGCAGCATCTGGGGCCCTTCGTCACCAGCTGTGTCCTGTCCTCCTCACGGCCGGCCAGCTCACTCTCGTGTTCAGCAGCGTGGGACATGGGTCTTCAGACATTTACCCAAAGGTGTAAATGTTTCACACTGCCTTTGGTCAGTGTGCAAAGCAAAGCACTTTTAAAATGGTCAAAGTTGATGGACCAGAAGGAGGACACAGGCAGTGGTCCTGCTGGAAAGACATCACTTTAGGGGTAATATTGTGTATATTTTTTCTTCCAGTCTTTGCTACAGCTGGAAATGATAAAAAAAATCCAAACCCAAAACTCCACCACTTTCTGTTTAAGTTGCTGTAAAAATCCAGTCCCTGGGTGCTTTGATAGGAGATAGCCTAATCCTCTTCTTGCTTGAGTGGTCTCTCCAATTTCTGCTGTAGAGCTGACAAGTCCCTTTGGGGTTTATGGCGAGGGATTTTTTTTAGTCCAGTTTTTTTTCCTTCTTTTGCTCTACTGATTTTACCTCAAGGGAAATCACTGAGGGTTTTTTTTTTTACAAGCAATAGCTTCTTATTTATTTAGCTAAGATATCTAATTCCATTAAAGATAGCTGCATTGAGGGTCTTTTTAAACATTCCTCCTTTTGCTCTGGATTCTTGAGATTTTACAGCATCTTTTTACCACACTAGTTGGCTTGGATAGTTAGAGTTCCATTACGTTTGTCTAACAAGCGGGAAAATGTATTTAAACCCTTCAGAGAGAGCAGCCGCAGGGTCTGTTCCACTCCAGCGGGACTCACATCCAGTGTGCTGGGCAGAGCTGAGGGAGAGCCAGGAGACAACTGGGCACTAACCCAGAATGCGTGTGCCTGCAAAAGGGCAGGTCACAAATACAGATGATAAATAACTGAAGGAGTTTAATAACTTTATCTGTAATGGATGTGCTGAAATCTTCCTATAAATCAAGATGATGTCTTCCTATAGCCCTGCTTCATGTCACATCCCAGAGAGGTGGACATCACGGAACAGGAACAGCTGGATAAAGAGTTATAGGCTAAATTATGCCAAAGGGCAGGAATGTGCTGTTCCTCCAAATACCACCTCAGCTGTTCAGTTTTGTTTTCTCTTGACAAACAAGGGATAAACTAATTACATTATATTGCAGATAGCTGTGGATGGAAGTGAAATAGAGCTCCTTATCTCTGGGAAAGCCCTCGGATATGACTGTGGTTGTACAAATACTTGCACTGCAAATATAATTACTCAGAATGAGAGGGGATGCAAGGAGAGCCACAGGCAAAGGGTGGAGCTGGGCACTTAGCAGACCTCACCCATCTCCCTCTCTGGTGTGTCTAGATTTCAGGGACAGGGAGAAATGTGCTGTCACAGTGTTGGCACTAAGGAGAAATACCCTGTAGGGTTTAATTTCATCTTTATAAGATGAAACAAGGCTGTTTATTCTGTATTATTCCCCATTGTTTCTCTGTCTGTTTGCCTTGTGAAACAGCATTTTTGGTTTCTTGATCTGAAAAATTAATGAGCTAAATGCACTGAATGAAGTGCAAGAGATGTACGGGGGGAACAGAGAGGCTGACTGGTAACCATTCTAAGATTGGCTCAAGAAATCAGGAGCAGAGTCAGGAACTGCATGAAAATCCTCTGAGTCCCAGTCTCTTAACCATGAACCCCACCTCGTCAAGGACAGAGTTCTGTTTGTAATGTGGCTGTGCATCACACATCAAGCCACTTTCTGCCTCCAGCCCACCCTCACTTGAGCAAATTTGCAGCTTTGTTTTTCATGTCTATAAGAGCAAATTCCTTCAGAAAAAAAAATGGTTCTTCCAGATTAATATGTTCAGCAACCCCAAATGCACAGGAATTGTAGAAAACCGTAAAGATGCTAAAGAAATAGATACTGTTTTTTTACAAAGCTGATAAATCAGGCTAATATGTTAGAAAATTCAGATGTATCAAAAATGAGGATGAAGTAGTAGCTTACAAAGCAGAAAGCATTTGGCTGATGCCAAAAAGTTGTTTCGGCATTGGCTTCCATTCGACAAGAGTCAGGAACACAGCAACCCCTTCCCAGGGGGAAGCAGACCTCGGCTTTATTTATGAAGTCAGGAACGTGACTGGAGCACGTAAAGCTTTGTGGAGCAAAGCTCCTTATAGGCTCATAAATGGTGTCAGGATTTGGGGGTTTACTGTGGGTGTTGGGAGTTCACTCATCACAGCAAAGTGCTCCACGTTTGGAGCGATACAAATCAGTTGGTGAAGGCTGCTTTAGGGTAAAGTGCCTTGATGGGATTTCTTCCCCACTGCACTTGGAAGGATGCATCAAGATTTAATTCACTGAATATCAACATATATTAGTGCAAATAGCACAGCAGCTGCCAGGGCTAAATTACAGAATGGTTAGCTCCATTCAGAAAAGCATTGTGCACTCCACAAGGTTTAATTTAAATAAGACTTTTTGGGGATCTTTTATAGAGGACACATCCTGATAATGTCATCAAATTATGACTGGATTTGGAGGTTGCAACATGGTACTTTTGTTACTCGGCTTCTCTGTTTTCTGATCAAAATAAAATATCCTTTAAGAGTGAGATTCAGGGTAATGCACATAACAATACTTTATGTTACAGACATGAAGCCTTATATAATTCCAGAATCTGTGTTGGTACAATTAATGTTTAACACCTCTTTACGTTCACATGTAAATGTATTTACATTCCAGTAAAGGTATTTATCACTAGAAATGCAGTGCTAAAACACACAGTGCTGAGTCCTGCACCAAGAGCCAGGTGAGCATATACAAATACATCCCCTGCAAAGAGGGGCAGCAAAGTGGGAAAAGCTGCACCTGCAGTAAATGCATCCACGTGACAGAAATCCCAGACAGAAGGCAAGCGTCTGATATAAAAAGCATGGTATTTATTTTAAATTAATCTTCAAAGTGTAAGAATACAGCTGTGTCCTGGGGCTCTAATTTCAGATAAGGAAACAAAACTGTGCACTCCCTTTGACAGCTCTCTATCTCTTATCCAGCTCTTGCAAGTGGAAGAAATAAAATACACCAAAATCCCCTTAACAACAGTGTAATTATATTTATCAAAGTGTGTGTAATTATAGCTACCCTGGCAGCTGTATTTATGCCATTTCCCCCACTAAAACCCATTCCTTGTAGCTAACTGAGGACAAACCCTGTGTTCAGTCCTGGCCAGAGATGCTCCTACCTGTGCAGCCAGACAGGCAGTTGTGTAGAAGCAGCTGCTGTTTGAGGACCTGAGTAAAGTGAAGTACCTTCTGTATGGGATGATGCTTAAAAGAGGTAAGTATTCCAGTTGTGGATGGGTATTTCACTCTGGGCTTGCCATGAGATCATAACTTCAATGCAGGCATCATTAAGTGAAATTATATGGTCCCATGCAATGTAGCAGATCAGATTTTCATAGTATTCTCCTCTTGACCATAAAACAAAGGAGTTCCACTGAGGAATCCCAAATCAGGCTTAGATCACTCCAGTGTTTGGCACTGCCTAGACATAAACTCAGAGGCCTGAAAAATAAAGGCTTTGCCTAAAGATATTCAGAAAACTGCTGATTCCATTGCTTTAAGATTGATAAAGACAAAGTTTCCTTCAACTTCCTACCTGCTAGGACAGTATCCATCTTCTTGACCTAATAAAAGTAGGTAAAAACATCACAAAAGATGCTTAAGGTCCATATACATGTGGGTGTGTATGCTTGAATATTTATTTCTGTGAAGAAAGAAACAACTTTCAGATATTCACTTCAGCTTGACCAAAAATTGGCCCCAAAGCAGAGCAAGCAGGCTGGCAGGAAGGAGTAGTAAAACAGCTCCAAAATATGACTTTACCTGACAGAAAATTGACTTTTTAAAATTAATGGTCAAACTCTTCCTATCTGATGTACCTGCTTCCTCCAGGAACATTCATCTTTGTCAAAATACCTTAATGAAAATATCTTGATTAACTGTTTTTCTGAGCAGCTCAGTTCTGTACAGGGAAATAATTTGGTCCCTGTGTCACTGGTCCTTTGTGCAGAGGTAATAGCTGTATGCTCAGTGTTCAGCCTTTCCTGTGCAAATGTGCAGATGAACCTCTTTGGATGTGGAGCTTTTTTACCAGTCATTTCGCAAAAAAAAACTTATTCAGTGCATTGTAGGACAGAACTTGTTGACTGATCAGTTGGTTCCTATAAGGTGAAAATTCCCACCCTTCAGGGAGAGCTTCTGTGAGAAGCTGCTGGAAGCTTCCCCTGTGTCCAGCAGAGCCAATGCCAGATGGTTCCAGGATGGACATGCCACTGGCCAAGGCTGGGCCAGTTAGGAATATGCCTGTGGGATAACATATTTCAGAAGGAAAGGAAAAGGAAAAAAAAGTGATTGGGCAGATGTAGTTGTGGCCAAGGAAGAGCAGGGTGAGAGCATGTGAGAGGAACAGCTCTGCAGATGCCGAGGTCAGTGGAGAAGGAGGGGCAGGAGGTGCTCCAGGCACCGGAGCTGAGGTTCCCCTGCAGCCCGTGGTGAAGACCATGGTGAGGCAGCTGTGCCCCTGCAGCCCATGGGGATCCACAGGGCTGCAGAGATCTCGGAGGAGACCCATGGCTGAAAAGAAGGCTGTGAACCCGTGGAAAGCCCATGCTGGAGCAGGCTCCTGACAGGGACCTGCGGACCTGTGCAGAGAGGAGCCCATGCTGGAGCGGTTTCCTGGTAGGACTTGTGACCTTGTGGGGGACCCACACTGATGCAGGCTGTGCCTGAAGGACTGACCCCATGGAAGAGTGACCCAAGAGCTGGAGCAGTTCGTGGAAAACTGTCTCCATTGGAAGGGACCCCATGCTGGAGCAGGGGAAAGACTTCTCTCCCTGAGAAGCAGCAGAAACAATGTGGATGAAGTGACTGTAACCCCCATTCTCCATGTCCTGAGAGCTGGCAGGGGGAAGAGAGAGCCCAGGAAGAAGGAGTGGGGGCAGGGCGGGTCAAGGGAAGGAGGGGGGCAGATGTTTTTAAGATTCATTTTACTTCTCATTATCCTGCTCTGATTCTGATTGGTAAATTCAATTAACACCCTCAAGTCAAGCCTGTTTTGCCTGGCTGTTAATCTGCGTGTGATCTCTCCTTGTCCTTATTTCAACTCATGAACCCTTCCTTATATTTTCCCTCCTGTCCAGCTGTGGAGGGAAATGATAGAGCGCCTTGGTGTGTGCCTGGCATCCAGCCAGGGTCAACCCACCACACCATGTGTATTTTCAATTAATAAAAACAAATCCAAGGCAATGCAGGAGGTTTCTTATTTCCTTTGCCCTAAGAAAGGAAAGTGTTCCCAAATAGGTGAGACCTTTATTTATTTGTTCTTCAAGACACACAAGACATTTTCGGCATTGGCATTAGCAAGGAGAGGGCCCACTTCTGTTCTGGCTGGGGGAAGAGCTGGCCCAGGACAGCCAAGGCCAACCACTTGGCAGCAGAGGTTGCTGCAAAAGAGCGAGAATGAAAGAAAAACCAGGAACAGCCTCACAGGTCTCCTCAGACATCTCTGGGTAATGCCTTGCACAGCTCTCAGGGGAAGAGGTTCTGCTTCCCTGCGGTTACACTGGTCCATTATTTTTATCAGTATTGTAGGATTTTAATAATAAATTCTCAGTGCTGGCCATCATGTCTGCCATGAGTGAAGGGAAGCGACAGCAGGTGCTCAGGTCAGCTTTCCCCTTTCCCCTCCTCCTTCCACCATCTCCAGCATCCACAACACGTCCCTCCCTGCCAGCCTGCTTAACTTCACACCTGCACAACTGCTTCCTGCATAGGCACCAAACCCTTAAAACGACAACAGATATTTTCCTTATCACCATCTTTTTAAAAATTCTTAATAAAAGCTGAGGTTTAAAAAATATATATAATAAATTGCTCTGCAGCACTAGACAAACAGCCTTCACGCTCCAAAGGTAAAAGCCTTATTTCAGGAAGGGAAACACGCTGATGGCAAAACACAGACCACTATCAATTGCTGTTCCCATAAATCACATTTATTTTCCAAATAATAGGAAGATTCATTGTTTTCTGCCAAGCAGTGTCACCTGGTAATAGGAGCCAGTCAAAGCAACAGTAATTTTCACACCATAAAAACAGTATCAAGACTGTTCACTGAGTAGGATGAATGCTATTGATCAGGTGAAAAAAAAACCTATAAAAACAGGAGACAAAAGCAAAGAAATTAAGTAATGATGTCTTGGGTGTGTAATGAAAGGTCTGTTAACATTTCCATTATTCAGCTTTCCTCCCTGGATGCCTTCTCTGAAGCATTTATGACCCCACTAGGAAACCCTCTCCTCAAACCAGGGCTGCAAGGGGTTAATGGTGTGAGACCAACACTTTGAGAAGGGCAGTTCAGACTATTGTATGAAAATGAAGGGAAAGGTCCTGCCCTGGCCTCTGTTTATTGACACAGCAAAAGCCCCCGAGCATTTCACTGAATTGACTTTTTCTGCTGCAGAAAGACTAGGGCCAAAGGGACAGGGAGTGCAGAAGAGCTGTGGTCAGGAGAAGGCACAGGGCTGTGGGAGAGGAGACACCTGTGCTCACCCCAAATCTATCCCCTTTGGGGGGGCTAGAAACTACAGGCCCCCTCCACTGAGTCCACTAGCAGTCAAAATAAGTAGCACAACCAGAAAACTGAACATGCACGTCCTTATTCTCAATATTTACCTAAACTTCTACAAAAAAAAAACTTTCCCACCACCAGCAGATACTTCCAGACTGCTCAGCTGAGAGGCTGTTTGCTTGTGCAGCCTTGGCAAATCCATGGGCATTTCAACTGGAAGCAAAGCACCTGGCTGAAGGTCTCACCAGACCAGTGGTGGAGGAGGACCAAGACCCATTGGTTTCCATTGCTTTCATCATCAACATCCCACAGACATGATTTCATACCCGGGGCTCCTGCAAAGCCCCAAAGGACTGTCCTTTGTCCTCGTGAATGACCACCAGCAACACAGCCAGCAGGGACAGAAATGCGAAGCCTACCTTCAAACCTTCTGCCTGTGTGCAGGCATCTGTCACTCTCTGGATTAACTGAGAACAGGGCCTGTTCTGTCTGGTCTGGTCTGTTCTGTAACCTCCTGACTTTCCAAATCATACCTTCACAGTCTCAGTTCTCAGCAGCAACAGCTGATGGCATCATCACCCGCTTTTAGTGAATGCCAGCAGAAGGTAGTCCTAAAATAAAGGCCATCTCAGCACCTTTCCCCTCTGCCAAGAGAGACAGTCTTGTTCTGATGACTGGAGCTTCTGAGCAAGTTCAACCCTTGCTAGCAAGAGACCGATGAATTTTCTGGGTGGAAAATAGATTCTGAGGCAGCTCATTGTTAGCAACTTTAAAAAACCACATTGTTAAATGACAGATCAAAACCAATCTTCTAACCAACCTAGGAAAAACTTAGTAATCTCTGCATGAACCAGCAGTTGTTTCATAATTGGGCCGGTGGAAACACCTATAGCGCTCTACCTTTCTCAGCTGACACATCACAATAAAACATGATATGAGGTGACTCATTACCATCGTGTTCTATCACATCCATCTCACAATGCAACCTCAGACTTGCATTGCATGAGCTGAATAATATTTTCCGAAGAAATCATGATAGAAAAATCTGTGGTTCCAAGGGAAGTAATTTTGTTGATTGAAGAAAATGCCACCACCAAACCTGAATCCTGCTGAGAAAAAAAGGAGCTCCAAACACCTCTTCCCTGTACACCCCAGCAGGGCTGTCTGGTGGAGCAGAGGGACAGCAGGCAGGGGTTACCTGTCACCTGAGTCTGTGTCTGCACTCAGGGCAAAAACATATTGAGCAAAATCAAATTTACTGTGGAGCTGCATCTGACCCAGAACTGCAGAGCCAGACACACTCTGAGCTTTGACAGATCCTGACACAACCTTTTGGGGGCTCAGATCAACAAGCTGGTTTTGCCCTTGCACTTTAACTATCACTGTTTGCTCTCCTGCACCTTCCCATCTCTCGGGATCCTCCCATCACAGGTGTTTCCTCATAACTATTTCCCCAGACATTTAAGATTTCCCAAATGACGTGGATGACCCAAAAACCCAATAAGTGAACACTTGCATGCAGCTGTCCTTGCACAAAAGATGCTGAGCGGAATAGGGAAAGTCACAGCCCAGATTGCTACAGATGGGAAATTTCTTCTGCATAATGAACAAGAAGGGGTTGGCAGTGGAAAAGCTGTTGCACTGCCACAGGCAGTGCTGCAGAAACTGGGGATAAGTGGAGTGACACCGCCCACGTCTCCCGGCACTGCCTGCGGGGATGTGCCACACCAGGAGCACGGTGCCTTCCCGAGGTTACCGGACCCATCTCTCTGGCTGGCAGGGATCCTTCAGCAGTGCCAGCTTTCTGTGGGAGCAGGCAGCCTGGCAGCGGCCACACACACACCCCCAGCCCAGGTGCTGCCAGCCGAGCAGAGGCACAGACGGAGAACTTGGAGGAGCAACGAGCGGCGGCAGGAGCTGAGCCTGAGTCAGGAGGGGCACGTCCCAAGTGCTGCCAAGGAATGTCCCATGATGTGATTTCAGCTGAGGGGGAGGGAAGGTGCGTGGGACCACGCTCTGGAGATACCATCGCTGCCATGAGCTCATGGTTCGCACCCCAGAGCCTGTGAGAGCCTGGTGAGACTGAGGGAAGCAGAGCCAGGCCCCAGGTCTGCCCTTCCTGCGTCCCAGGCTGTGCATGGCCCACCTCTCTTTCTGTCACTGGAGCATTGGCAAGCTGAGAACATGCTACTCATGCTTGTCCAGATGGTCAGCACAATTTATGGAGCTGAGCCACTGTTTAACCATCTTTTCCAATCTGAGAGGGTGATCAAAGGTAGGAAAGGCTTTTCTGCGAGGAATGGCTCAATGTGCTGAACCTCTTGAGCCATAAAAGAGTTAACCAAAGGCCGGCGTGAGTGAGATGTGTAAAATCATGAGTGCCATGGAAAAGGTGAGTGAGGACGTGGTGGGCAGTGTCTCTTCAAATGCTGAGATGGAGGAGGGGAGGAAACCAAAGGAAGATGTAGAAGAGAGTTTTAAAACACAGCAGCTGTCTCATTACACAGTGGAGTCACATGAGGAATGCCTTGTCATAGGACAGTGGGTATCGAGCAGCTTTCTAGGTTAACAAGTCAATGGGAAAAAAATACTGGGTAACAAAAAGGCCATTTCTGGATCCAGGAGCCTCTGACCCCCAAAGTGCCACAGCTGGGAAAACACTTTGGTGAGGTATAACACGCTTAGCCTGTTCGTGTGCTTTCCCCTAGGCAGCCACCATTAGTCACTATCAAAGACAGGACAGTGGGGCAGGCAGCTGACAAATCCTTTTCATGGGTACAAAGCGTGACTCACAGCACAGGGAAGGCTCCAGTGCGGGTACCTCCTCCCCTCGGATCCCGCAGCGGTGAAACCCGTGTTGTCACAGCTCCACCAGTATGGCAGGTTGCAGCTTGTGTCTGCTGCCAGGACCGAGTCAACCACCTGTGGTGAATGTTCCTTCCAGGTACCGTGGGAAGTGTTTGTTTAGTGCTCCAAAACCTCTCCTCAGTCCTGCTTCCCTTCCTTGGCTCTGAGCGTGCAGTCTGTTACAGAGGCTGCAAACGCTCTCCTGGTCTGACACAGCAATATGCAATAGCACTGCTCATCTAAACATATTAAACCACCCAAAAATGCCACACATCTGGCCTCAAAAACTCAGGCAGAAACACATATTTTATAAGTTTAACCCCATTACATTTAAGGGGTGTATGTGCATAAAAGCTTTGGTGCGATCCACAATTTTGTCATCTCAGCTTTCAGCTTAAAAGCCTGGAAGTAAGTTTTGTTTTTTAAGTTAGAAGAAATTTTCCCAGCTGCAAACTCTAACATTGAAATAATGTAAAAATAACACCTGCCATATAAGATTTCATTAAATTTCAACCACCAGCAGCCTAAAGAACAAGCACACTGCTCTGCATTGACCAAAGGATGAGCACTTCCCAAACAAGGAATGGAAAAAATGACATCTGCTATTTCAGTAGAAAGGTGCATGTGTGTGCCAATGGAAACAGACACTGAGGAGATGCAATTAGACATCCAGCCAGCACAGTGAGGTCCCATTCCCTCCTTGAAGACATCCTAGAAAATCCGTGATCGCTTCCAGGCAGATATTGAGGCGTTTCCCTGAAATCAAAGCATTCAGACTCATTATCAGCACAAGGGTTTTAATCTCCCTCTCACACTCACTTCTTACTTTTTGGGCTGGTTTTTCAGTGACAACCTGAGGCCTTTGGGAAGGAGCAGGATCCTGCCTATGTCAGGTCTGGGGTACTTAAGACTGTAGTTCAAGATATGCCAAATGACATGGTCAGTCTCTTCTTGTCATGATGAGAGCAGCGAGGTGACCTACCCCGTGCTTGGAAATGTCATCTCACGTCAGCTCAGCCACTTTGTAAGTGCTTCTCCTGCTGTCACGAGTTAACAGCTGGTGGCTAAGAGGGCACCAACAAGGTACTTAACAAATCTGACACTTCCTAACACCACACCTAATCCTTTTTGGCTAGAAGAGCTCGTGAAGAGACAGTGTGTGCTGACACAGGGCAGGTGAATCAATCATAGTTCCACATATGAACATTTACTGAGATCTGTGTGTGGCTGTAAGTGCCCTCTTTTAATTCTCATCAATGGTGAGGAAAATTGCCTTGCCTAGGGTTTTCAGTGCAACAGGTGGCAATGAGAAAAGTTTTGCAAAGAGTGATAAAAAGTCTCTTAACCAGGAGACTTTCCCACTGGGAAAGAAGATAATTAAATATAGCTAATCATGGGCAAATGCACCATCCCCACCCTCCCATCAATGTGTGAGTTACAGGACAGCAAGGAAATGTGAGAGAGCAGTAAAATGTGAGCTCAGTTTGGACATAAAACAGCGGAACTGCATGAGATAACCAAGATCTGAAACGCAGGAAGGACTAACCTGCGCATCCAGGGAATCCTGTGCAACTAGCTCACAAAACAAAAGGGAAAAAATGGAAATTAATAGAATTCTTTACAGGTAGAGTAAAACAATGACATTTGATATAGTAACAAGCTAATCCCACCAGTTTGGTGGCACATAGCAGGGAATGTTCCTGAAGAACAAGCAGGTACGAGTCACACATTTCAGATGTGGTTGGGAAAACAGGCACCTTAGTGCTTCCCTGATGATTACTGCACATTTTCCAGATATTTGACTCATCAAAAGAAGCATCTTTTAAGTGTGTTACTTCAGGAAATACATACAAAGGCTCATGAGAAAGTTTGAAATTTGGGGAAAAGGGAAGTCTCTGTAAAGGCAGCCAAGCTGACAGAAGGCAACAGAGCTTTGTGTTACCTCTAGGAGCAGGATGTACAGGTCTGCAAGCTGCTCATGGAGGTGGCACCAGCATGGAGCAGAGACTGGGCAAAAACTTGAAAAATGCTTTTTTATCATTTTGACACCTATGCACTCTGAGATCATTTATTTCAGATCAAACTCTTGCCAAATCTTGGTTCAATGAGTAGATAGTGCACATCTCTGAAAGGTGTGGAAAAACAACTGAATTTAAGCCATTTTCATAGTGGCAGCTTCCGAGCGAGGAGCAGGAACATTTTTCTGTCAGCATTGTGTTTGTTTGCAGTTGTGTCCCCTCTATCTCAAAATTGAAGTTTTTTCAGTGTTATCTTTTTAAGGGATACCTTTCAGTGTATGCTTCCTGTTACTCAACTGTTATCTACCCTAGTATATTTATTTTTTTATGGGATACATTTTGGGTCTTGGAGCCCACGTATCTGCTCCATAAAGAATCATTTTGCAATACATCTTAGACATCACATCAGGCCCCATATTTAAACTAGCTCTGCTTCTGTTTTCAGTTCTTCTACAGAACTATTGTGGGATGGGCAGGAATCATTTCCCAACTTTCACAATACATTTATTCACAGCCACTCTTGGGCCAGCATCATCTGTTATCAGTTGTGGTGTCTCACACCCACCTGCATTTTTTCCTACCCCGACACATATTTAAGTAGCCACATCATCAGGCAGCCTTCACCCGTGCCAGATGGATGCACTGGGATACAGAACCATGTGCCTGCTCCTACAGACACGGCACCAGGTCCAGGCTGTCCTGGAAGCAGCAGAGCCACATGAACACAGTACTACAGCCATGCTACACTTAAGCAGTTCCCCTTCAGCTGAAATCCAGAAATAATTAGGCTGAGAAAGAAAGAATTAGGCTCAATGGCCATGGGCCCACATCTCTTAATTTCTGGGCAAGTTCGGACAGCTTCTAGGTAGTTATGGGAGAGATTACGCCCATGGTTCCCTCCTCTGGGGACTCTGTTTCCCAGGAGTTTCTCCCAGTGGAAGGTGCGGGGTGTAGGAGGCCACCTGCAAGCACAGCAGCACCCTTCCAGTGGGATAAGGATGCCTTTGTTGAGACAGGCTTTTCCTCACTAATTTAGAGCCTGCCTGCAGGTCTCCTAATTAATGCTCTACCCGCCTCCATCGAGCCTAACACAGGGATTGAGTCAAGGAGATATTTATGTACCAAACCCTTGTCTGCTCTAACTCTTGAAGGCACATTCCTGATCTGGAGCCACTCTGTCCCATTGCTCACAGCACAGGGACAGCCCTGGGGAGACCAGCCCTGTGCTGGTGTCACCTCTCCCTTCCTCCACCTCTGCTGCTCTTCCAAAGCATGCACCATGTCCCCAACAAATAATGAGCAGTAACAGCTTTAAACTAACATATGTATGGGGGCATTTCTCCCAGAGAATGGAAAGCGACCAAACCAGGATGCAGTTCAATGTCGTGCATTATCCAGGATGAATATTCCTTGCATGGCAAATGTTAAAGCTCTGCTTGAAGTGTACTCTCCTCATAGTGATGTTTCCAGCCAGAAAGAACCCTCATTTTCCAGTATCAGCCATTTGACGCAGGGACTGTATTGACTTGCTCATGGATTTAACAAAAGGAATTACCTGGAATGCTTGTGGGCGTTGTGTGAATGAGGACTCTCCCCGCTGCGCTTGCAGCCTGAACTTTAATGGAAATGACCCACAGACAACTGATGCCAGTCTACAGTACAGTGCAAGAGGACAATGAATAAAGGCAGATTTTCTTTATTTTTAAATATTAGTAACACTGCACAAAAAAAAGTGGTACTTAAGTGACAGAAAACCGGTACTCAGTCCTTATTTGATCTTAACCGTAATTTACAGACTCTAACAGAGTTCACAAATGGTTATGTGCCTACAGAGGGTTACATTGGGTCATTGAAGCTAAACCATTCAGATACCAGAGACATCAGAATTTGTTATATCAAACCATGCTAGAATGCAGACTTGGCTTTTCTGTTTAGCTCCTCTCTTATGCCATTAGGTGCATTCCTACATCTTTGAAACGTTAGGATCAGTTTCTCCAGGAACTGTGGACTTTCAATATTGCCAGGTTTTAGGCTGTTACATCAACCACATATTGGCAAGAGGAAGACAAAAGAAACAAAACAAAACCATAAGCTGCTAACTCCTACCTGGAGGTTAAAAAAAGAAGACAACACACTGACAAGAAACATGCAGGTAAATGCTTAAGGCAACAGAGGGGCTCTGTACACACTAACAGGTTAAGAGAAGCAATGTGTCATGCACATGAGACGAGTATGGGAAGCAAGGAAGTCATCTTGCTAGGAAATACATATTTCTTTTAAATCTAAGACATCTTCTCAAGCTAAAAAAAAAAAATTAGTCCTGCAATAAAACCGGTGCAAAACGCTTTCATACATAAAGCTGTAAGTTCTTTGCAGAAACAAGTTGATAAAATCTAAAACAGATGCTGAAAAAATGTTATCTAAAACCTACTCAGAAGAAGCAAAGAGCAGTTTTAAAGTAGCACTTGGATAATTTGTCTCTAGGTTCTGAAAATAAACTTTTAAAGTAAGGAATGATTTCACTAAGTGATTCATCAGGAGTCAACTAAGCCTAAAGAAATCAGTAGGAGTGCTTACAGGAGACCATCATTACACTACATTTCTTAAAATCAGAGGATATGACTTCAAGATACAGTTTAATATGAGGGAACATTTTAATAGCAGAGGGAGAACCGCCCAGCCTTGGGAAAAAAAAGAAAAAAACCCAAAAAACTCAACCATAAAAGTCACTTATTAATCTTGCATAAATTACCCTATAAGAGCTCATGTCTCAGTCCCACTTCCAATGACATGAGTGAACAGGACTCTTCTTTCAACAAGCCTGATGTTGATGCCAGTGACCAAACAAACAGGCATTTGCCTTTTATCTCCTACAAGACAAATAACCAACACTAGACTAGAGTCGTCTTAGTCCCAGGGAAGGAAGAGGTAAGAAATTCTGTAACGCTTTCCAATCTTCAAACATAACACACTTCTAACCACCACCAGCCTCGTCCGAATTCCCTAACCTGAACGGGCAAGTAAGCCACTCTGTGAAACTAAAAGGAATAACATAGTGCAATTTTAGTACAGTTTTAAACATGAGTCACTTCCTTGGTAGCAGTGTGAACAACCAAAAAATATACACAAAAGAGGTGTGCTCGAAGGTAACATGAAGTTGTCATTATTATAAAGGTATTGCCATAGCAGAGAAGTCCATTTTAGTAACTCCCTTTGGTTGACTTCTTCTTCTTCAGTTCCTCTCTCTGCTTCTGCTTCCTCCTCTTGCTGCCTTCTTTGTATCCTGAGGAAACACGGCTTATAAAACACTTTTCACAGCATTCATGGACTTTTCTCTCTAGCAAAAGCACATGTTCTCTGAATGGTTTAAAGAATATTAAAGAAAAGGTCTAGCTTCCTAATATGTTGTTTGGTTTTTTTTCAAATTTCCATTTCCACTATATCCCCCATTCTACTATATCCCTTACATAGGATAGAAAGAAAATACTATCAATCTTTGAAGTTTGAAAAGATCTGGAGAACTTTCAAAATACTTCAAAGCCATTCAGGAAAAGCTTCAATATTAGAGCACATGCAAAACCAGAATAATTTTCAAAATGGAAGCAATAAATAAGACTTATGCAGCAGGAGCAATTTAAGTACTGGCATTTCCTGCTCACAGTAGTCAGAGTTACCACGATATTTGCATTTCCATTTTAAGACTAGGGAATGCCAAGAATCCTGAGTAAATAAGAAGGTGCTCAGTGTTTACCAATATATATTTTATATGCTGGTCATCAGCCTGCTCATGCTTAACTATGCACCACAGGTTATATTCGACTGCAGCCCCAATGGTGCATGAAAGCATTGAGTTCAAGCAACAATTATTTGCTACAGGTTCAGTAGGCACAAGCTTCAAGCCATGTGATCATCATTCCAATGATTCATTACCCCCACAGAGATGTGTGAAAAACAGTTCTTGCTCGGCATCACACCTTTTCCTCCAAACTTGCAGTAAAACCCAACTTGCTGGCAGACTTGCGTGGGCAGTGAACTGTGTCAACCACCACATCTACCCAGGTGCACTCATAAATCTAAACTGAGAGCCAGTAAACATTTCCCTCAGACAATCATTCTGTGATGTTTTGAGACAGCTGGAGGGATCTTTCAGCTCAGTGGTGCTCTGTCACTGGGAATCAGCACACTCCAGTGACTGGGACCAGCACAGAGCGGAGCAGCCCCTGCAATCCAGCTGAGAGGCAGGGCTGGGAGTCAGAGGAATGGCCCTGGAAAGGCACAGCTCTGCCTGTATGGAAATCTCTGTTTTCCCTCTGTTCTGTCAGCAGGCAGGCAGAGATGGCTCCAAGGAAGCAGCTTCATCAGTGCACCTGGTTCTCCATCAGTTTATCAATAGCAAAATTAAGATGGGAAAAGGAAGTGGTGGGAGGCCAGGGGAGTACAAAGCCACGCTGTGGCTGCAGTTTGCTCCTCACCAGGGCTCCTCCCAAGCACAGTTAGACATGTGCCCACGGCAGAGCTGACATTCTGCAGTTTAAGTTTAAGACTTGGGGAGAACCCCGAGGTAAGCCTTTCAGCTAAAACCATTTGAGACATTATCAAAAGCTTAGAGGAAATACACTCCCTTGTAGAAACGGGAAACTGTTCTAGGTTATCACTCTAGCTCCTGTGCTGTATCCACAGCATGACTTCATCTTTTGCAATCATCTGAGTCAAGAGGCAGGATATTTATTTAGAAATTCTGCCATGAGTGATCAGCCTGCCCAAAGTTAGAGTGGAAACCAGTTCTCTCGTTTAAGGAAGACAGAAACTGGGAGTGCTTTGCAGAATTGCAGATGACGCTGGGTTTTCCCTGCACTCTGTCACCCCCTGAGCTACACTCCTGTCCTTGGAGTCACTGTGTGAACATCTCCTCACGAAGAACTCCATCCAGGAAGTTTCCTTCCATGTTAGCCCCTTGGTCACCTGTACATCACTAAAAATAGGATCCTTTTGTATTCAATTCACTGAGTAAGACACCCATCCCTGAAGGGCTCCGGCATCTCCCTGCTTTCCCACAGAGGTCAATGGAGGCGGAAGAGATGTGCTGACTCCTGAGAATCAGTCATCTGGGGGGTGTTATTCAAAGGATTCCACCCTTTACTGGAGGGAAAAACAGCATCATATCAGCTGATCAGAACTAGCTCATGTAATAACTATGAAACAACAACACAGATATTTGGGACAGGATCATTAAACCCTAGCAGGTATTAGCTTCATAATTTTTTCATTTTTCATTCTCAAAACTGTGTTAGTATTTCTAAAAGGTTTCCACATCCAGGCATGACAGCATTTGATGCTGCTATTTTATATCATAATACTTTTGTTTTCTCTTTTTGCAATAGTCCATTTTCTTCAAATACTTTTGAAAGCAATTCTAGCAACTGTTTCTTAAAAATACTGTGAGTCAATGTAAATTATGACTTGAAGTGAATGCCGCATAATTCATTGTCTTATAAATGAAACAACTCAAATGTTAAAATATTGAGGTATGAAGATATTTAGGCATTTGACAACATGGTCTCCTACCAGCCTCTGGCATGATAAGGCTGAAAAGTGGAAATCTTTCAAGCGTTATCACTGACACACAGAAAGAGATTGCCCAAAGTAGGAGATAACACACAAACACAGAGTATTCCTCAAGAGAAAACTGCCAGGTCTTTTCTGTTTTGAGCCTGCTGTGATAAATAATTTCACTGTCTGCCATTTCCTTTTCTACCCCCACCTAAGAAGAAAGGATAGGTCAAACTTTGCCAGTCTGTTGCTCCAGCGATGCTATGCTGGGTGATAACAGCCAAAACCTGATCCAAACAAGTGAAGCAGCTCCTAACATAAATAAGAATTGCACACTGAAGATGCAACCCTTCGGTGCGTATTTCACTCAAATACTTCAACCAGCACTAATTAAAAGCATATTCAGCTGCCCTGGTTACAGGACTAGCCCCAAAGTCATGAGACAACAAAATCTGAATTAGAAAGCAGCGGCCCCATGACTGATCACTCTGCAGTGAGGCCGTGTCCTGGCGAGTCGCCAGCATCCCAAAGTGTCCATAGAAACTTCCCATAGTAAGGGCCAGGCTGAACTGCCTTCAGTCGAACAGTGCTGGCCTTGGAGAAGGGCTGTTCGAATTTCCACCCTCAGCAGCAATCTTTAGACACCTAGACTCTGGAAATGCCTCATGGGGCAGAGGGAGAACAGGTTGCCGAAAGCTTCCCCAAGCTGTGACGTTTGGAAAACAGATTCACTCAAATGCAGATAGAAATCTCCTTAAGTTGGTATTTCTTGCTTTTGTCAGCTGCTAGGAGCAGAGATGGATGAAGCAAGAATCCATTTGGAATTACACCTGCTTTACTATTCAGATAATTCTTGTCTAAAACAAACAGCATCAGCTAACCCACTCTTTCCATTTCATCCCCTTCTTTTCTACTTCCAGAAGAGCCATAAGGAGCACAGAAGCTATTCCAGCTTTCATAAAGCTGCTGAAGGTTGAAAACAACTTCCAAAAACAGGTGCAACTCCTTCAACCATCACTCAGCAAGGACCCAAAAAAACTGAGAAGCTTCTCCACCGTGTCCCAGATTGACTTTCCTTCCGGCTTTCTACTTCCCTGCCATCTGCACCTCCCAAAGTCATGAGTTTGTTCAGTCACTGACTGTGAAACTCGTCACATTCTTTGGGTGGCAACTGCAAGGGAGGTGTGCACATCGGGCGGCCGATCCCAAGGCACAAGTGTCCCGGGGAAGATGCTCCTACCCAACACATTTCTGGTAGCCTACTTTTTCCTGCCCTGCCTGACATCTGCCTGCTCTACCAGGTGGTCTGCTCCACCTTCCTTCTGCCAGCACAGAGGAGCGTAGGAGTCAGCAGAAGGAAACAAGGTGTTCAGTCACAACTGACAATTAACGCACAGCATCGCTGCTGCTTGACCCACATCAGTGAGCAATAAAGGCCACGGCATGATTTTATAGAAGATCTGCTAAGGTGAAGACTTTGGAGGAACCTCCTTCCACTTTCAGAGTGAAACATTGAGGGTGGGGGTGGGAGGGATTCACACTTTCAACTCAAATCTCGGAGAAAATGTTCTCCAAGATCTACCAAGATTTTGCTAAGATTGTGCCCCTCCTTCAAAGCATGGAAGCAGCCATGGCCCCAAACACCCACAGAGCTTTAAAAGGGCAGTGAGGCACTTTCAAGCTGTGTTCTGTAGTGCTCTTTCTAATTTTCTGCTCTTAGAAATGTCTCTCTAGTCAAAACAATAAACTATTTGCTATTTCAAAGGCGGCTGGCTTACTTCTGAGTTGCAGCCACCCTTTGTTATTTTAGACTGACCACACTCACATATGCCATTGTAAAAATTCACCCCAGATCACAGCTTCAGTATAATTTCATGTGACTCAATTTGCAATTACAGCTTTACACTTTCACATCCCCTCCTCTCAGCCTGAGCCACTGCCCAGCACACAGCACAGCCTGACCTACTAATTCCCTCTTCTCATCCACAGCTCCTGCCTGTGCCATGGAGCATTGTGGAGAGGGAGCCTTTAGTCAAGACCTGGGTGACAAAACGTCCCACCCCATCTAGGTATGCTGTTCCACTCTTCAGTTATCCACACTATTAAATCCAAGGGGTGAGTTCTCCAGTTTCACTAGCCAACCTGGTGATGTAATCCCGACTTTGATGTTTTAGGGGACTGAAAACCTTTAGCAACTTGCAGGGGCCTTCCTTCATGCTTGCTCACCATGCTGTTTTCATTACCAATTCTGCCTTGGTTTGCCACAAGAACATACCAAGCCAGATAGAACCTGTTTGCCTGCTGTTAATTAGGATAACACCAGCACTGAAGAGATTTCCAAGGTTTTACTCCCAATGGCAAGCAAAAGCTTGCAAGGCTATGCAGCCATGGAAGCCCTTCCACACACAACCCAGCTGTCTTTGATGGGTAACGGGATGTTTGTACCAGCAGCCAAAACACCATGCGTGCAGGCAGCTCTGGGCTGAGCCTGGGAGCAACCAGCCAGTGTCCAAATCCACCAGCCAGCCTTCCCAGCCCCTGCCCCACACGGGTACAGCTGTTACCCCATCCCACTTGCACAGTTGCAGCCAGGGGATGTGGAGCAAAGGGAGGGGGAACTCCATCTCCACACCGCCAGCATTCCTCATGTATTAGATTTCCACAAAAAAACAGTGGCTTTGCTTTCCTTTCTCTTTCCATTACATGCCCAAAACAAAGTTTGTGATGGAATTATAAAGTAATTAGTTTGGATAACAAAGCACATCACTGTTATTAGTTAGTAAAGTGTAATTCAGGAAACTGCATGTTGGTAAAAAGAACGGAGACGGAATTAAAGATGAAATTTAAGTACAAACAGCTCAGCTTTCCAGCACAGGAGCCCATGCCAAAAAAGGATCAAGATTAGTTAAGCTAGTTCTTTTAGAGTGGTTTCCTCTTCACAGATGCCAGCAGATGAAAATGCAGCAAAATATGAATTATTATTGTTGTAAGTTGTAGGTTAATGCAAGCTATTTCATTGAAAAGGAAGAGCAAACCTTGCAATATTATCTTCGAAATAATGAAATTTATATCATATCTTTTCACTATTTTAACAATTAAACATTTCAATCATTCTTGCTGGATGAAGGTCAAAACTCTCAAATCTAAAGCAGCAGTTTTTAAGGGGTAGTTACCACTGCCTCTGGCATTAAGAGCTGCCATCCCCAGGTCTCTGCTGCCATTAACACCACTCTGGCAGAGCTCAGATTGCACCAGGCAGCCGTGTATCACACTATCAGGGAGCACATCACTTGCAGCATCTGAATTCTTATTTCCAAAATTCCTTGTTTGGAGCTAGGGGACTGTTTGAGATATGCAGTGACTTCAGAGCACAAGAGCTGAAGTTTTATTCTAAAAGGCCATTATGAAACCAGAAACAGTTTCCAGAGCAATTTCCACTAAAACACAAAGTGTCCACGGTAGATGGAGAACTAAATTAAACTCTCATTTTTTGTTAAATACCCACTGTGATGACTCGCAATCCTGGCTAAGGAGAGGATTCATCTCACCTCTGGATATTGCCAGTCTAAAGGAGTTGGCCAGCCTTTCCTCTTGGGCACTAGAGAGATGCCACTTCAGAGGGATTCCCACCACATAGTCAACGTGAAACCTATCCCCTTCCTCTTCATTTAAATTTCCTACAGACTTACAAATCAAAATTCAAACATTCCCATTCTTAGAGCTGGGAAAAGAAAACCACTTCGCTGCAGGTGAATCCTTAATGACTGAGAGTTTTCTTGAGATGCTCCAACTGGGACAACATCTCAAACTGCTGTGTGGTCCCGCTGCCAAGGGCCCCACGCTGGTGGTGGCAAAAACGTCTGATTCAAGGTGGAATTGCGCCTGGTTTGAGGCCATTGAACTTAACGATTTCCCAGTGAATCGAGAGGGCTTTGGAGCAAGGCAGAAACGATTCTCTCCCGACGCCAGCCTGTGTAAGCACGGCAGTGATCGATGAGAAGCCGAGCAAGTAAAGTGGTCTCTGTCATTACAGAGCTGTGCTGGTGAAGCTGCTTGCTGGGCAAGGCAGTCAGCAGAGGTGAACACCCATGAAGGGGAATGGCATTACTGGCCAGGGCTCGTGCACAAACTTCCCAGGGAGGGATTAAGACACTCACGTAGGTTTTTATGACTGACTCGACCAGTCCTTCAGCCGCCCTGTCCATCAGAGGAACAGTAGGCAAAATATTTAAAGCAACAGTAAAATCTTAGTCTTACTGCAATCAAGTTTTCACCCTGAGTCTTTTTTTGGCAACTCACAATCTACTGGTACAAGAGAGCATTTTGTGATTGCACTAATACTTCTGGAAATTAATTTTAATTGCAAACTTGTGCGCCTTGGAGCATAAATAAATTCACAGCAAAAAGTCTTAAGCACTCTTAAAAATGGCTCCAAAAATTGCACAGTGCTTGTCAAACTCAGCTGCTCCTTGGACTCCATTGCAAAACACTGTGATTGCAGAGACCCTCATGTGCCCAAAGGCAGAGCCAAGGTTTTGTTTTGCCAGCCACAGACACAGGAGACCAAACCTGTAGCCCTTGTGTGGGAGGCTTCAGGACATCAGCCCAGAGATAACCTTCAGGCCTCTGTAATTTTTTTCTTTTTTTTTTTTCCCTTTTCTTTTTTTTTAAAGAAAAGATTCAACTTGGTCATCTTTAAAGACACAAAGCTTCCAGCAACTTATCAGGAAAACATTGATCTAAGTTACTCTATTTTTTCAATCTGTCATCCATCATAATACCTTTAGGCCTTCCATACAAAAGACAGTGTTAGGTTTAAAGGCTCATAAACACAGAGGAAGTTGGTACAGCACTGGGAGTACATGAGTGCCTGTTTTGGGTACAGTGCATATTTTTCATGTGCTGTGTTTCCCCTGAGAAGCCTCATAGGCTCACACTTCCCAGCACTTCACCTGATTTCACACTGCTGAGAAGGGTCCTTGGTTTGGGCATCCAAGCAGAAAGGCATCTTTCATGTGTCAGAAAAACCTGTCCTCGCAGTCCTGGATGATCTCTGACCACACATTCCAATTAAGTCAAGTAGTTAGGAGGACTTTGTTGCAAGACAACCTCTGGACTATATTGCCAAAAAATTACGGACTGAAAATATATCAAAGGACTAATTACTTCCAAAAATAACCCGAACAATTGCCACGTTGCCACGTTTGCCTAAACGTTCTCAGCCTCCTCTATTAGGATTTAGTTGCCTAAAATTGTAGCTTCCAGAAATAGTATCAACTTGCTGAACTTCTCCTTGGACAAGGAAGCCAAGCACAATTTAAGTAAATGAATGTGCAAAGTATTGTGATGAGTTAACCTCTAAAATGCCTTCACTTTTAACAACAAAGAGCAGAGGCACTTCAGCAGCACAACACTATTTGCCCTGGATCCTTAAATATCCCAGGGCGTTAGTGAATCTAGGCTAAATGGAAGATCAGAGCTAAAGCAGGATGAAGGCAAATAAGCTGCTGTTTATTATCTACCAGGGAACTAACATTAAGTCAACACACAGCACCAACTTCTTGCTTGGCTTTTTGGGTTTGGTTTTTGACTATGTGATGGGTCCTTCTCTGCACGTTTCTCACCAATATGCTTGTGCACACCTGATAAATAAAAAGGGGCCTCGAAGCTGCTCGTAACCCGGCTTCTATCTTGTTCTTCCACCTCATCACTATTGTAATGACAGGCGAAGCGGGGGGAGCTGGCAGACTTGTGGGGTTTCAGCAGGCGAAGGTTGGTCGGCTGGGAAGGCAGCGCGTGTTGTCCTCTCCGTCTGCACTCCTCGGCAAAGGCTTCTTCATCTGCCTCCCCTGCAAAAAATGCAAGAGAAGTAAGCTGTACCCAAAATGCATAAATTTAGCCCAGGAAAAAAGCCCTCAGAAATGGGCTGGACATCAGGGGTCACAAAATTAATGTCTTGGCTGTGGCTGGTCACAGACAATCCTGTATATCTACAGCTTGGGGAGTGTCTGGAGCAGAAAGCTCCATCAGTGGCCTGTCACTACACTGAAGCCACCCAAGAAAGCCCACTAGGTATGATGACTCAGGGGCTACTGTTCCTTTTTCACAAAAGGCAGGGTGAGGGAGCTGAGCACATGGACCTGGACAGGATTTCTGTCCTGTGCAGAGCACATCATCACATCCTACCTCACCTGGATTGTCCTGCTCAAGGAAAAGTTAAAGGGAAAGGAGAGATAAATAGCCAAGCTGGCTACAGGGGTGGTGGGAGAAGAATTAAGCCAAAGTGGGTTCAGAGGGGCCAGATGTTGAGTATCACAGCTGGAAAGATAGTGGAGTTGTGTGATGGAACACATAAAGACAAGAAATCATGCTGAAGCTGTGAGAGGTAAACAGTCCAGAGGCAAGGCAGGCACACACAGCACAGGCCAATGAACACAATGGAAATAAAACCCAATGTTTGCAAAAACTGGTATGAAAGATGAGGTACTCCCATCATACTCATGCTGTTTTGCAGACGACACTTTCCTTTACTGCAGAAACTGGAACAGTACCAGTGCTGCAAAGCAGAGAAATCAACTACCATAACACACACAAAATTCAGCAAAACAATACATTGAAAATCAAACAGATACCAAAAAGTCAACAAAAGATGTTCAACGGGGAAAATAAGAGGGGCAGGGGGAAAAGAGTGGGAACAAAGGTGTGTACCACATTTGTCTCTTAAAGCCTTTTCAAAGTTTCATTATTTCAATTACTTAAGTACTTTTAATAGAGCTGATGAAATATGGCATCATTTTATTTTCATCAAAAGTGGTGTGTCACATTCTGGAAGTCTTTCCTGGGATGTACCCGGCATCAGCTGCTCAGGGAGGGGTGTGTGCTCTCAGCTAATGCGTGTGCTCTTAGTTCATGGCTGGAAAATGCTTTGAAGATGAAAAAGACACCACGTACGCACCACGGGACAGAGCAGGAATACCCACTTCGTGTGAGTCCCACACCACCGCTTCCAAACACAACGGGCCGCATTGTCTTTACCTTGTAATCGTACACGGGGAGATGCTTCTGAGGGCATGAGGAAAAGGAGGCAAGGTGTGTTTAAAAAGTCATTTCACAGCGCAGTGAGGCACCCGAGGCCCTGCAGAGACTCCAGGATGTGCCTCGCATGGTCTGCCTGAGCACCCGACGGGCTGCGCTTGGGTGTTAGCAGAGGACGCTCCTTCCCGAGTGGTTAAATGCCCATTCCCACCTCAACACTCCTGCTTTTGTACCCGGGAGTCCCCCATACTTCCAAAGGCACGAGCAAATGCCACAGAAACACAAGTGAAGATAAGACAAGGATTTCTGCATTTAGTCTCTGCCTGCCTGCATCATGCCAGTGTAAAACCCTGGGTGTATGGCTCTCCTTGCAGTAGGAGAGGGCTGCCAGGACGGCACCAGGACTTCAGCTACAAGAGGCAGAGAGCAAGGAAAAGCTCAGGGAATGCCAGGTGCAGAATTGCCATCATTACCCATAAGAGGCTACAGGATTTTACACAGTATACAAACAGCACTGAAGCCTGTATCACGCTGCTGATACCAGGTCTACAAAGGTAAGCCTATAAAATGCCAAGACTAGGAAAAAAAAGCACATGGAACCTATTTACATCAGCTGCACATACAAAAGCAGTCAAGAGAGTTCACTTCCTAACCAATTACAGTGCACCAGAAATAGGTGATCCCTCCTCTCCCATGGAAACGCAAAGTGCACGGATTTCTTTTTCATGTGCGAAGTCTTGCTTAATGTATGTTTAAAATTTATATTTGCAAATAGATGCAGGAATGGGAAACATGCTGAGGCCATTCTTGAAGCTCTGGGTGTGTTTGTGCGTCACAGAGACATCCCAACCAGGCACACTCACACAAATCCTCAGTACTGGGCTCAGGGAGCCAGCACGCCTTTGGAATCATAGAACACTTCAACTGGAAGGAACCTTTAAAGCTCATCTGGTCCAACCCTCCTGTAATGAGCAGGGACACCTTCCACTACACCAGGTTGCTCAGGACCCCATCCAACCTGACCTTGAACGTTTCCAGGGATGAGACACCTACCAACTCCCTGGACAGCCTGTGCCAGCATTTCACCACCCTCATTGTAAACATTTAATTGTTGTATCTAAATCAACCCTCCTTCAGTTTAAAACTATTACCCCTTATCCTGTCACTACAGGCCCTACTAAAAGGTCTGTCTCCATCTTTCTTATTCGCTCCCTTTAAGTATTTGAAAGGATTAAACCCATCTTGATCATGTAACAGAGTCCTTCAGTATTCCACCTCCCAAAGCAAAGACAAATTTTAGTTCATCAAATAGACCCCAAAAAATTGCCCAAACTTTTCTCCCCTTATGAGTTGTGGGAGAGCAGCACAGCACCACAAATTAGTTAAATGGTGTAACATCACATCAGCTGTGATTTAAATACTGAATTGACGCCAGTGCTATGCATGGCATGAGCTGTCAGATCTTCCTCTGATCATCCACCTTTAGCACACCTGGCACAGCAAAACTAAAGTGTGATTTGCATCAGCTGCTCTCTCCTGTTCTACATATGTGAAACATTCAAGCCAGACTGTACCACTGCAAATAGAAAACTTGAATAGAATTTACTCTGGGAGAAGTCAGCCACAAAGGACATCACCATCAAAAAGTGCTTAAATTCTGCTAGAGCTTTGTCAGCGGTGATGTTTGTCCTAGAAATGACTTTTAGGAAGACAGCTGGCATTGGGGTGGGGGATGGGTGTGGAATACCTGCGTTCTGAGCAGGCATATCCATCCAAGAAGCACCTTCCAGGAGTGCTCAGGCTTTTAACAGCCCTCAGTTCCCCCAACACCTCCTTCCTGCCGGCCCCTGCGCCTCCAGGCCAGCACAGCCACGTGAGAGCCTGGGCAGCCGCGCTGTGACCCCAAGCAGGGACTGACCCGGGTTAAAAATAACTCTTTTTGCCAGCTTATTTTTAACCCGGCTCGGGGCCGGAGCCAGCTCATCGTGCAGCCGCCCCAGCAGGGGCAGGGAAGGGGGAAATTATCGAGGGCAGCTGGAATCAGCATCCAGGTTACGGTGTTAAGCAAAAGATCTTATTCTACTAATGCAAATAATAATTAAAAACCTAGCAGTTATTTCACTTGCAAAACCAGTCTGGGGAAGTTACGTTTTTGTGGGTTAGTTCTGAAAATTATGGATTGGGCATTACTAGCAACATTTAAAAACAATAATTAAGATTTGGTTTTCTGGTGCACCAGGTTCTCCGAAATGAACAGCAGCTTCCAGGGAAGAAAAGATCCTAAAAAGCTGTGTTAGGGCTAAAAGCTGCCTCCTGCTCCAAGCAAGAAGGGCTGGAAAATAACTTCTCCTTGCGAAGTGGTGCGGCATGGGGCGGGGAACGGGGCTCCTGGAGCTGGAGCAAACCAGCAGAGGGCAACATTGCCTGTCGCGATGTATCGCCGGCGCAGCGGCCGCGGCCAGCCCGGCCCCGCCAGCAGCGCTTCTGCACGGCTGTCCCAAACCTGCCATCGGCGGGGGCGTGGGGGAGCCACAGCTACACCGAAGGGTCTCGGCGTCATCCTGGAAAGCGACGGTAACAAACAGGAATAAAAACACCGGCACAGACATTCCGGGTGAGCTGGGACGGGTAAGTCACGGAGCACTTCACACCAAAGCAGTCCTGCATGGGCTAGCATCATTATTTAGTGTTACATTGAAGTAAGGTCCGTGTATGTCCAGGAATTGAACCGAAATCCTAGCAGGAATCAGCAGTAATTAATGGCAAGGCAGCAATCACAGAACTATGCCGAACGAAGCAGGGTAAACATCCTGAGGATATGGAGCTGCTGATTTGCATTCACCAGCTCACTTCCCGCACGGCAGCCCCGCCGCTGCCTGCTGTGTTCTTGTACACCTCACCAAAGAAATACTCATCGAATCGGGGTTTTCCCCCGTGTTATGAAATAAAAAGCAGGTGCACCCGTTTGCTCAGTCCAAAGGAACACTTCCCCGAGGCCACAAACACCAAAGAGCCCTGGTCCCGTAACCAGCATCAGGAGAGGCACCTGGTGAGGGACATCCGGCTGGATCTAATGACACAACAGCTCCGAGCTAAACTCCTGCCACCCAGTTACTCAAAGACGGCTTGCAGGAAGCTTCCTCCATTCAAATCTTCCTTGAAGGATGACCTGCAAAGTGTCTTTCTAATACTTCAATACTTCAATATACTTCAAATACTTCAATAACTCTAAAGTTAAGGGCAGTGTAAACTCAGAGCACGGCATCATATTGCTGCTTCAGCTGGTGGTCTGAGGTTCACCTGAGCTGTTCTTGATGCAGACTGACAACACAAAGAGTGCAGAAGGGGAATAAAAGCTTTTCTTGAATTTTTTCCCTCTCCTATTAGAAGGGTTTGGAATTTACCCTGTGCTTAGAGAGGGCACTGGAGTTTCTGATGACTCAACTACATCCGCTGCTGCTGTGGAGAGCTGAACTGCGATGGAAGGAGCAATTAAAAGTGAAAGAAAAAAATCCCCATTTAAGTACATTTCTCTGAAGCCAATTGCACTGTGATCTTTGTAACCTGATGATAAGATTTTTCTACTGATAAACATTTCCATTGTTACAGCAGCTCCGGTATTAATATTTACCTTAGCAGAAGCTACCAGGGTTCTTTCTACACTGAAGTCCAACAGTTGCTGGGAAATCTTATGTTTTACAGGAACCAGTTCAATCTGAGACCTCATCGAACAGATCTGTCTACAGGCCTGGATTACCCTGGGCTGAAAAAATCCTGGAGATTAACTGGGTCTTTTGTTTCTTCTCATGAAAGCTTCATATCTAATGTATGATATTATGTATGCACAGAGAAAACAGCAGGAGACCAAGTGACTCTACTAAAACACAGAAATGGTCTAATTTCGGGGACCACACCTTGAAAGTTGTTTTCAGAAAGTTGCCAAATCATCAGTTTCTTTTAATTCCTGTTGGAAACGACGGATGCTCATTATAAAACACCCAGCCCAGGGTATTTTCCAAAACCACGTGCACACACACACCCCTCACCTCTCTGAAACTGTAGACAACATTCTCAGCCAAGAAAATACTCCCTCACCATTACTAGAGGCTATGTTGAGCAAGTTCTTATTAATTGTTCTTAAACTTGTTTCTAAATGCCAGGAAACACTAACAGTGTGACGCTTAGCAGGAGTTATAAAACCCTCTTTCAGCCTCTTGGGTTTGTCAGACTAAATAGAAACCAAAATTTGCATCAAGTCCTTTTTGGAAAACGTCTCTGAGCTTGAGAGTGACAGCCCTTAAAACTCTCTCTCTTGCTATTTGATGTGATGCTTACAAAAAAAAAAGCAGCCATTTTATAATCCTCTGATTAAAAAGATGCACATAGTTTTGAAAGCTGAAAGAGCCTGAAATCACTCAGAAACTATCCGGGGAATGCCGGAGCAGCTGCCCCATCTGCACCGCAGCTTTTGTAAACTGTAAAGGGAGTTTATTTCAACAGTGACGTTTATCAGCCAAAGCACAGGACAAACAATGAGGTTTTGAGTCAGCTCACACAGATCAGTGTCTTTCACCAATTATTGGCAATCATTTTCCTTCCAGAGCACTCGGTGTTACGGAGAACACAAGGTGATTCAGGGTTTCCTGGTGTCTGACTGGGACTCCTGTCCTGCAAAATTCAAGGAGATATTTATCCAAAGTGGTGCCTAGCTGGGTAGAAACTGAAGATGCCAGCAGCTCCCAATCCATGCCCTGCAGAAACCTGCTCCCAGTGTCCCACCCTCTCCTCTCCCTGTCTCACATCCTGCACTGGCTCTGACGGCTCAGCTCTGTCAGCACTGATGGCACTGCTCTCAGATGTGTTATGTCTCCCTGCTTCAACCCAAAAACTCACATTAAGTTTATAATTAGGGGATTTGGGCTGGGCTTTCACAGGCCAGGACCAGCACTACTATATCTCGCCTGCCATGCAAGCCAGGCATTTCCTGCAGGGGGGGAAGAAAAATCCAGAAGTGACAGGAGACAGCAGGGGAGGTGGTGGCAAAGTCCTGGGAAGTGATGGGAAAAAAAGGGTGTGGGATTTGGGAAAAAGGACAGACTGATGGAGTGCTTCTCGCAGTGCCAGTTCTGTCCCGGGAGAGGCCTGGCTGCAGCATGTCCAGTCTGGGAAAGGGCAGGGCTCAATGCTTGCTGCTCAATGCACAGAGCAGCCCTCTGCCCTTCTGGCTCTAAAAACTGGCAATGGACTTGCTCCTTTTATTTTTGCCCTTGTATTCATCTGCTCCAGTGCCAGCTCACACTGTTCCTGCCCAGCTGTACCCCTGCAGCACAGACCAGAGCAGGGAAAGCCTCATGCTGGGTTCGCTCACCCTCCCTGCCCTGCAGCAGCTCCCTTAGAAAGTTCAAACTTTTGATTTTCCTTTTTTTTTAGGTGCATTTTACCTACCACCCACACCCAAGAACCCCATTATAGCCCAGCGTGTACCAACACGATTCCTGCATTCCCAGCACATCACAAACTACTCAAGGCAACATTTCACCACAAAGATTCCCCAATCTGCAACAAACTGGTAAAATAACGTGAGTTTTCAGCACACAATAACCACAACGGTGCTGCTTTGAAAGGAAGTGTGCTCACACTGTTCCCCACGGCAGCTATCAGGGATCAATGGCTACAGCCACTGCTGTTGGACCAGATCAAGCTCTGGAGCCTGGCCTACAGAGAGTGAGCCGCTGGGAGAGCCTGGAGTTACCTCCTCCCTGCCAAAACTTCCTCATCAGAACCTTTTAAAGCCCAGTGAATTGGTCCTACATTGTATCTGAAGCAAGAGAGAAGGCACAGGCTGAGCACATCCAGGTTTCTGCAGCTATTTTCCTTCTGTTAAAGCACACCAGGGCATCCGTATGGATTGTGCCAGTTGCTCTCATCTTAAAGATCTGGGATGTTGGAAGTGCAAATGGCAGGAGGTAACGTGAATCCTCATGTTTCCAGCAAGCAGAGAGATGACCCAATTTGCATGCTGCAGCTCAAAGTGAATTTTATTAATTTTGAAAGACTTTATCAAGCAGGGGCCTTTTATTCATTTCTGCATGAATTTTGAAAGGAAGCAAAGAATGAGCAATGAGCTTCGCAGCTTGATGTATATAAATACAAATTACCAAGATTTCAAGCTCGGAGTTTGACCAAATGGACCTGATTTTTAAACAGCAATCAAGATTACTTAAAAGATAGTATTTTCTACACTTTTCAGGGTCATGTCAGAGATCTACCCCAGTTTCCTGCAAGTCTCATTGCACAGCTCTACACTGAAGTGACCAGACCCCCTTAAGAACCTGTACCAGGGGCTCGGATTCCAGGGGCTTCTCTCTTCAACACCCCCCACACAACACATAGCTGAGAGGGAGCTCAGAACCCTGGACCTGTCCCTGTCTCTTCCATGGCCCCTCTTCCTCCAGACATTGTATCACTGACATCAGATTACTTGATTTGGTTTGATACTTACAAGGGCAGATAGTGATAGGACGAGGGGAAATGGCTTTAAACCATTGAAAGGGGGCAGGTTTAGAGTAAATATTTGGAAGAAATCTTTACTGTGGGGGCGGTGAGGCACTGGCACAGGTTGCCCAGAGAAGCTGTGGCTGCCGACCCCTGGAAGTGTTCAAGGCCAGGTTGGACAGGGCTTTGAGCAGCCTGAGATAGTGGAAGGTGTCCCTGCCCATGGCAGGGATCTTGGAACTGGCTGAACTTTAAGGTCCCTTCGAACTGAAATTGTCCTGAAACAGAGGGGTTTTTCATCTCAGCTATATTTCAGCCTCAGACAGAAATCCCCGTGGGTTTCATCTCTACCATGAGGAAGCCTCACAGCCCAAGTTTCACTTTGAAATTGTATTTGAAGTGCAAACCAAAATCCTACTGAGAAGAAAAAAAAAAAAAAAAAAAAAAAAAAAAAAANNACCAGCCCTTATAATGAAACTTAATGCTCACTACTAGAGGAAAACAAAGAAATAAAAATTCCACAGTGCAACTACATGCAGCCCTGCCAGGTCCTCCATGGTGTACCCAGACACCAAGTGCCTCCCACCAGTGTTCCCTCTGCCCCTGTGCCTCATGGACCTTCACACCTCTCACTTGTTCTCCAGAACCTCTCAGTTCCAGATGGAACAGCTCCTTCACTGCCCCCAAAGACAAAACTTTGCTTCTTGCCTTCAGCCCTTCTAGGAGTTACCACCACCAGGTCAAGCAAAATTGGCTTCTAATTAAAAAGCTCTTCCAACAGCAAAAGCAGAGGAAAAGTGCTCCTCTGCTTCTGGAACAAACAGATCTTTATACCTCTTAAAAACTAATGAGTAAAGTATCAAGACATCATCTTATATTCCAATTAGTGGCCCTCACTAAAGGAGTATCTCCAGAACAGTTCTGAGCAAGCCCTAATTTGCAAATTATACAGCTGTGTTACATATTTTTCCACTGCTTATCAGCTTTAAACCAGTCTTCAAAACCTTAACGCACAGCAACCCCAGATTACCGTAAAAGAAAAAAGGATACATCAAGAAAAAGCCATGCAGTTAAATTTAAAAAGAAAAGAATCTCATGAGTGACTTCAGAAAAATGTGATGAATGACTTCCCCAGCTGTTTTGTCAACACTTCCATAGTAATTTGGCAAAAGCACAAAATCACTAAGTTTATATTTTCATCAAATGACTATTAGTGCTGTTGAAATCTCACAGACACGAGACAGTAAGTGCAAGCTCCACGTTTCATATTGCGCTGTCCACACTCAGTTTGCAAGGTCTCATCTTTTCAGGTTAATCATTTGAAAAATATTCTCCCTTCTACCCTGAGGCTTAAATATGACACTATGGCTATGACACTAAGGGTTTCACATAATAATTACAAAAAAAAAAAAGAGGAGATACCTGCCCTCTCCAATTATACCCCCCAACGTGCAATTTATTCCTCATCCATCTATCCCTGTATTACTAAGACTACGGCAAGCAAATCCCATCTTCCAGTTGTGCACACATCCCTGATTAACAGAGCTCCAGAGACCATCATCTTTTAAATGACTCTGAGAACATCACAGGACTCTCTCCTGATGGCTCAGTAGGTTTCAAAGTGTTTCACGAACCTTCACCACAAAACCCAGTCCTGTTTCTGACATCTTCCCAACGACAGGAGCACTAAGTCATTAGCTGCTGTTCAATTTTTGACACAATAATGACAAGCCTGAATTCTTAAAAAATAGTGTTTCAAGTTGACATTTGAAGCTAATTTTGACTAAGTACTATATTTAATTATGAAACCTGTATAATTGGCCTTAGAGGAGATGTAACTCCCAAGCTGCACCACTTTTTGTTGTTTGGCATCTCCAATCCATCACAGAACTCTCAAAGTTTCCAGACATTCTTCCTTTCCCACCCATAGTCAAGATCTATGCCTTAAAACCCACCACAGTTTAGAAATACAACTAATTTTTCAAATCCTATCAATAACACTGTTTATAAATGCAAATGTATGCACACATATATATACATGTATTTAAACAGACAAAAATTAATTGTTCTATGTATGCTGGTCAAACTGAACTTCTGACCCAAACAGCCAATAAAAAGAGCACAGAAGTGAACATTTTCTCAATGGAAAAACCCCAAACACCAAACCAGGAACATGACTACCACCCAACACTAACAATACTTACAATTCTCTTTTGTGCCTGGGAACAGTATCGTCAGTTTATACTCTCCTTCTGCAGAGATCCAGTGGGAGCAGGCAAGATTTTACCAAGAGAGCTTTGTGAGTTTTGGAAAGAGAAGGAGAGTTTGAACGCGACATTAGTACCTCTTGGTGCACCCAGGAAGGCCATGTATCTCCCCGGAAGGCCACCCCAGAGTTGCCCCTGCCCGGAGCAAGGGCTGCTCCCATCCTGTGTTGCTGCAGTGGCACCATCCCACCTTCTCCTCTTCTCACACACCTTTGAGATCCGCAGGGTGAAGCACCAAGGACAGGAACAACCCTTTCCAACCACAATCTCTGGGGCCAAAGCAAAAAAGGGGGGACTAGTATTTAAGAACTACCTTAACGGCAGAGAAGCTGGAGAGCTCTCCATTCCAGAAGGGTGGAAAGCACACTCGAATGCCCACCGGCTCTTGGTGGAGAGGTGGATGTGACCTGGGGAGGGCTGCACCCACCAAAACTGCACAGCTGAACAACTTGGCACCTGAAGTTGCCATAACCAGCTTCTGCTCAAAATCACCCAGCATGAGGATGTACCCTCCTCTCCTGTAATTCTGTAACGCCAGTGAAAGCTTTTCCAAATGTCTTAAGTGACAATTGTCACTGGGCTCACTATATCACGGTATAAATCTTTGAAAAACTATAAAAACAAACATCAAAACTGCAGAGATTTGAGCTGTGTAACTACAAAGGCAGTTTTGTACTACTGGCAGCCCAAAGTGCAGCACCCAGCAGAGCTACTCCGCCTCCTTCTTGAACACCAGCAAACTCAGAATCTTCTCAGAAACATTTGCCAAGAGTTTTACTAAATGTGAAGGTGTCAAACTTCATTTACACAAAAGCGTTTCTCCTCTGCCTTGTGAATCACTGTGGCTCCCTTTGCAGGCTTGGAAATGTCCTGCAGTCAGCACTGTGACAGAGAAAGGAAACCTGAAACAGATGCACAACAGGTAAGGCTGATGTTCACCTAACATTTGTTATCATGCAAGTCAGTGACTGACAGAAACAGTCCCAGACTTTGCACATTTGAGAACATTTCATCACTTTCCAATTAAAATTCTGACCTTGCTTGAACCCTTGGTATTGGATACAGCCTGGTATCTCTACAGAAACAATCTCCTTTTAGAGTAATATTTAAAAATACTAAATAAAAAGAGTCATCAACTGTTTTTCTAAGGAGAAAGTTGCTTAGTCAAGACTGAATAGTGGACTGGAAACAGAATTGGAGCCAAAAGGGCAGCAACATCGCCTTCCAGGAGATGGAATCTGTTTGCAAAAGCCTTCAAAGCACTGAACTCAATTGAGAAGATAAATCAAGAAATAAAACCACGCTGTTGTAACAGCAGTAAATAGACATTGATGACAGTTCAGCTAGGACCTGAGTGTCCACCTCTACCCCAGTTTCAAGTGAAAATCTGGAGGACCTGTATTCTAAGGAAAGATTAGCCAGAACTGCCAGGAAAATAGAAAACCCAAGAGACTTTGACCTCTGTTAACATGCTGTCATCTAACCTGCATGAGAGCTGCACTCTAAGTTGACAGCTTGGCTCTGTGCCACTTACAGGCCCAAACTCAATGCCAGACACACCGACAATTTGAGTGATTTTGCCACCACACCCAGAAAACACAACAGCGAGCTGAATCTAGAGCCCAGCGTGAACCAAGGGTTGGCTTTTGGTTTCAGGAGGAGCTGAGAGGCGCAAGGCAAAATTCCCCCCTGCAAACAGCTGTCATAAAAGAACTTTCCACTATTGGAAACTATTCTGTGCAGGGCAATGAGCACCTCCCCTCCAACAGAGCAGCACGGGCATGCACTTGGCTTGGTGATTTATTCCACGAAAAGGGTTACCAGGGATGTAGTCATCATCTTCTATAAACATTTCGAGAGCAAAGCACACATGTGATCTCAGAGCGAGTGCTAGAGGAGAGGGAAGAGTGGAAACCATGTAAGAGTAATCAATTAATCTTATGTTCTCAATTTGGTTCATCAAGAAGAGCAGGGAGGTTTAAACACCTGTGTCTTCTCAGAAAAATGTTTTATTTCCCTGAGTTGAGCTTCTTGTTTTTAGGAGTGATTACAAGAAGCATCTTCTCAATTAGTCACTGCATTCGAAGCCACTTAAAAGTCACTTTCTGTTCTATGACACTTTTCAAGACAGAGTTATAGCTATTAATAAATAAATTATTAACAGCTACAAAACTGCTATGAGAAAGCTTCGGGACAAATTCCTCTACTTTACCTTAACCTTTAACCAAAAGGACTTTCTTCCAATTCTTTCAGGCTAATACTTTCAATATAGATCAAAAGTAGGGCAATAGCAACATTTCAAAAGTACTTTGAAAATTATTTAGACATGCCCCCCTTGCAACAGATCCTGCAATTTAGGTATTATATAGTAGTAGCTGACATTGATATATAACACCTGTAAAATATTAATATGCATAGCAAGGTACACATCATTTTCTTTTTACTTAACAGTGGTAAAACCAAAATCTACTTGTCATTTTCTACCTGCTTTTCCAAAGAAAACGGTGTTTAGTCTACGAACACCTGGCAATGTCTCTGCTAGTGATGTAACAGGGGACTTGAGCTGTACACCAAACAAAACTGCATCTTCCACCTTTGAAACAGGTTCCACACAGAATGCAACCTTTGAAGGTCCTTGGAAAATACAGACAAAATTGATAGACTTGTTTTGCTTTGACAAGTTCTAGTTCTGGTACATTTAAAAACAATTAGTTTTGAAGTTGTTTACTGCTAACGAACATTCAAGGTGTACACTGGCTACACTCTGCAAACTACAGAAATATTTCTGTCCAAGCCTTCTTTTAGGCCAGAAAAGGGCAGAGCAGTACAGCACGTACACTTGTTTGCTTTTCCATTAACAAGATTCCTTGTATCACTACCGCTGGCTCTGTCCATGCTGGTGACTGGCAAAAGCCTTACAGTTTTTATTACTTGCTCAGAAAAGAGACTGAACAAAGGCTATTTTCAGGGCTGAATACTTAGATCTAAAAATATGGTTAATTTGACCATTGAAGACTAATGTTCTGGAGCTCCAGCACTCTTCAAGCAGGATACCTTTCCCAGAAAATTTGGAAAGACCTTAAGAGATACCAGGATTTTACCATTTCGGTGTTGTTACAAGCTGTTTGTTGCCTGTATGACCCAAATGCTGCTGAGTTATAATCCTAGGAAGTTGCCTTTCCTCAAGTTTCTCTTAGAAATAAACCTAACAAATGCAGTTCTGGGTATATACAAAACCCAAAAAAGCATCCACAGAGAGGTTTTTCACACACATAAGCCCTGTAGGACACTCCTCTGGCTCTTCTGTAGAACTATTTATCTGACATAATGCAGTCTTAGGCATTTAGCACACTACCAAAGGTGATTCCATTAACAAAAAGCAGCTCTTTTCATCACAGTCACTTAAAATTCAAAACACATGTATTGCTATCCACGTGAGATTTAACACACACTAAAAATAAAAAAAGACTTTAGATCATTAAAACGCTGCCCACATTCAAGAAAATGAATAGTTCACTCTGAAATATGGATCTTTGCTGTATCATTACATTGATTAACAAGAGACCTTCTAATCTTCACCTTAGGAGTTGGAATTAGGCTGCCTCAAGGTGTGCAGTCAGTAGTTGGTGAGAAGACAGGACATACAGAAGGGCTCATTGTATTGCAAATTCCAAATCTAATTCCCTGGCACAGTCATCACGGACCTCGCCCTGGTTCCTCCTCACTTAACATCCCATTCATTCATTACAATAAAGCAACTTACCTGAAGAGATCCAGAATGTCTTCTCCCACATGAAGTCCACTCTTGGCACCTACACATCCCAAACTGGATGCTTTAGGGCAACAGTCATCAGGCTGCCCCAGGTGCACGTGGTGTTGGCTCCTCTCTTCCCAGCTCCCCTGCTTCCTCAGCACCTCCCGAGAGGCAAAGCGGCCCCCACACCACGAAAGCATCCCCCAGTCTCAAAACCACAGTAAGGGACCATGACCCGTGCATTAATGTCAACACATCAGGAGGGAAGAAGCCGAGATACAGACCATGGAGGAGGGTCTGAAGGAACACTGTGCTCTATGGTGCACCTCGCTCTGCGCCCCAGGCTCCCAGAGCTTCCACTACTTCTCTGTAAAGCCCAAACACTCCCTTCTCACTAGGAGGTATTTTTCAGAAAGCTGGTCTTTAAGACACTGAAAGCCAGAGAAACTACTGCTCTTGGCAGCTTCTTCCAACAGTTAATCATCCATGTGTTAAAAATGTATGTTTATCTTCTCATTTGAATTTGTCTAGCCTGATACAAATATTTATACTCTTCTTCCAAACAAGGCGACCTTTGATATGCAGAGTTTTTTCTAACTGGTGTACACATTTTTTTAGAATCATAGTGGAATTTGGCACGCCATCCTCAGGCTGCAGAAGCACCTCCCTTGCTTGTGCTGGCAGGGAAACAGCCTCCAGAGCAGCCCTGAGCCTGGGCAGCCAGAGAACAGGCAGGGTGAGGAGGAGACACAGACAAACACCCACCACTTCTGCATTCACTGTGATAACGCGTGATCGTGTTTTCCTGACGAGAAAGGCAAAAGCCAAATGAGGAGAAAAGTCCTTGAAATGTATGTCAACAGCACAAAACAAGCTGCATTGTTTTCCTGCTTCTCCCTTACTGGTTTCAAGGACCTCAAGATTTGCTGTTCTTCCCAGGGCTAAACCATCCAATCCCAGAAGAGACAGAAGTAGAACTAGAGGTGATTAATAAAAGAAACATTTTGGTGGTTGTCCTAACTCTCAAGGTGAATGTCCCCAAGAGAAAAATCTTCCACCTCTTTGCAATTACTCAGGAGCTCAGTTAAAAACTGAGGGCAGGAGGGCTTGTGAATGCTACTCCTGCTTGCAGGCAATACCAGATAGACCCAAAACAGCTCTAAGTGAATTTCTAGGTCTCTAGTGCTCTCCTGGACACTCAGCTCCCACTTTGTGTAGAACAGATGAATAATTCCCTTTCATTAGTGAAGTGCAGTACATTTGGTGATAAGGACCTGATCGTATTTCCTCAGGCACCCAGCAGTAAGAAATGTATACATTGAGATTAGCAGAGTAATTCTCAGGGGTGTCTGAGCGGCTGCTTCACAGGAGATGTCCAGATAACTCAAAGCACCAAGGTGCCTTCTGACGAGAGGCAGTGTTATTACAGAAAGCCTGGCCAAACTCCTCTGAAGACAGAAGGCCTGGTCCTCTGACTCTGGCTCAGAAACGCTGCAGGAAAGGCCGAGCCTTGCCTTGGCCATGTGAGTTTTCTCCATTTTCCTTCAGAAATACTTTCACAGAGAAGTTCAAAACAATTTTAAAACATCCACAGTCTAGCTCCCCCTGGAAGGAGAATGGCAGAGACTGATACTGCAGAATGCTCTTTCACAAAGGCAAAGCACAGAACTTCCGTTGCTGAGTATGACAAATACCGCAGCAGGATGACAGATTCAGATTTAGTTTCTGTAAAGAATAAAAGGCAGCCTCCAACTGCATGTCTAGGAAACTCTCTAACCAGAGGTGGCTATGGTGACAGTTATGCAAATGCGTGATAAATTAGCAAGTTAATCTTACTCTCTATATCAGTTACAAAGATTAACACAGACTTGACGGGTATTTCTGGAGGGAAACCGAAAGATGGATGAGGCTGCCCAGCTTCTCCACCAGATGTCTCAAAGCCTGTGCAGCCTTATGACTTTTTTTATTATTGGGAGGTAAACTCCCCTCCTGCACCACAATTCAATTAAGCTTGTGACTGGAAGCGAGACAGAAGATTCCAGAGCTACTGCTTTGCATTTTCAGCTGGTCTAGTAACACCTTCAAGCAACTCCATTACAGACACAGCCAAATTCTCTTTTCTGGCCATCAGGAATGTGTGTTCCACAACATGAATTCTATGACCGGTCACCCAGGCTGGATTCCTCTCTCATTCTAGTAACTCAAATAAATTTACAAATAAAAAGCAATGCAGGAAATTTCAAATTTGACTTTTAACAGTCAAACAAAAAGGAGGAACTGAAGCCTTCTCAATGTACCATGTTATCTGTTATGTAACAGACCAGCATCCTCAAATGAGTTTTTACAAACTAGGTGTTACTATTTAATCTCTCTCTAACATTCAGGTGAATGAATTGATTCAGCTTTATTTTCACTGCTGGTAAACTAGCAGCTACAGGGTTTTTTCTGTTTTTATGAAATTCAGTTGAAGTTGGCTGCATTGAAAAGAAGAGCTAGAAGAGCCTTCATTTGAGATTCAGAGGTAAAGATAAGTTATAGGCCAAAGCCAAATTTTAAGTTATTACCAGAAGCCTCTAAAAATATTTTTTCTTGACTGTCAATTTTATGTCAGGTTCAAAAATTACCCATTTTTAGCGAGTTTAAAATTAACTCAATATGCTGCAAAGTTAATTTTATTGTAAAAGCCAGAGAACTGAAGAGACAATTCTATTTAACAGCGTCTTTCTGATTAAATGTTTTACTTATCTTCTCAATTAAACATAATTTAATCCCCACAACAACATTTCGAAGCTGACAACATCTGAAAGTCTTCCACTTCCTTTATTTCGAAGGTAATTAGCAGTCAGGCCATCAGTGCAATCTCCCTCACACCAGGACAGCCCAGCTCTCAGGCCTGGGCACTATCACCTCCAAACTCCCGCATATCTCTTGGCTACAGCAGCATGACAGAGCATAGAGTACTCATGTGGGGTTTTCATTAACTTTCTACCAGCTGTTCTAAGTGAGATAACACCCAATGCAGCGCCGAGTCTGCCAGAACAGAGTTTTCAGAGAAGTTTCAATGAGCTTAAATCAGCAGTCAGCTTGCAGAGGTTCAGGGTTACGGCTCTGATCATCACAGGATTTTAATTCTTTCTTTTTTTTTTAATCTGACAGCAGCATCTCAAACATGAGGTTTATTATTTTGTGAATGTATGACCTATATAGCAGAGTATAAACGAACCACCTTCAGCTCGAACCTTTCAGGAGTGCACTTCACTCAACAACCAACTCTAGCCAAGGTATTTTTTTCAAAACCAAGTAGGAAACCCACTAGAATTATAAAGTCAAAGGTACAGTTTGTAACACTAACAAAGCAAACATTCTTCATTCCAGCACTATTGCAACTTTTTCAGGCGGGAGATGAGTTCTGTACCTACCACAACCACTTGAAGACAAACAATAACAAGAAAACCCAAACTGTCTATGTTGAGTACAAGGCAAACCAAGTCTGTGGTCAGAATTCAATCCTAAAGTAAACAAGCCCTGAGAGCAGACAGTGCAAACAAGCTTTCTTATGTTAAAAAAAGGAAAGTTTCAAAGTTTGGTTACTGCTGACTGGCAGATTACTGATGTCCATATTGCCACTAGCCCATGACAATACCATGACTTAAAAATAAACCTAAATACCAGAACATCCAAAAATCACAACCAAAGAGGCAGATTTTCCAATACTACTAAGAAACACTTCCACAAAAAGGTTAACAGGTATTTTAAGTACTGAGCCCTTTTCAAAGGTTCTCTGACCACAAGCATCAAACAGCTGTAGCATTCATTCTGCAACACAACCATCTTCAGAAGCACTATCCTGTTACAACCACAGATTAAACTCGGGCAAAGGAGGTATTAAGCTCCCTCCTCAAAGAGAACAGAAGCAGATTCAGAACTCACATTTCCAAAAATAAAAAATAAAATCTAACTTTATCGCTGGACCATTCCACAGATGGTCTGAAACACAGCACAGCTAAATACAAAAGACAAACCTCCAGTTCCACCTAATGCCAAAACACTGAAGGAGTCAAGGAAACAGGATAACCAAACACAAACACTGAGAAGAGCTACAAACCCCTTGGGCTTAGAGATGATGGGTTTTTAAATCCTTTACAATCTTGTTTTCAGCATTCTAACTCAGCTCATCAATTAATCAGAAGCTGATACAGAATCCACCTTACAAATGCTACACACGCATTCTCTGCAGAGCAGCTTTGTCACCTACAGCACAAACCAACCCCTCTGATTCTCAGTAGAGAAGGTATTGTGAGAACTGCAGGAGTGCAGCCATTTCAGTGCGAAGCATTCTCACACAAAACCCCCAACTCCTCCAGTAAAGCCGAGAGGAAGGGGTAGGTGCCATGCAATCTACGGAGAAACTGGAGTTAGTGTGCTGCACTGAATTACTGCCATGCACCAGGGACCGCAAAGAGGCTGCACCAGGAGAAAGCATTACAAAGTTCTTGTATCCACCAAGGAACTTTGAAGCAGAGCATGAAAGAGTAAAAAACATGGTTCAAAAACTCCATCTTGGTTTTTCCAAACCGCTGTTTTTCGGGGAAGCTTAATTTAAATGGGATGGTATCCCTAAACATTCAAAATTAATCCCTCATGTATGAAAAGATGGCACTTTTAATCCAACAGCACCTGGTGTTGAAAGCTGCCTCATCCCACTGTACATCTGATGTCTAGCATTTCCTATCAAGAACCTTTCCTGTTATTAATTATTTTGTACTATTTTGGCCAAAATGGAAGTTTAAGGAAATGTGCTGCCCTTGATGATCTACCACTTCTAATAAACAGGTCTCATACATCCATGCAAATTATATATTAAAAGGGAACAACGTAAAATTTTTTTTCAAAGCAATCTGACAAGTGGGTTTTCAGGAGAAAATAACTTAATTCAGCAGAAGAAATTCTGAATATAACATGAAATGTGGATTTGTGTTTTGAAAATGAAGCTGGATGCAAGAAGTTGCATCAAAAAAAAATATTGGATGTGGTGTTATTTCAAAGAAACTATTAGGTTTAGGGCAAGTGAACGATGACAATTTTTTAAATCTGGAACTGGAATTGCTGGTCCAATGGCGTATTTGGACCAAGACCACATATCCAGTTCAAGCACCAGCCTATGGAAGCGCTGGTGTGTGGGTATCTCACCCCTGCAGGAATCCACTGCCAAATTCTGCCTTCTGCTGACTCATTCCTTGTGTTTTGCCAGTTTGTCTTTCTACCAAGGAAATGCAGCACTGCCATTTTAACGCTGCATTTGGGCCAGCTCTGACAAGCAGCTTCAGGGATCTGAAGGCAGAACAGACTCCATCCAAAACAGTGGATCTCGAGCACATTTAGTGTTAAAAAATTTCACTATAGAACCCTGGTGTGACCTGTTTGTGAGTAACACTGTGAGAAGGACCACACTTTCCTAGGTAAGAAGATAAGCATGTGGGTACAAATTTGCCACCCTAATCGTGTTCTTAACCTGAGCAAGGTAATTTAAATATTAAAGAAGATGACTTTGAATGAAACTAGAAGGCGAAGTTTGGCACTTTAATATAAAATCTGTGGGTATCCAGAGGAAGGCATTCAAACTCAACTCCAGATTGTCCTAATTTTATTTGACTTGGTTAATCAATTTTAAAGCACTTTTTACAATTTACATAATTTAAAGGAGCACACTGCATCCTATAAATATAAATTAACATTTTTAATAACTCAAGACATCACAACAAAGCCAAATTTTTAAAGAAATTTCATGTTTAGTTATCTGGATCAAGAAGTAACATACATGAGGAGGGAAAAAACAGCATTAACAAGAAAACACTGTTTAGTTCTAAACTAAGTTTGTGCTTCTACATCAAAAACACAACACTGAAGTGACAGGAACTCTGCAAAGAACTTGAAAAGATACATAACTGCTTTAGTCCCAAAACCAAAGTACATCTTTATTTTTTCTTCTACCTGTTATTTTTCTCAGTTCTATCAAATTAGCAATAATGGTAGAGGGACAGAAGTACAATATACTAACTTTACTGCAAATACAAATGCTGTTGTAGCAGTTTGTTAGTTTGGTTTGGCTTAAGTTGAAATGGTTTTCCTGCATGAAAAACAAGAGCATATCTTTTCAATTTACTTAATAATCAACACATTTGTTAGTACAAAGCAGATGGTGTTCAGCAAGAAGGCATTAGGTGATCATTTGAAAACACCATGCTTTTTTTTTTTTTAAAACACTAAGCCACCCTGAAGAGTTTTGTGAAGGCCAAATGTTCAAAGCTGGTGCACAGATGAAAACTGCACATCCATGATTTATGCATGGAACTATCCAGAACCTGGCAGGTGTTAACATACACCATTAGTTACCAGCATGCTTTCTCTGTGACACACCAAAACCAAATCATCTTTCACTAAACTTTGAAAATCTGGTCTTAGCTACAAATGAGCACTTTACTTCACTCCATTACTTTAACAAACGGCATTAATCCATCTTTTGATTTTTGGCTGAGGACTAAAAATAAGACTGAGATATCATAATCCTAATAATTTTGCCCAAATCTTCAATGCAATTATTATTTGTTCTCAAAACAGCAAAAAATCTCATTATTCTGAAAGTCTTTTTGTGACTATTAAATGTTAAATAAATAGATTTATTAAATGTATATTTATATTCATGACAGATTGATATTTTTTTTTTAAGCAAATCTCCAAATTTTAAACTTTAGAAAACTTTTTAAAATAGAGTTGCTTTAGGCCTAGACCTAAAATAATTACATATTAGGGCAAAAGATGGAGTTAGAGAGTCATCCTCTGAATGCTTCTTAAAAATAGGTGCTTCAAATACAGGTTTAGAAATGAAATTAAAAGTCATGTTTTCAGTCACACTGAAGAAAACATCTGCGAAGGAAAAAGGCCCTCATCCTTAAGACTGAAGAAAAAGATGGTAAGGGGAAAAAAAAAAAAGCACCGTTTTCCCAAGTTGCCCAAATCACACACAGACACAGGAAGGTTACAAATGCCATTCATGAAAGAATGCACCACAAACATCAGCATTTATTCATTTTGAATTTTTTTTAGCAAATGACAAAAGACTCAGCTCACTGGCTTCACTTTTGTTTACCTTTTGCTTACATTACACATTTAAACATTTGTCAAAACTTACTAAAGTTGTCTGCATTCATGCACAACTAGAAAACATCCTTAATTTATTTAAACCAGAAATGCATTACCAGAAATGTATTAACATTGTTCACTACTAAACATTAAAAAAAAAAAAAAAAGTTGAAATTATTAAAAATGTTATCCTGGAACTGTTAACTTCACAGCAGACTTGAACTACTAATTGGCTCACATTTCAAATTGGAAAAAGCAAGATTCATGCTAGTGTTAGTGTACATCTCGCCCTAGCACTACTGAAGGATCATGGTTCACCTTGATCACAGGTAAGAAAAGAAAAGTGCATACAGAAGTTTACAACAATTTTAAGGACAAAAAAATGGTCCAATTGATGTGGTCCCAACAATTAACTCAAAAGTCTATGACAAATACGAGCTTCTGTGAGCTACTTATACTACTTAAGATTGAGTACGGATATACAGAAAGTTGAACTCATTTGAAATCTTCAAAAAATGTTCCTGTCAATCCTCAAATGGTGGCTGTTATAGCTTAAAATTTCTGTTAAATGCGTGCGTTGAATTACTTGTTATCCAAGCGTAGCAGCTGCTCCTTACCATTTACTGTTAGCGACCTTAACTGGCCATCTTCTTCAACTTCTACTCTCTCTTGTCCATTCTCAAAAATCCTGCAGGACAAAAACACCGTGAGCCATTTCAGAGCACTGCAGGCACTTTTAAACACACACCAGACAGTTTGTTACCTAAACCCGAGGTAAGGGAGCACCACCTGCTTAATGCAACTGTACTTGGCAAGCTTTGGTATCTACCAGCGCCGGAGCTGTCACCAGTAACCATCTGCATTTCCCACTGCTTAGTCAGGAAAATTGCCTTCTGGAAGCTGGAATCCTCCAGCATGTGGAGTTCACAGTTACAGCTGCCACCTCATACATTGTCACAGTTGTGCTCACACCACACACTGTTATCTAGGCCTAAACGCCTTGACAGATCAACTGCACAATCCTGACACTGCATTTAGTCCCCACTCGTTCGTTAAATGTATAATATTTTACATCCAATCACAATTTTGCACACAAGACTGTCTTTAATCCAGTTTTAATTTGATCAGAGCAAGTAATCTGGTAGAAGCACTATACACCAACTTTATGGCCAGCATGTATATTACAAAATTCAAGTATCCCTGATTGAAAAAAGAGATTATTGAAGAGCTTTTGAGTTTTCAGATTTTTCTGGAATACATTCACAGAAAAATATCATGACCCCAGCAGCCTGTGATGCCAGACGCTGTTTTTAAGTGGTCGGGATGATAGGAGCTCTCCAGTACAACAGGTCACAGAAGAACCTTGCACTTACAAGTATGGGACGTAAATTAACAAACAAAAAAATTCATCCTCCCTTGCTTTTACATAATTTTGTATTAAGTATTGAAATTACATTTAACTACTTGTTCAGTACTCCTATATTGACCATAATATTCCATGTAGGTTATGCTATAGCTAAGATTTGGGTTTCCCAAATGCAATGATTTCCCCATGACAAGCACGAAATGGAGAGAAAGTACACTGTGTACAGCACTTGAAAATTCACTTTCCAACAAACAGGCACATTTTTCTCCAAAGCAGGCTTCAGTTGCTTTTTTCAGTTAACAGAAGAAAATTACTACAAAGACTTCACTCAAACACTGCCTAAAGAAGCACACTAAGCAGCTGTTAGGGAAAATTTTGTCATAATGTCTGCAAAACTAAAAGTCTTCCCAATTCCCAGTTAAAAGCTTCACAATCAGTAGACACCAAGAACACTTTCCTTCTAGAAGTTCAGGCTGACTGGGCAGACAGTAGTCAAGGACCATAATAAAAGGTGCAGCACTACACAGGAGCTTGTGAAGCCTAAAAGAGCTCCAGCTACAGCAATAATTAACTCAACAATGCAAAGAAGAGACAGAGAACTCAATAAAATATTTCAAAACGTTTTTAAGCATTCAGAGAAATCCAAGTAATACAACACAACAACAAAAGCAAAAAAGCATAAAAACACATATCACTAGATGTATGTGTGCAAAGATGCAGTATATTTATATGCATGTAATTATAGGTATGTAAGTCTCTACATACAGTGTCATATAAATATATTTCTATCACTTACCTCTTTGTAGTAATTCTTCTGCCATTAACTATTTTAGTTGAGGTTGATACTGATTTGAAGTTTCCCATCCCACTGCCACCAAATGACGTAGAGGAGAACGAAGAAGTAAGGCCTCCATGTCCCAGTGAGCCAAACGAAGTAAAACCTATTGAAAAATAAGGCATTCGAATAAAAATGTAATTTAGCATGACTGTGAGATCCAAATTTACCATCCACTCAGACCACATTCTACTTTCAGGAAGCCCTCAGCTGATTGCACCACACAGCATCAGTGACTACATGGCATTAAACACCAATGAGAATGGTGTTTATGAGAATAAAACCACAGCTCCAGCCCCATCCATTTCTCTTGTATGGACCCACAGTTCAAGTTCCAAATGTAGAGCATTGTCCAAAAACTGTCTATCAACTCCTCCCCTGAAAAGGTATGCAAGCCTGTCAGCTGAACTCAGCCTTTATCCATGCTCTGCACTCAGGGGAAAGCCAGCATCTCTAATGAATCTGATCATCAGCTTTAGTGCAGATGTTGGGATGCCCCGAGCTGGCAGACAGAACAAGTCCTGAATCAGTAACATCCCAACCAATACCCAGAATCCCAACACTCTGAAGGAAGCTGACTGCCAGCAGCCTCCAGGGTACACATGTCAGCACTCTAAGTAGTACCATGGGGTTTAGGCACATGTTCTTCAGGACCTGCAATAAAAGCCATCACACTCCTAAAAGCAAACAGAACAAAAAAATTCTAGAGCCGTAAAGAAATTGTAGCACCAAAATAAACAAAGTTCTACTTCTTAGAGATCTATTCACTCTATATGAACTTTCCTGTAGCCTAAATACTCTATGTCTTTATTTACATTTACACCTTACAGAGAGCAGCTTAATTTTAAAAAAAAAAAAAAAAAATATCCATCCCAGAATTTCCTAAGAGGAGACGCCAGCTTAGTACATTGCAATCCTTTGTGAGCCAAAATTGCATTCTTTCTTAAATGTCATTATATTTACCTGTGTCAAATGGAGAGAAACCACTTCCAAAAGCAGGGAATCCACCAAAGGCAGAGAAAAATGATCCACCGCCTCTGTTTCGGCTTCCCCTTGGACCCCGCCTGCCCCCGAAGAAGTCCTCAAAAGGGTCTTCTACAAAACAGAAGACAACATTTAAGAGGTCAATATTACTGAGTGATTCTGTATTTAATCATTAGGGATTCTTTACTGAAAAAAAAACATTTTTTGTTACAGTAAGATTCTTTCTTTGAAATATTTGAAGCTACTGAACTAAGACTCCCCCAAAGGTAATTCCTATAGTCCTTCTGGTCCAAATTCTGCTTGCTTCTGGACCTAAAAATAATTTTATATATATAAAAAGTAGTTGATTTCCTTATTTTACCTGTTTAGCATTAAAAACTAGTAAACCTAATGGAAAATATTGCATACAGGTACCTGAACCTTCTAGCTTATTTCTATTCAAGATTTATTGTGGATCGCCATGATCTGAAAAGTAACTTCCAGATAGGTTGTATTAATTATTGAAATCTAAAAACAGCAGCCAGGGATTGATGACTCATAATCCTAAAGTGTTCCAAGTGTTTAATTTAGCACTTGCCACATTAGATACTCCAAACACGTATTCTGATGCACATTTAGCAGCAAAGTATGGAGGTTTACACACAGTGTCCCAAAGAGGCATTCGGTCCATACCAAGCAGCAGGGAGAGGGCAAAAATAGAGAAAGGAGGTCATGGATAAAATGTTATTTGAAATTCAAGTCTCACTGTTATGTCATTCAGAACAGCTATTGTTCCATTCCCACCAGGAAGACAATAGTCTCTTTCCAAAAAGGAAAAAAAAATATGGCAGGGTGGTGAAAGTATGTGTCGGGCCATGGGGTACAACACCAGCACCTATACAAGCAATCTTTATTTACTAGAATTATCAGAAAACTGCTTTTTTCTAATTCTCTCAAGACAAAGAACAACAGAAAAAAATTGGAATCATAAACCAGGAAGTCAATAAACGTAACGTTTGCATTCAAATTAGAAAAGTTTAGGAACTACAACCACTCTCCTCATCGATCACAACTCTCCCAGAATGAGTGTTATAGAGTACACCAACGATTTTACCAAGTTTTGCAAGTAGAGATTCAGTACTGCAAGCTCAGAATAAGCCTTTAGTGAAAAATGCAGAACATGGTGATAGGAGCAATAGAGGTATGAAAGCAAGGGAATACTTGTGACTGTCTGATTCTGCAGAACTACAACTGACAAAGAGAAGGTCAGAAATGCAGTATTTTTTCCACCTCTGGTACCTCCAGCAAAAATCCAAGCTGACTTATGATAAATCATCAAGTTAATGCAATACACATTATGCATCATTAAGTAATCAATATGATAATAAAAAGATATAAGTTACCATCTGGTTTATGTGCAATTACTTAAACGTGAAACATCACAATGTATTTATGCTGAACAAGGGCAGCTGCTAAAAAATAACCCTACCCCTCTCCTAACCTCCACAGTTATTCAGTAAAACAACACAGGACCAAATTTTATCTTACATACTTTTCTACCTCAGACACTTTTTGTTTTGTAGTTTCTTTTTTCCCATGTAAAGCAAGTTTTCCTCAATATAAACATGACCTATTAGTACCTTTATAGAAGTTAACCAACACTTGAGCATGTAAATAAAGGAATTATTATAAATTCCAAAGCAAGCACTATGTCCATTTTTAAAAAAGGCCAGTTTTGTCAGTCTAGCATATCAACCAGCAAGCACAACCACTGCAGTTAATTGTTTTGTAGTCCAATTTATTCTCATAGGAATGACTCATAGGTTAGTTATGAAGGTCATTCACTCACGTGTACAAATGATCTATATTATATTACTCCCACTGTTAAGCTTTCTATTTATAATCCAAATTTTCTCGTTACCTGGAGTTTGAATAAAAACAAAACAGCCTATCATGTAAGCTTAGAGTTTTTAATCTCCCACTGTGTATCGGCCTATTCTGCAAGGGAATGGCTCCTCCCCGGCACAACAGCTGCAGAAACAAAGTTATTTAAGGGAAGATCATGGACTCTCCTAGAGATCCCTGATACCAACCCAGCTTCTCAGTGGATTATTGCCACACCAAAGTCTAACCAAGACTCGGCCATTCCTTATCAGCCTGTACGGCAAAGGAAGAGGTCAGCACTCGGTATCAGCACGTGTTCAAACGTCAGGTGATTGCTGTCAGCAGCCCTGGGAACAATCCTCCAGTGCTCTTCCCGTAATTCTCTCAAGTAAGACAGACCAACCACTCTTCTGCAGTGCACTGCACAATGCTCAGCAAGATGGATTACACCGACACAGGAAAAGGGGCAGGACTTGTCAGAGAAACTATTCCTTTACTATTCTGACAGCCAAGTACAGCAGGCAGAAGAAAAAAAATACCAAAAACATTGAGAGAAGGCAGCAGGAGGCTGCTGCATTATCATTTGTTGTATCTACCACAAAATACACGTTAATATAGCAACCTCACAGCTACTCAGACCCTGTTTATGCTTTTACTCCCTAAATCAGGATGATTAATAGCACCACTCAGCAAAATAATAACATTTCAGCCCGGTAAGTCTATTTTAGTAGAACCTCCCTGATAACCTTTTCACAAAGAAGGCCTTTTCCAAACAGTTCAAATGCAGGTTTTTGGGGTCTTTTTAATGATTCCTCTTATTATAGTAATTTTGGTACTTCCAGTCCATTTTTTACTGAATGTGAGCAGCATATCAGATTAAGAAAACTAAGCAGCAAAAAGAAAAAAAAAGCATATAAAAGAAAAGTCAAGGCCTTTCTAAAAAGGGGAAAGTACTACATAAATACAACTTCCAAGCTTCAGAAAATCAAAATGGTAAACCATCGATACTTAAGAGTGTTACTTAATACTGTTTGGAGATAAATTCAGTGTATTATAATCTAGGTATTACCAGAAGCTTATGGAAGGACAGAGTATTAGACTCAGTTTCAATAAAAATGTTGCAGTAAACTTCTAATGCAGAATTTGTGGTACTGTCAAAACAGCAAATATCAAGAGAGAACAAAAGGTGAAAAACTTCAAGAAAGCCAGTGAGGAAAACTTCTTATCTATCAACAACAGCAGATGACATGAAACTTTTTGGAAATGGGCAAATGCTTAAGCAAAGAACTCATGTTCTTTGCCCATTACCAAAACAGGAGACAAAATGAAGGACTTCCGGACTCTTGCTGTTACTAGGTAGGAAGACTGAAGTTACAGAAGCCAAAAAGTTAATGTGGAGAATGGAACACAAAACCCCCAGCAACACAAAACATCGTACACTAACAAAGCTGTCCGAAAATAACTGCATTAGAGGTAATGTTTCCAGGAAAATTTACTTTCTTTAGAAAAATCTTTGCTAATTCAAATGCAACAATTGTCTTGTTTCTCTGGGTAAAATATTAAACCTGCTCCCTGCAAACAATGGAATACTACCTTGCTTTTCTGTAGTCACAGGGAAAGAATTTCACCTCTAAACAGGTCAAATAACAACAACTACTGTAATAAATATCTCACTGCAGTTCAAAATAAGGCAGGTCATGATCTCTCCACTCTGAGGAGCCCCCAGCTGTAACACAGAAACAGGATTTTCTCCCTTTCAGCTTATGGCAGAATAATACTTATAAGATGTGACTGTTTTCCTTTCCTGCCTTGTGATCATGGAACCAAGTAACAAGTTGCACTAATTCACTGTTCCAAAAGAAAACACTGAGTTGTTACTTTCTGTTGCACCCATGAGCTAATCTGATTCAGCACTGGAAAGACTGGTGTATCTGAAAAAAAAATGGGCAGGAAAGCACCACACAACAGGGAAGGGAGGAAAGGGGGCAAACCCCACAATTTGAAGCAGTCCACAATGCAGTTAAAACTCATTCATTATAGCAATCTAAGGCATTAGCTGAAATCACAATACATGATAAACTGTGAGTGTCACATTTCCTACGGCAGTCACTTCTACCAAGACCCTGTATCCCGGCTGTTGCTTGGGGAACTAGATCAGGAATTGATATGCTGAAAAGAGCATCTCCAGATGAAAGGAAGTTCAGCCACATCAATTCTTTGCTAGAGTTCACAGTGTGGCTGTAAAAGCAGCTGTGCTGGTTACACGGCAGGCAGCAGCAGAAGTGCCCAAGGGTCAAAGGCAGCACAGGAAGCTATCGCTGAGTGTTGGGCACATTCCACCCCAATGCCATCATTCACCTCCAAAAACCAAAGGTGTTGAGATAAATGGGGAGCTGTCAGCAAACGCTGCTGTCGATAATCTTTTTGGGACAGCGTGCAAAGGGAATTACCCTGTCCAAGCAGGGTCACCACTTGGGCCCCACTCACTGGACCACATCCCCAACCAGTGAACCTTCTTTCCTTTATTCTCTGCCACCAGAGCCTCACTACTGCCTCTGCCAAAACACAACACCTGAGCCAAGTGCTCCTATTGCAGATGCAGGAGGGTGGCACTCGCTACAACAGAGGATAACGGAGAAAGGATACAGGATACTGTCCAGCCCCTACGGAAGGGCACAGCCAAACCCAACCGCATCAAGCATTGCTCCAGCGTTGCAGAAAGCAAAGGCTGCCTGCCTCATCCTTTCTTTATATCAAAAGCATCCTGTAATGACTTTATACATCCTGCCAGAGGAGAGTCTCAAATGCCAGTCTGAACAATGTGTTTATGGCACAGGGCTACAGATGTGACACCTACAATATAATAGAATTCTTGGAGTAGGTGTTTTCTGTCTTGTATCCTATTTGAAATAAAGTTTCAAAGATGCCAATTTGCAGTAAACACACACAGAACCTCACGCTACAGCTCTGGAGAGCACTCAGGCACTAAAAAACACCATCAGAACTGGATGGACCACAGAAACCTTTAAGGACTTATGCATGGAAATATTTCCTTCCTTACCAAGTAAGCACACTGTTGATGCCCCTTACTCAGAGGAGACCCTAAGATGATGTTGCAAGCACTGTTGCTTCACCGGCCTATTCAGCATGGTCTTTGTAATTGCTCACTTTTATAAATTAGATGTCAAATAGATGTTTGCCCTACTCATTTAATAAATTACCAGCAGAAGCATTTGGAAGTCCTAATGATATACAGCAGTGATCTTGGGATTCATTATTTTCTAGAAAAGGAGACCTAAAACATCACCTTTGAATGCCATCTATACGGTAATTACAAAGATGCTGAAGTACAGTAATCAGCATTTCACACTTATCAAATGAATGCTCAAATGTTCAGGCACACCTTAAAAATGGAGGATACTTCCATTACCTCTGTATGACCCGCTCTCCTCAGGCTATGTTCAGCATTTGTGTTTGACCAATTTAACCGGCTAGCTGACCAAGAAAACCAAATCAAACCAATTTCTTGGGGACTAATAACCTCAGCTAGACTGGGATTCCCAAGACAAACTTTGGCTAGTGTGCTATCAAACAGTTTCTCAATCCATACAATGAGATATTAAACAAAGATTAAAGTTTTAAGGTAGGTATGAAAATTTGGAGCAAGGCCTCCTCCCTTCAGCAGACGGAACTATGCATTAGTTTGGCCATGGAGCCACAGTGCTACCTACTCCTGTGTGATAATGCTGCCTGGGTGAGACAGTTCCTGTGTTTCAAAAACCCTCTTCGAACCTATCAAGTTATTTCTGAAAAATTCATAGTGAGATTTGGACCATTCAGTAGGTAATTATGATCTAAGACTGGTGGTTATGAAATAAAACTGCACATTCATACCAAAGCAATGAATGCACATGCAAATCTGCGAGCACTTCATAAATTGCACCAAAAGCTTTACACTTACATCAACAAAAAGATTAATTACCAAGAAGACACTGCTGTTCAAGACAGCTTTAACTGAAAGCCACCTCCATTTTCAGTTTAATAACCCATTTTACTAACAAATACATTTTGCATTAGAACATTTAAACAATCAATTATCAGAAATGGGACAGCATGTGAATTAAAACCATGATCTGATTCTTACGTTTATCTTTTGCCACAGCAGGACAACTTTCTGTCCTTGAGACAAATAGTTTGATGAAGCTGTCCCATTCAGGAAAAACATCCTAAAACTCATATCTTGTAGTGTTCGCAATGATTACTGCACATAAAATTTCCTTTCTCTTGTCAGGTTAAGACTATTTTGCCTGGATATTAAAAGTAACTCACTGTACTTTTCTAGAACAGTCTTGCTTCTTCTTAAGTAATCAATATTACAGTAGTCAAACTGAACTAATTCTGTCCTTTGATGGAACCAAACTACATACCAGATAACTAGCTAGTTGACATTCTCTGTGACAAATATTTCTACCTAACTAGCTGCATAAAGGTGTTAAGTTTAATTTTACCTTTCATTTCCAAGAGTATAGATTTTTAAATATCATGTAAACCAGGTAAGCAGAATTCTCTAGGGAAAACTCCACAGAACCCCTATGGGTTTATATACATTACCTGGTATTAAATTTAGATTAAAGTACATCGTGAATTCTACTTCACAATCTAAAAAACATTTAAGACATTTATATATTACCATCTCCAAATGTACATTGAGAAGACTAAAATGTTTAGGAACTACACCAGAACTGTCAAGACTACAATCCATGTTTAAAGAGATCCCACAAACAGACTTCTCTTGGGACATCAAAGTCTAAAGGGAGCATCCACCAGGACCAATTTATCATGTCACATTAGTAACAGATTCTACCAGGGAGAAAAGCCTGGATCCTTGGGGGATTCATTTAACTGAAATGCCCTGAAACATCCTGTCAAGCTTGTAGACACTGCAGCTGGATGATACTGGTCTGCTGTAGGCCCTGCATTGTATTTCCTAGCCCATACAAATTACTGGGGCATCACTGGTACATCTGGAGACAGCTGAGATGGTTTAGGGTGTGTATGCAGCTTCAAGTCTAGAAAAAAATGAATTAACTCCTTAAGGAGTTTCTGTTGAGTAATGTTATGATCTTCTTACACTAACTCCATCTTTCAAAGTAACTCCTCACTGATAGCACCTTCCACATAGAACCCCTCTTGAAGTGAGAATTTGAAAAGCCTTTTAAAACAAAACCAAATCAATTCTTTAACAGCCCAGGAACACAGCTCAGCCTACAACAAAACACATCGATTTCTGTTCCTCATGCTGAAGCAGTAGTTTTTCATCAATACATCTCCATTACCAGTGGCAACATTGGGATCCTTCCCTCTTGTGAACTGTTAAAGTACAGAAGAAGGTCCTTGAAAAGTTTACAAGTAAAATACAAGCAAAACGCAACATGGAACACAAACCAAATCAAGGCAAGCACCATATATAAATGGAGAAGGATACAGCTGAAGTATAAAAGTTTAAGTATACTGATATGAGAAACCAATCCCTACATTAAGAGTAAACAGTGAGTTCCAATGTCAAAGTACAGTCAGAGAGCCGGAGGTGTATGGGACACACTGAACACCAGATCACCAGACACTGCTAGACCAAGTCAGTACTTTGCAATGCAAAGTGTAGTGCTGCCTAGCAAGCACCAGCTTTTCTTCCTGTCACAAGGATTACCATCCATCCCTGTGTCAGAGGCTAAAAACTATCCCTAGCAGAGCTCACCAGGACTACGCACTGCTGTAACCACCTGTCCCAAAAAGCAAGCCCACAAATCTCAAAGAGTAAGAGCTAACCATCTGTCATAGTACCAGATCAAGTTTAAAAAGTACTTGCCTTCATGCACCCCTAGTTTTACAAAGAATTTGCCTGAAAAAAACCAGTGAAAATAAACTGTGACTGTCTCCAGTGCAACACACAGCACATAACATTAACTTTGCTCCATTTGGAAGTGTTCAGAGCTGTCTCCAACAGTATTATGGATTTTCATTTGAAAAGTGTAAAGGGACTCATCAGTTTAAAATCACCACAGAGGTCTTCATATAGTCTCTTCTACAGATGAATAAAGATGCCTCTGCTTACAAAGAAAACTTTCTGTAGCTGCAAGAGCAGTGCAGTATAGCTCAGTGGAGTTGAACAGACTCAATTCATAGCACAATTTTAGAAATTCTTCACATCCATAAATTTACAGGAATTATGCATATGAATGCTGCTCTTTACATACTCAATGACAATCAGGATATAGAGAGTCCCACCTGCATTCTGTGGGCTTCACTACGTGCCACTTCAAACTGTATAAAAAGTACAAATGTTTCAAAGAATTTATTCAATTTCATCTTTGATTCCACCAGTGTACATTTCCAGAAAACATGACCTCAGTCCTTATTTAGTTGCTTAGAATATGAATTATAACCTAAGTAGCTCATTAAGAAGTCACTAGTTCCACAGAAAACTCATCAACAAGTTGAAAACTCCTCATTTTTAGAAGATAAATTCTCTTATTATTCAGGACAGAACTGTTCCACTAGTGTTTCAACACAGCAGAATCTACAAGGACTGTGGTTCACCAATACAAATATTCAGGCTATACACACAATTCTACTCCTTGCTTTTGGAATTATAAAATGCACTACACTCAGCTGAAAGCACATATATTTTTATGTTGTACTGTCTTAAACATTCATGTATGTGCAAAGACCATTGCAAATACTTTTTATAGAAATCTGTGAAAAAAAAATCGTTTGGAGTCACAATTACCCATGTTAGAGAATGTCTTAAGCATCTTAAAGAAAAAAAAAAAAGTGCTTTGAAGCCTTCTCACAAGAAAAATTTCAAGAGCTTATGTTCAAAATCCAAAGCTTAATAGAGGGTTTTAGGACTCTGGTCACTGACACTGCAACTATCCACATAAAGCAGAGAGGCAGCTTAGGAACGATTAGTTTTCATTAACTGGAGCGCACATAACACTGCTGACACTGCCAGAACCTTGGCAAGAAGCACAGCCTGTGCTCAGTGCTCTTATCTTCAAGCTGACAATGACAGTGATCAATATATGAAGTAGATAACCTGCTTTTGAATAAATAAATAAATCTGGGTGTTAAGCAGGAGGAGAATGTCTCTCTAGGTCTCTAGTGCAGAGATACCTTGTTAAGTCCACTGCTGCCCCAAGGCAAGGTGTATCGCTGCCTCTGCAGGAGGGGTTACTGCAGCTGCAGCATGCCACGAAACGCTGGCAGCAGTGGCACCTCCGTTTGATCATGGACAGCTCTGTGCACTGCGCTGTACAGCCTTCCTTCTAAGGAACCCAAAAGGTAAGGCCTCAGCTTTCTTTAAGCCTATCATTTATTTAACAGCAGAACTAAACTTCATGGCTTTAAGGTTAATCATGAACACTGACATTTTCAGAGGCAGCAAGCTATATCTTCTGCTAGTCCTGATGAAGTAAATACAGTCAAAATCTAACCGAGCCTGTGTCAGTCTCCCACTAGTAGCTAGAATACCTGACCTATAGAATTTACTATAAAGATCTTTGATTGAGAACCAACTATTTTGTTTAATATATCTTAAATCAAAAAAATAAACAAAAGAACTGAACACTCTCTTCCAGCTCCTCCACACTAGCTTCCTACTCCACATCTTGCTCAGATTTTTCCAGGTTTTCTACCACTTAAACCACAAAACAACTGAGTTTCACAGGGACCTCTAGAGTTCATCCAGTCCAATCCCCTGCTCAAACAAGATCAGCTGGAGTGGGATTTTCAGGACCACTCCAGATGCCTTCTAACTATCTCCAAACATGGAGATTCCACAACCTCTCTGGACAACCTGCTCCCACAGCGTTACCCTCACAGTACAGTTGTGCTACCTTAAGTTCAGGCAGAGACTCCTGGCCTCCACTTGTGGTCACTGCCTCTCCCCTCTCCACTCCCTTCCCAATGCACCGATGAGACTCTCACCCTGAGCTTTCCCTATACTGATTAATTCCAGCAATTCTCTCAACCTGTTCTTCATGTGAGAGAAGCTCCAGTCCTGTAATTATCTTAGTAGCCATTCACTGGACTCTATCCAGTAGCTCTGTTTCTTTTACTGGGGAGCCCAGAAGTGAACCCAGTACTCCAGATGCGTCCTAACCAGTGCTGAGATCACTCCACCAAACTGAAATCCTTGTCTAGTACTTCCTAAAATTCTTATTCTACTGCACACAGTGAAGATGCATCTATTGAGGTCAGACCCCATCTCAACTCGTCAGTATTTTGCTAGATGCTTCCTCCAATCTTCCCTTTCCTATTTTCAGTTGATTTCCCACTGGATCCAATTGTCCAAGTTCTGCTGCTTATCTTCTACCAGATTCTTCCTCTAGCTACTCATCTAATTCATCAACTAGCATTCTACTGCATTCAACCTCTAGCCCTTCAGCCCCTTTTCTAATCCTTCATTAGTCATCTAACAGCTGATGATCCTGAAATAGCAAACCAGAGAAAGATATAATTAAAATCTGAGCTGAATTATCCCTTAATGCTGCCAAAGATAATAAATTACTTTTAAAAATATTAAAACATTTACATACACTATTAGAGATAAATCAGTATCGACGTACTGAACAGGAAGAAAGCCTCGTTTTTCAAGTACACTTCTTGTAGTTTTCAGTATGGAACTTTCTCAAGTAAATACTGAACACAGGATCTGTTCTGCTTTATAGGTCAGCATTTTGCTGAGTAGAACACAGGGAGATTGCGTAAGAATTCCAGCACCTCTGAAAAGACCTTCACTAGAGCAAGCAAAGGCACAAGTCAGAAGACCTTCAGCATGAGGGTAAGATTACTCTGACAACTTTTATCACATACTGCTTCCTTTAACGAATGCTTCCTAAATGAAGAATCCAGGCCTTGAGAACTATTTTATCTGAGTCTTTAGAGGCTCTACACCCCAAGCAAAGAAGTGACATGAACTTGGAAGAGTGTCTAGATTATGTATGTAACTGTTCTTATTCTGACAGAAGATCAGTCTTGCTAGGACACAAGTTCACACTGACAGTTATGGTCTAACAGTTATAGTTAACCTGTCCAGTTCAGAAGCACTCACGGTTTCATTTTTAAACTTATTTACAGATCAAAAGAGAGAAATCCAACAGACTAAGTCAGCCTGCTCAAATTCTCAAGACGGAATTCCCATAGGCATTTATTCTGTTGAGTATTATTTCCTTCCAACTTAAGAGACATTGCAGCCATCATTGTATGGTTTGACAAAACAGGCCTTCCAACAAAACATGAATTGGCAAGCCATATCTGTTCTGTACTATAAAATTAACCAAGAAACTGGTATGAAACAAAGATTTCAAATATAATACAAAATACCAGTTGTTTGCCTCATTTTCAGAGCTATTTCTAATACAACTATATTAGCTACCACACTTTAGATACACATGACTAAAACTACAGAATTACTTACCAAAGAAATCAAATGAAAACGGGTCCCTTCCACCAAAAAACTCCCTAAAGACATCATCTGGGTTGCGGAATGTAAATCCAAAATCGAATGGATTATCGTGATGATTTCCACCTGAAAAAAAAAAAAAAAGAAAAAAGTACAATTTCAATTACCTTCACGTACTCTTACTAATAAGAAAGCTCAGGGCTACAAGGTACTTGAATCATCTAAGAATATAAATGATTTCCAAAATTTCTCTTTCAGATATCATTCAACTTGAGTGCACACATTACTTCATTACTTTTTATAATTGTTTCTCTGTTTCCAGTTAACAAGTAATACCTTCTATAATAATTAGAAAAACTTTAAAACAATTTTAACCTCAATTTTCAAAAGACTGAATCTTAGTCCTTAGTACAGGCATTTCCAGATTCCTGTCTTGAAAAGAAAGCTGCAGAAAATAGAGAAAGCAAAGAACTGCTGGTTGTCAACATACCTCCACCTCCATTTATTAGGCCTTCTTTTCCATATCTGTCATAGATGTCACGTTTTTTAGCTGCAAAGAGAAGTTATACTTCACGTCAGCAAACAGGTTCACTGGTTTTGCGAAAAATAAAAACACTTAGCTGGTATTCTCAGTTAAGCATCTTCTCAAAGCTAGTTTAGTTAAGGAAGTTCTGGCACATAACTGCTGAACATCTTTAACAAGGACTGCCAAAGCAATTTAGTTCAGCAAGAACAGTTACTGAAGTTCAAACTTACTACCATTGAATTGTAGAAGGTCCAGTCCTGATATATGAGGAAAAGTTTGATTTAAGGACAAACTTCACATGGAAGTTTGCCTTTAAGAAGAATATGGCTGTTTTCTTTTTGCATAGCTACCATGAAAAGCTTTAAGGCTGTGAAGGACCTCTGGACTTCAATCTGCTCCTCCACACAAGTCTAATCATGAAGTTGGTCACATCTTGCCTGAATAATGCCCTGATTGCATCAATTTCCAAGATAAGATCCTACAGGCTCTCTGGAGAACACTTCCAGCGCTCAAGCATTCCCTTTATTCTATCCCACTTGCAAACCTTGACCACTGCCTCTTTTCCTTTTATTGCACAAGACTGAGCTCACTGTGGGAGTTATGAGAATGGAAGAACAGTGTTTATGTGAGTGACTGCAAAACCCCTAAAATTAATTATAACCACTTCTGCTACCTTAATAATGGAGAATGAAGTGATGTTACAAAATGCCATGGAAGGATGTGACTCAAACTGCTTGCTCTCTATTATTTTGGAAGGCATGGAATGACTATTAATTTCACTGCAGACCAGCCTTAGAGTATTCATGAGAAACAGGAGAAAAATGAACTCTACATCACTGCACTAGATCAGATGGCACTTTGGTACTGGAAGGGAACCTGAAGAGCTTAAAGAGGCAGGCAGACAGCTTATTTGCTTGCACTGGTGTGGAAGTACCAGTCAAAAACCAATCAGGGCATTTGATTTTAGTCTCTTAATACTATATCATGCTTTTCCCACTGGAATCGCTTCAGTGAAAGATGTTTTTAAAATTTAAAAAGCATCACTGAAAAAACAGGCAGTCACCTCAAACAGATGCTGGAAAGTAAAATACTTCTGACAGGAATTAAAATTTTATATAATGGTTATCATCGCAAATAATAGGAGCTTGCAATAGGTTCACAAGCAGACAAATCCCCAAAGCTTGATACATTATATCTATTGCCTTTCTAGAAAGCAGCTTTTAAAGAAAGGAAGTTAACCTACCCATCAAATTATGAAGAAGAAAGCAGGAAGGTAGATAAACTGTCATGGGCAGGAAACAGCAAGGATGCCCCGAGGGCTCACAAAGACCAAAATTCATCTTGAAAAATGTTCCATTTTTGAAACCACAAGGTTTCCCACAAGGGAAGTGTGTTCAATGATCACCCAATTTCAGTATTCTTTGCTTATGTAATCCCTTACAAAACTATTCTTCTGCCAAAAATCTGTCATCATTCAAGCCTATAATGGTGTCAGAAATTTCATTAAGTTTGCAGAACATTTGACTGCCTCTCAACCACTGGGCTCAGGATTCTGGTATCCGTGCTGCACAAATGATTGTTCAGACATCAGTAACTTAGGATTTGGTCTAGATCCAAAAACTGGGAGCACTTTTAGAAGATATTCTAAAATTCTAGCAGTATACTGTTTCCAAAGAACTTAGAGATCTGTATAACAACCAGACCAGTATCCTATTTTTAACCTGCTCAAAAAAATTAACTTAAGAAGGATAAAGTACTCTAAAAGACAGGTATACAATGAACTAATGACAAATTAAGTTCTGTTTCTCCCCTGTCAATTAAGTATCAAAACTAAGCAAAGAAACACGGTGTACAAGACTGGAGCTTGCTAAATCAGGCTGAACTCTGAGAGGTAATCTAGATGCTGCTAGTGCTTTAAATATAGCTTTCCCATGCTCACTGTCTCAGGTGAAATCAAGGACACTTCAGAAATAGCATATAGACAGCTGCAGTCAATTACAGAGGAAAATAATCAAAGTAGCTTAAATCACTTTGTTATGATTCAGGCTGCTTTTGTCAGAACACTGGCAAAAGTTAATGATACTCTTCAAACAAAAAGACATGGGTGAACTGTAAACTGCATTCCTGCACTACGCGGGTCAGGCTAAACACCTCTTTCAGAACAATTCAAAATAAACTCTATCTTTAGTATCACAGTTGACTGAATTTACAGAACTCACCCAAATGCAGTCTACATTTTCAGCAAAGTTTACAGTATGCTTGGGCTTTGTCAAGACTAGTTTACTGTTTGAAAAACTAGAAGCATTAGGCCCAACAGTGGGTACTTCAGAGTTGGTCTAGCCTGACTTTTATAAGATAAACACAGTAATACCCCGATACTGATGGTAACACTGGCCTCACCTGCTAAGATAAAATTAATCTTGGGATTCATAGAAGTCTCTACAGAAATTTCTGGCAGACATTGAATTTCAATTTCTAGTAGTTTGGCTACTCATCTAGGGAGATCCTGAAATTTTTGTTTCGAAATTTCTGCTTGTTCTGTCTTATCTGCTAGCTTCTTTCTCTTTCCTTTCTTTTGCAAGGGAAGTAGTCAGGCTGAATAGTGAACCAAAATTACAACATCCCTTCAAAGCATCATAGATCAACATTTTCAGTCTGATTCCCAGAACAGAGACAGGCAGTGCAAGAGCACTTTGAAAATACCTACCATCTGACAAAACTTCATAGGCCTCAGCTACTTGCTTAAATTGCAGTTCCGCCTCATCTTTATTGTCTGGATTTTTATCAGGGTGCCATTTTAGTGCCAATTTACGGTACCTGGGTGGAAGGAAAACAAAGGATATTTTACTCTGAAATAATGGAATATGCTAGACAGATAAACACAATGCTTCAAACAAGTTGTCAGGGATTGAGTTTCTCAGAAATTCCTGGTGCTTTGGATCTTATATCTAGACTGGTATCAACAGATGCTGGAGGTACACAAAGAACCACCTACTCAGATATTCTTTAAAGAAAAAAGTAGGTTTAGGGTACGTTACTTATTTTGAAATGATTCCTGTGCATTTCTGATGATCAGCATCTGCCAGACCTAAGCAAATCATTCCAAAATATCTCTGCTGTGGGCTTCTCCTTAGAGCTCTATAATTATTCAGTACTACAACCAACCAAGCAAAGCATCAAGAAGGATATGATATGTTCAAAGTTCATCAAGCTCCAAGAATATACTGACTGACATCCTAACATCAATGCCTTCTTTGACAGCTACACCTGCACACAATTCTTATCCTCAAACAAAACACTTTAGGCAAAGTGTTGATAACTTCTTACTTAGAGGGGCAAAGCTAAGCTTGCACTTAGGTTGATGTGTTTTGCAATCATCCAAGATCACAGTTCAAACATTTGAGTTAATAAAGTAGCACGTGCAGGAATTTGCAGAAGAACACAGGAGGATGACAAAGTGTGACTCCAGAAACCATGTAATCATATCTGTCCCTTAAAAGCCTTAACATATACACCAGTGACACTCACGCTTTTTTGATATCCTCTGCCGAGGCATGCTTCTGCACTCCCAGAACTTCATAGTAATCCACCATGTTTCAGGAGTTGTCTTGGTAACAACAGCTGAGTCTTTCGAGTCCTGTAACAATAACAACTTGTAAATGAAGCTTGTCCAGTACTGCCACTTTACAGAAAGTCAGGTAGGATCCTGGTATTGCCTTGTACCAAACCTGATCGAAGAAAGACAAAGTTCAAATGTGCCAAATCCCAAAAAATAAAACCTCTTTACTTTAGGTCAAGAGATCAAGCAGATATTTTAATTTGGATTTTTACGTTCTTTAGTCCCACTGAAGCACAGCACACAAATACATAGATAAATAGCAGCTCCTGAAAGAGATTAGACTGATAAGCTAAATTTAATCAGTACTTTAAGAAGGGTATCTGGATCACGGTTGATGTAGATATTAATAACTCTGAATGCAAAAGTTCACCTAATGTTATCTATGAGACCTGACATGTCTTAAGCACATATGGGCATAAACAAAGGGACCCACCTTTCACGTTTGTTCTTCAGAACATTACTTCCACTGAGATGCTCCCTTCAGAAAAGCAGTGTATGTGCAGGTCTTGGAAATCTGAAACTCAGCCTATTGAGTCCAATAAGCCTTTCTGATACTCAGACTTTGACAAGAAATGTGCATGTTGCCAAAGCTACTGAATACCATTTGCTTCCTTTATGTTTACCAAGGGAAGTGCACACCCAGGCAAGATTGCTCCCACTGCAAGGTAACCAACCAACTCAAGTGCAGAGGCACCTAGTTTCTTAGTATAAAAGAACGGTTTCCACAAGAGTCCTAAGAAACCCAGAAGTTAAAAAAGCAATTTGAATACTGACAGTTTCTTGTCAACATTAGAGAATAATTACAAGGAACAGTTACACTGACCACTACTCCAACTAAATGAATACTAAAATGAAAGAAACTTTCTAAGAAGTTTCAAGAATGTTTCATGTCTTCATGCAATGCTGCCCTTCTCTCCACCACTGTAAGAAGTCTCCATTCTGGCAAAACTTCCAATCCCCTTTCCATCCTACCACTGCTGGTTTATTTCAAGTTTTATGAACAAGGAAACAGTGACCTTTTCCAGAAGTTATCAACTTGTTGCAGGGAAAGTCACCCAGATACACTCAGAACACAACAATACAGCAATGCATTAGTCACATTTTCTTATCTCGTGCATCAAGAACAAAAATTCATTTAAATAACCTTTTCCTCCTCAAGTCCTTCAGTGTTTTTCATTTTAGCCCAGGCAAAGCCCCAGTTTCCTTTTCTTTCACATAAATGCTGAAAGAACCAAGTATGATGTAGCCTAGTGAAATATTCTGAAATTAATTTATTGTACTACTTTAAGGAAAGATTTCCTTTTAAAATAAATTAGTATATCTTCAAAATATGTTCCTGCTGTAGGTTAAAGCTTAATTAATTTTAATTATGGATTGTGGTTACACACACGTTTCCTCAAATGACAAAACCAGTTTAAGCGATAGCCTGCCATGCTTCCTCCCCTCTCCAAACTACTTACAGAAGCAAATGGTTTGGAGGACCCATGTGTTTAAAACTTGGGTGGTTTTAGCAATCTACTTAACCATACAGTCCCACAAACACAAAATTAAAGTGTAGCAAGTAAACAGCCCTTTGCCCTTTGAAGAAATCTCCACATCAAAAAACCATAAGGGTATAGTTAATACTGTGACCAACACCAAAGGAAGTTGGGGGACGTGCATTAAAATGTACATTAAGAATGCCAATAATAATATACTAATGGCAGGGTTCAATATGTAAACATACAGATTACCAAAAATATCCCAGGATATTTGCTATCAACCGGCCTCTCTAGTTTTGCTGTTTCCCACACAACAATTAGAACAGCTCTGTGAACACAGAGGTGAGGCGCAAAGTCAATATGCGTTAAGTATGTTATCAAATCCCACAGCCAACCTTATGAGCAATAGCATACAAGGAACATGAAGTTTGCAAAAAGAAATCAGAAGAGGGGAATCTAGCATGAGTCAAGCTTAAGGCTAGAGGTCAGAATCCCTCCTGACAAGAGGTACAGCCTAAAGCTAGTAAGCAAACAGCAGGAAGCCACAGGACAGAGGCACATACCGTAACTAAGTTACAGTATGGAATCTTCCCATATTCTCCTTTTCTCACATACAAGTCTTTACTTAGCTTTCTCCTCAATTCAGGTACCTATCTTAGAGGGAGAATTTAAACCTCACGCTTCTAACTATAAAAAGCATGCAGGAAAAGCAACCCAGATATAAAAATAAATCACATATTTTCCTAGAGAACTTTGTGCACACAGTCATATTGATTTTAACACATAAGTCTTTAAACACTTTGCTGTTTGTTTAAAAACAATGCTGCAGAGCTGTTAAGTTCAGACTCAATACGAACACCAATATATCCTAGATAACAGAAGCCTGCAGTTGGGACAAAAAAACCAATGCTGAGGCAACATGACCACCTCTTAACAGATGACTCCAACCCTAAAAAGCAACTCCTTCAAGATAGAGGAATTATTTGTTTCAAAAAAATGTCTGGGGATTGCACATTCTGTCTTTAGTGAGAGTGCTACTGCTCAGTTTTCACTTGCTACTGATATAGAGTCTGGAATTAAAACAAGCCAGAAACTTCGTAAAGAAAATAAATTCTTAATACTCTCCTTCTCCTAACTGAAGTGTCACCAAAGTCAGGTGACAGCAAGAATTCATCTCTGATATATTATTTCTATCTGCTAGCTATCACAAAGCATTAACTGTACTTCAGAAATTTTAGTTATCATAGGAACTTTTTTCTTGTATGCAAAAAGGTTTTAAAAATATTTACAAGAAGAAAATTAATCTGCAGCTTTTTTTGTTCAGCTTAAGAAAAAAAGTCAGCTAATATTTAGCCCCTCAACAGCCAGTATGACTGACCAAAAAAGCACCATACACACCCACAAAACCCTCCTCCCCCCTAAAAAACAATGACACTTACAAACTAGAAAAGACCTCTATCTGCAATGTTTTCAGGACAGAATTATTTAAAATATTCACTCAAGGAAACAGCCACCATCAGCTTATAATAAAAGAGAATATGGATGACCATTGACTTAGAAAATAGAAGATGGTCAATTTAAACAAAAAAAAAAATCAGTACTTTTAATGCTAGTAGGAATGTGCATGGTGAAAATGCCTGTATTTTTCAAAGATGCAAACCATATACCTCCCTGCAAGAAACTACTCAATTGTCCTAACCACTATGACATAACGAAAATCTTCTCCAAACACCCAATCTGTCAAACAATTCGTCTCCAAATATACAAGCAAGGCTTGTTAATTAGGCACTTGAGAGTTTTTTCTAAAGCCAGGAGGAAGCCAGTCCACATTAGCTGATTTCCTGCCTTCATCCACAGAAAATCTTCAAAATTTCAGAAGAAAAGACTAGCAAAACAAAAACCCAGCTGAGAGAAGATATTTCATGGCCATCGTGTTTGCGTGCAAAAATCTGTAGTTCCCTGTGCTGGGAACTGCACTATGTTTACAGTGTGCTATCAGCTAACTCCAACTCCTTCTTTGGGGCATGAAAATCAAACAGGCAAATATTTATGTGAATCAAGGGTTTCCATAGTTTATAGATTTCTCAATTATCGCAGGAGAAGGCAGCTTTGCTCTGGCTTACAGAGCAGCGGCCCTGAACTACTGACTCAAGGCAAGTGACAGGGCCACATGCCCAGGCTCGGGCCATCCTCACACAGCTCAGCCCAGTGCTGGGCCAGAGCCACCCACAACCTGGCTCCTAAGTTCTCTTTACAGCACAGTCCTCAGCTACATAAAAAGCATGAGAAGTACTACAGAAGATAGATATGCAGAGAGCTCTAAACTTTTGTAAGATCAGATGACAAAGCAGCACCCCTAACTAAATAGGGAAGGGAGGAAAGTATCCAAACAAGAAATTCTTAGAGCAGCCAGGAGGGAATTCAGACAGCAAGGGGCACGCGACCTTTGCAGTCAGCTTAGTCAGAAAAAGTTATCTATTTCTGGCCATGAAGCAATGGGCAGCACGGAGAGTCCTGAAAGATGCCAGAATAGCTCGAGCTTAGTGACTACAGCAGTCACCTGGAGAGCGGGATGGAGTTCCAAACTCCTGATTCATGCAGTTCACAGCAGCAGGCAGGCATCAACATCCGCTGCAAATGCCACAGCCACCCAGCTCCTCACACCCTTCCACGGACCTACCCAAAGGACTGCATCCTGCTGGCAGCCCTGGAGGAACAAACACCCCGCTCTGAACCTCAGCTCGCTCTGCCTGAACTCACAAAGATCCACTGTGCTAGAGCTGTACGAGGGCTAACACAAAAACTCCCACAGTTTACCAGAAAATTTTTCTAAGAGTAAGAATGCTAAGAAACAAAGCTACTTATAAGTGCAAAAACAGAGCAAGAAAACCTGTATAAGTTTTGTGATTAATAAACCTGACAAATACATTTAAACAAGGCACCAGCATTAATTTTTTCTTCCCACTTATACACGCACAGAGCAGTGCAGACTAAAGCATATTAAAGACTTCAATACTTTTAACTTCTACTTACCTAAGCTTAGAAAAGCTGTCACAGTTTAACTTCACAGGCTCTTGAAATTTATTGTTTCATGGAAAAATGTCAATTTACCATATAATTAAAATTAATAAAACGTACTTAAATAGCCGTGTTTATACTAATTATTTTAATACTCCCTCAGCATCCCCAGGAGATGAATTTAATAAAATGAACATTCCAAAAAGCTTAGTTTAATCTCATGCTTACAGCAAACATCCTGCTTGTATGTCAGACAGCAGAGTGGATTTGGACACAGTTATTATTATACCAGTTCATACAGGGAGAAGGCAGCTGGGCTCACTGCTTTACCTTGCAGTTCATGTTCCAGTGTAGAAAAGTCAACAACAACAGAACTCCAGCAGAGCCAAACAAGAGACACCTGTACAAGACACCCTCAAAGTTCCAAAGAAGCCTGTCCACTCCTCTCCTCCCCAAGGGCAGCAAGACAACTCTGGCACGAACTACAGGACTTGGTCCGTACTGCTGCCTGGCACATGGAAAGCTTGGAGAGGGCAACAAGTAAGAAACCATTAAAAAAGAGTGAACCAATCAAAAAAGGGAACAGAAGAAATCCAAAATCTTCATCTGTGAAAGAAATGTAAACTGGCTAACAAAAACCAGGAAAGGATGTTGATGAGCAGTGAACAGGCCACCCTGGCTGAGACTCTCCTGCTTATCCATCTGATCTCTGATAAAGGGGGACTTACTCGTGATCTTTCCTTAAAGCAAAGGAGCATTTTTCCAAAACACAACAACTCAGGTGTCCAAATTTGGAATTGTGTCACAAATATCTGGAACACTGTCACTCTCCTAAAACTAACCATAAAAGGCTATTTTATACGAAGTAAAATTCCTATCTTATTTTTAAAAATTTATGAACTGTATATGATTAAGCGATTAAAAACAATGAAAGCCTCAACTGAATGATAAGACCCAGAATGTTTTAGACAAATAATCGCATGCAAATCAGATGATCCTTTAGGCAAAGAAAATAGTTTAAAGTTTCTACATATTTCCCCTGAAGCGTTTTTGGAGTCATGATACCTTTATTTAAGCTAAACCAAAAAAAAAGGAAAAAAAAGCTTAATTAAAGCAAAGAGCAAGTTCTTTTTCAGAGTGCTAACCAGCTGTCATAGATCCAGACTACATTTTAAGACAGAAAAAAAATTTCTACTCAACAAAATTAAAGTTTTTATTAAAACTGGCTGCAATGTAGCAATTAATGGCTTCAGACTTCTTATATAGCCTTTAAGATCCTTGTTAAGTAGAGTCTTCACTAATATCAGTGGGATTTCTGTATTTGTTCAGAACAAATAGAAAACATAAAACCTACAACTAGTAACTGTAGGAGTGAAATGCATATGCATGAATTATTTCTTCCCTAGCAGTTAAATAAATAAAGCAGAATGATTTCATTAAATCTAAAGTAAGAAAAATCTAACATCCATTCAAATGAAAATATAATTTAAACCTACTAATACCCTCAACTACAGTTTTATTTTAAATCTATCTTGAAATAAACAATCATCATATGCAAGATCCAACAAGTTTTGACAAAGCTAAGTAATTTCTCACTAATCCTTCCATTGCTTGAATAAGACAAAGGAAAAGCTTTGACAGAGAATGTTTTCAGGACACAGCTGACGAGGTTCTTTACAAATGCTATTAGAGAAATGGAGCACTTCCTACTTAAGGAGCACAACGATCAAACATAAACCTCACGCAGCTAAGTTGAAAATTACAGCAATGAATTCCCTTCAAAGCATCACTCCGCGGCTAAGAAACAGCAGATGCGCTCCTGGAAGCCTGGAAGCGCAGCGCATTGGCTCGGCCGAGCGGCAGCTCCTCCACAGCCAGCGGCGCTCACCCCGTGCGACGCCTCTGCACTGGGGACAACGCAGTCCCAGCCCTCGTGCCACGCGGCTCTGCTCGCACACCTCACTGCCCCACTGCGCAGATGCAAAACAAACCAAAAAGCTGGTATTTATTTCCTCAGGACAGTCCCTGCACTGTTAGGAACTCCTCCATCCTACATAAGATGATAATGATTTAACGTTAAGTTGTTCCCTCTCCCCACATACATTCTAATGTATGAAAGAAAGAACATAGTAGGTAAACAAATTTATTTATCTATTAAAAAAAATCAGCAGCAAAACACATTAGCCCTCTAACTAAAACTTCAGCGTTATGCAAAAGTCACAAAAGTAAAGCCCTGCGTGCCTTCTCTCCAAGCTCAGCCAAGATAAATTAGCAAACGGCATCAATCTGGGAAGGACAGAGAAAATACCAGAGAGAGAAGCTGCTCGGGTAAGAATCTGCTGTAGTTTGAAAGCACAAGTACTAAAAAGACAAGTCTGATGGAGAACAAGGGGAACTCTGCAGTTTACTGACAGAGACATTATTATTAGTATTGCAGTCTTTACAGTGCTGCCAATAAAAGTAGCAATTTAAACTTCTCCTCCAATAGAGATTATTTGAGAAAATTTAATAGTAATTTAACTTCCATTTTCAGCACACTCTTATTCTCCACTGAGAAATCAGCACAGGAGCTACGAGGAGTACACAAAGTTAGACCAGTGTTGTGCAATAGTTAAAATTTTGGTTGTTTGAAATAAAAAAAAAAGAAAGTAGTAATCACAGAGACAAGATCTGTAACTACATTTACTCATTGGTCCAAACAAATCTTCTTTGACAACATAATCCATCAAACTAAATGGTATTTTAACTACCAGGCTCTTGATCGCCAGCTGAATATAAAATCCCTAACTGGAGTACAAGGATCTCCAGAGAGTAAACAAAAATTAAGGTCAGCAGGCAGCAGTGACTGCAACCTCTGCTGCAGGATTAGACAGGCAGAGCCTTGCTTCATTCCAGCTGTTCCCTTTGTGTCAACACCTTGTTCTTATCACTTTTTGACACTTTATACCCTAAAAACTCTTGGGTTTGCTCACTGACTATGCAGTATCGCAAGCCTGACCATTTGCACATTAGCGCTGTTATAAACGTAGTTTTCATGTTACTGTGTCTAAATAAGTAGCAGTTTATTACTGTCACAATTTAAAACAGATTTGTTCAGTATTTTGAATCATTTCTAACACCTTTGTTAGCACGGCTGAAGGCTGCAGCACATGTTTTCAGCAGCAAAAGAGAGCTCCGACAGCAGCACAACATGAAGTGTTGGTGCAAACACGAACGCGGGTCATAAACCCAGCCCACCGCCCCCTCTGAAGCGCAGCAAATCCTGACACAAACAGTGTTCCTTACCTGGCAGTGTCAATTTTCAACTCAGCTCGGAACCTGGCAACAGCGAGTTCAAAACACCCCACCTCCGCCTACCTCACCCACAACAAACCTCCCTCCTGACCGTACCCCGAGCAATAAACACTGAGCAGAACGCAACTACACTGCTTCCATCGGGGGAGAAAATCAGCGCGCTTGGCTGACAATCGTCAAGGGTGGAAAATACGTCTGAGATCATCCAGTCCAACCATCCCCCAACACCGCCACTGGGTCCCGTAGCCACCAAACCACAACACCCAGCGCCACAGCCAGACGCTTCCTAAACACCTCCAAGGATGGTGACTCCACCACCTATTCCAATGCCTGACCACCCTAAATGTGAAATATTTTTTATATTATCTAATCTAGATCTCCCTCGATTAATCTTAAGGCCATTTCCTCTGGTCTTTTCATTGCAGGCACGGCGAAAGAGTCCGGCCCGCACTTCATACAACCTCCTTTCAGGGAGGTGTAGAGAACGGAAAAAAGGAGGACACAGTAACGCTCACAAGCCGCCAAAGCACTGCCCTGCGATGAAAAGGGCTTTAAGGAGAAGGTCTGTTTAACGAACCGAGGCTCGCCCTCACCTTCTGGAAACCGTGAGCAAGGAATGGAAACCCGGAGGCTTTTTTCTCCCTCGCGGCGAACAGGCGGCAATGCGAGCTGGGACCGCACGTCCCGGGATTTGCTCCGCTCCGCGTCCCGGGGGAGCCCCGGGCAGCCGCTCCCTCCCCGAGCTCCCTGCGATCCCCGAGCGCCGCCAAGGCCAGGCAGAGCCCCCACGGCGCCCGGGGCCGTTCCAGCACTGCGGGGCCTGCGCCGGCCGCGCCGCGAGGCCCCGGTACCAGAGACGCCGCTGCCGAGCACCGCGGCCCGGCCAAGCGTCCGCTTCCCCCTCTCCCTGCCTCCCGCACGGCCGCGGCCGGCCCCGGGCCCGTGTCCCCCGCACTCACCCGCCGGTGACTGCTCAGCGCGGCCGCCGCTCCCGCCGCTCCCCTCCCGCGGCTCCCGCCGGGACAAACGGCAGCGGCCGCAAACAGGAAGCGCCGGCACCGCGCGCCGTCACTTCCGCCCCGCCGCTTCCGGAAGTTTCTCGAACGGCCCCGCCGGGTGTCCCGTGTGAGCGGAGAGCGCCCCCTGCTGGCGACCGGCGGCGCT
>VWPU01006928.1:0-103855 GCA_013398955.1 Callaeas wilsoni
GGGACGGGACAGGACGGGACGGACGGGAGGGGGCGGCGGGACCCGCTCCTGGCACCGCGGCTCGGCCCCGCCTGCCCCGCCGAGCGGGAGCTTCGCTCGCCAGCCGGGATGCTGCTCGTGGCCGCCGGGCTGCTGCTCGCCGTAGCTGCGGGCGGGCGGGGGTCGCCGGCCGGGGAGCAGGAGAGCCCGCCGGGCAGCCGCTTCGTGTGCACCTCGCTGCCGCTGGACGCCGCCGGCGCGGGCTGCCCGCTGCCCCCCGTGCCCATGCAGGGCGGCGCGCTGCCCCCCGAGGAGGAGCTCAAAGCCACGGTGCTGCAGCTGCGGGAGACCGTCCTGCAGCAGAAGGAGACCATCGGGAGCCAGCGGGAGGCCATCCGGGAGCTCACCGGGAAGCTGAGCCGCTGCGAGGGCGCCGACGGCAAGTCCGCCGCGGGGGCGTGGAAGAACGAGGTGGGCAAGGGCAAGGACACGATGGGCGACCTGCCGCGGGACCCGGCGCAGGTCATCGACCAGCTGAGCCGCACCATGCAGACCCTGAAGGACCGGCTGGAGAGCCTGGAGGTACGGTCGGGCAGCGGAGCCGCTTCACGTCCGGCGGGCACTTCGGGCACGAGTAGTGCCCTAAATCCCTATGGAGATAGATCCAAACTGGCCCAGCCCCGGAGGAGGCGAGCGGCTCAGTTTGGCTTGTCTTGTTTTCTTAGTTATTTATCTCTTCTCTTTAATGGTAAAAACCCTAAGGGGCTGCTCTTAAATGTGTTCTCCCACTGCGTGGGGGGAGATTATGGTTTCCCTGCTTGTCACCAGCTTAGTTTCTGTATTATTAATGTGTAAATCTCTCTTTCTGGGGATATGACTTCATGTGGTTTGAGGTACATAGCTGACGTCTTGGGCAGTAAGACCTCGGCATATGGTGCCGAACAGACCAGTGGTAATGAGGAGACTGTGTTGGGCAGATGGTGCAGATAAGATGATGTACTCAGGGCTGACATGGAATAAAAAGAACCCGATTCTGTGTGCCCCTGAACAGAAAGGGGATTTGGTCCAAGCCCACCGATAAGTGATTTCCATGAGCCTTTGGACAGTGCCCATGGTTTGAGTGCTGCTCATGCAAATGTTTCATAGAGAGGATTCTCACAGGATTTGTGCTGATGGTGTTTTACTTTCCACACCCCGAAAGCCTCACATGTGTCGTCCTGCTGTCCTCCAGTCAGTGCTGATGTGAGGATGCCAAGTAACTTCCGAAAGGCTGTTCTGTGAGCGCTGCTTTGCAAGTGCAGTTTTGAATGAGCTGCTAGTTTTACATCCTTTCATTACTATTGCAGTCTTCCCGAAGCGTTCTTTTTAGGGTTGTAGAAAAGAAACTCCACTAGAATAACGTGGTAGGTGGAAATGTTGTTTTGTTAGCATCTTTAAAGTTACCAGTGTTATTTGAGAGAGTGAGGTGCCTCTTTTTTCAGTTTGAATAACAATATTTTCACTGGTTAATACTTTCAGTTGATCTGAAGAGCATCTGACTTCGGTAAATCTGCTTTCAAAGTAGCTTAATTTTTAATGTAAAATGAAGTGATAGTTTTTCGGTTTACTGATGTTGGCCATGTCACTAACAGTAAGTAAAGCAAAAATTGACTGATGTGCCACATATATGCATACTAATAGAAGTGCATCAGACCGGCTCCCTACATTGATTTTATTCAACTTAAATGTATGAAAACTCCTTCGTATAAAGTGCTGGAAGCCTCTAACAAAAGTGCCCTTTTGTTTCAGGACCTGTTTAGCTACAGTGCTGATAAAAGCACTCAGCATGACAAGTGCTAAAAAGCAGTAGCTCTTCTGTACTTGCTGGATAGCTCCCTGATCTTACTTTGCTCCTTTGAACCGGGAGCATATCTGCATTTCACCGTTTCTGTTTCAGAAATGATGTTTGTTTTTCCTTCTGCTTTGCCCTAAAGCACCAGCTCCGAGCCAATGTGTCCTATGCAGCACTGCCCAGTGACCTGCGGGAGATGCTTCAGCGGCGGCTCGGGGACCTGGAGCGCCAGCTCCTGAGCAAAGTGGCTGAGCTGGAGGATGAGAAGTCTCTGCTTCACAATGAGACCTCAGCCCACCGGCAGAAGACAGAGACAGCTTTGAATGCATTGCTAGAAAGAGTGTCTGAGTTGGAGAAAGGTAATTGCTCAGAATCTAAACGCTTCGCCATGCTGATTAATTTTCTTTACTCCTTCCTTCCAGAGCAGTAGACTAAACGTGGGCCTTGAGGGAAAGACATTAAGGTACTGGACTAAATAGTAGGTGACAGTGCAAATACTTGGATTCTCTTTTTTCTTTTATCACAGGCTTCTTGCTTGACAGGCAATTGCCTGACTTTGGCTTCCTGTCTCTTAATTTGGCATGTGTGGGTGGCTAGGATGAAACTCTTAGTGTTTGTGGGATGGAAAGATCTATAAGGAGGCAAGTGGAGATAGGAATAAGTATGGCATGGGTGTAAATAGCTACATAATGTCAAGCATGCATCTAAGTAGAACTGCCTTTATTTGGACTGAGAGTCATATGGGCTAAATTTAATTAGCACAACTACCTTTGATGTAATGAATGGCATTTTTTACCAGCTTTGTTTCCTCCTGCTTTGGAAGTATTGATGGTGACCTCTCCTTTTGTTGCTAGTTATGACTTTGAGTAACTGCAGATAGTTGAATTGTGCCCTATTCTAATCTTACAGACTTCGGAGTTTGCAGTAGATTACACATGGTCCACTGGGGGACACTCTCGTAATCCTAGTCATTCATTCTGATTCTTAGCTTAATTATTGCTGAGATCTCTCTGCTTGAGTGGAGTCTGTTTATTTGAATTACAAATGTCTGTGGAAGTAACCTAAACCACAGAACTCTTTCTGTATTGACTGTATATACGTACAGAGTGGACTGTATAGGGCTGGAGTGGCACTAAGTATCACTGCCCAATCCTTAAATAATTTTCCAAGGTGAATAACTCTCTACTTAAAAGCAGCTTAATGGACATGCCTTCCAAATGGTACAAACATGAACATCTCATGAATTTAGAAATGCAGCCTAATGGACCCATGTGTGTCTATTCTTTCATCTAAAAAGTGTGAAGGAGGGGAAAAGGGAAAGAAGATGATATTTTACTGGCTCTATCTTTTAGTATTTCCTGAGAGCCAAGATAAAGCCTAACCTGCAACTAAAGTTATGGAGAATTAGTGGCCTGTTAATGTCTTATGTGTCAAATATAGACAGTCCTTGTCTCTGAAAGATGTGACTCATATCAGAAAGAGAGAGTGGTGGGAGAACAAGAATGTGTAATTCAGTTAGGCTAAAAATAACCTGTTCCCACCTTTACTTTTTGTGTGGGGAGTGAGGGCTGTCTTAAGTCTCCAGGGAAGTGAAGAATTTGGGACAGGAACCAAGATACAGCCTTTCTTTTAGTTGTGTAATTTGCTCTATTACTGTACAGCTTAGTTCTGGTTCCTCTGTCAAATCAAAGTGAGGGTAATAATGATGAAAGAACTTTTTTGTGTGTGTATTAAATACAGACAATATTTGATCTGACCTCTTTTGAAAATAATGTTTCTGTTGTGCTTTTATTTAAAATGCAATATTGTTTAACATTTCTTCCCCACAACTAACTAGAGTGTCATAAGCTCCTCATTGTCTTGAGACTAAATAGAGGAGAAAACTAACTTTATGAGGTGACACTTTGGATTAGCCTTGGATTTTATTTGTAGTTGTGACAGCTGTTTTAGTTACCAGTGGGGCAGAATAGTTTAGAACTTGTGCAACTGTTGTGGTTCCCAAAGTTTTCTGTTAGTTCCTTCACTGGTTGTCTCCACTGACAGCAGGATATGATGCAGTAGAAAAAGCAGGAGCTATAATCCTGCAAATAGTAGTGCCTTGGACTTCAATGTGATTCCTAGCTTTGCTGGAGGTACAAACAGACAATTTACTACATCTAAACCTATTTTCTCTATCTCTGAAAGGGAATAACAATATTTCTTGCCCATCTAGCTGAAAAATAATTGCTCTTTTAATGGGGCATGGTACTGTTTTTTCTATGTGAGATTGGTTGTAGCAGCCTGATGGAGGTTGTTCAATATTAACCCTAAGACCCTGTTTTTTAAAATTGCTTACCATGTAGAACGTTTCTGGTTTCTAAGTTCCTCAAGACAGATTCAAGCTAAAGAGAAGCTTTTTCTTCTCCCACCCCCTTGTTCTGTGAAAAATGCAGCCAAAACACTTCAGTTGCTTCTGAGAAGGAGAACTGAGAGAATGCCAATGGTTTAAAAATTACATATGAGAATTGTGGCAACCTTTTGTGACAACAGCTTTTCATTTGGACTGGAGTGTGAAGTTTGGCAAGGGGATTGAATTTGTTTCAGGAATGCGAGCAAAGGAAATGAGTGAGACTCAGGAAAACAGGCTGCTAAAAAGTTGAGGGCGACATTACTACAGAACTGTGGGATTCTATTTTGTGGCACAACGTGGGATTTATTTCTTAATGCTTAATTCTAGAAAATGAATTACAAGCATCTACATCAATTGTATGATACAGAGTATTGCAGCTTCAGAAAGTTTTGGTCTTAAGGGTTCTCAATTTTGTAAGCATGTCTCAGAATATCTCACTGGTTTTTATCACTTCTTTTAGAAAAAGCTAAATAATAATTTCTGCTTTTATATTACATCAAGTGTCTAATCTTCCTATAGTTCATAGCTTGATATGGCATTTTTAATACAGATTGGTTTGAACTGTTCGGATCTTGTCCTGTTTAGTTGATGGGACAGAAATCAGTTCTACTGAATGCAGCTGCTTTCTGGACTATGTCAGTGTAGTCTTGTTTCAGATTTGCTGCTCAAAATGCAAGTGTTAATCTGTTTGTTAGCCTGAGACCTTAAGACAGGGATGCTGCTTTTGTAGCAGGAGTAGGGAAAGAAATCCTGGTTGTGAAGCACTGTGATGCTTTAATAATGAGCATAGCAGAGAATCCATTTTACTAACAGTAAATATCTTTTAAACCAGTTTGACTTGTTTGCAATAGGCAGGCCTCCAGCCATGAACTGGACAATGAAGAAGATTGTCTGCCATCTATTCTTTTGCTCTAAATGAGCAGAAATAAACTAAATATCTATCACAATATGGATAAAATCTATTTGTACTTTTGTGTGCAGCAAAATCAACATTCAGTAAATACTACTTCAATATACTTTTCTTTTCTGTACGTCTCTAATGTGATTAAAGTTCCAAAGATTCTGTGTCTTAGCCTGAATTACCAATACATAGTTTTGCTTAATACTAAAGGTTTTTCTTCTCCACGTTATTCTAGGTAACAGTGCATTTAAGTCACCTGATGAATTCAAAGTCTCCCTTCCTCTTCGCACAAACTACTTGTATGGGAAGATCAAGAAGACTCTGCCAGAGCTCTATGCTTTTACTGTGTGCTTGTGGCTGAGGTCAAGTGCTTCTCCTGGAATTGGCACTCCGTTCTCATATGCTGTTCCTGGGCAAGCCAATGAAATTGTCCTCATAGAATGGGGGAATAATCCAATTGAACTGCTAATTAATGATAAGGTGAGACTTGACGAACTCTTCGTTGTCAACATAACCAGAACAAGGCCTGACCCCTTCGTACCTTTGCACTGACTCCTTCCTTCCCTCTGAGAGAAGCCTTTGAGGTGGTGCTGTCTCCTTGTCTGTTGTCCACTTGCTGAGTGCAAGTTCACAAAAGTACTTGAAAGAGAAATTAAATGGTACAGATATTTGTGTTGACACCAAGCATCTTGACATTAGATGTAACTTGAGACAACGCATAAATGTGTGCACAAGCAGGTCTTGGCTTCTTGGTGGTTTGTTTTTGTTTTTTTTTTTTTTTTGGTGTTTTGAAACACAAGCAAAATTTGAAGCGACACTATTGCAAGACCTGTGAGATCTAAGCGAGTTGCAGTATTTCTATCTTTCTAATTGTAGAAGTTACAAATGTTTAATGAATTTTGCAAAAGATAGAGAGCAAAAGGGTCTCCACATAATGGTCTGGTTTTGTTATGCTTAGTGACTGAACATCAGTTTAAATACAATTTTTCAGACTTTAGATACAACTACTTCATACCACTGATGGTTTCTGACAAGCTTCAGAAAGAAGCTTGAAGAAAACAAGACCCATTGAAATTTGTCATTAAACCAGTATTTAAATGCTGCCTTTCTCCCCACCTTCAGTTAGATTCTTTGGTAACTCACTGCTCTCTGAGGGATCAGGTGTTTACTACCCAACTCAGGTGGCTCATCATGTGGCTGATTATGGACTTCTAACAGTCCTATCATCCTCCTAGATCAATAACCAATTATTTTTAATGGTTTGTGGAAGAGAAGCAAACTTAAGTCTGCTTATCTTTAGCAATAACTTTTTTTCTCTTCAATCTTATGTCTGTAGCATCCATATTCTGTGAGGCTTTTCTTTCTTCCACATCACAGCTGCTCCATAGCCCTCTGCATTTGTGTCTTGGTGTTGATCTGAGTAAGTTTTCAGATCAAACTCCAAAAGAAGCAGAATTCCTCCTTATTGTGAGGCCTATGGAACAGTTCCCACAAGTTTTCCTGGTAGCAGACAGATCTGTTTGTCAAAGCTGTTACTGCAAATGGTGCTGGCAAACCCCAGATTTTAAGACGAACTTAACGTGAGCACTGGATGGGAAGTGATCACTAAGCACTGAGATTTAAACAACAAATGCCACAGATGAATATGCAGGATGGGGGTGGGTCTCTTCTCCTGAGTAACAGGCAACAGGAAAAGAGGAAGTGGCCACAAGCTGTGCCAGGGGAAGTTTTAATTGGATATGAAGAGAAATTTCTTCACTGAGAGGGTTGCCAAGCACTGGAACAGGCTGCCCAGGCAGGTGGAGGAGGATGGTGGTGGAGTCACCATCCCTGCAGGTATTTAAAAGAAGTGTAGATGTGGCACTTGGGGACATGAGTTAGCAGTGGCCTCGGCAGTGCTGGGTTAATGGTTGCACTCGGTGATCTTGGAGGGATTTTCCAACCTAAATAATTTTATGATTCTGTGGAATCCTACAAAGTAGCATGTGGACTAAGTCCTGCCTCTTAAGTTTTTGCTTTTGAGGGCAGGGTACTGTTCCTCTTTACATGTTGGGCTTGAGCTGCTAGATTGGGGTTGCCACATGCATTATTCTGGTTTTTTGTAGGTTGCTCAGCTCCCTCTCTTCATTAGTGATGGAAAATGGCATCATATCTGCATAACATGGACAACCAGAGATGGAATGTGGGAAGCTTTTCAGGATGGAGAGAAGCTTGGCACTGGGGAGAATCTTGCTCCTTGGCATCCAATTAAACCTGGAGGTGTCTTGATCCTGGGTCAGGAACAGGTGAGTGAATGACAGGGTGTTCCAAGGTTTAAAGAAAAACAAAATCAGAACTCTCCAAACAAGCAAGAGCTGTGAGAATTTCTCTGTTAAACACTTGGTCCTGTTGAATACACAGTATCAGACTGAAACAAGGCAACAAATACTTAATGAAATCACACATTGGTATATTTGTTTCACTTATTAAATATTCAGAATATTCATGTTGTGGTTAATAATAAGTCCTTTTAGAATATTGAAAAATCCCAAAGGATTTTGAAGCTTGCCTTTCTAGTTACCATCAAATAATTAATTGCCTATGAATTGTGTGGCTCTTGGCTTCACATTATTTCTCTACCTGTATTGCAGATTTACTAAAAAAGCAAATACTGTAACAAGTAGCAGGAAATAGCCTTTCTTCAGGATTCCCAGGTTCACAGTGGAGCAATGAAAAATTACTTTTGTCTTGATATTGATTTTAGTAGATACTTATCCATGACATAAATGAAAGAATGGCAAGTTCAGTATCCTAATACACTCTGCAGAACAGGTGCTCCAGCTCACTGCTGAGTGTTTGGCAGGTTTCCTTTATCTCTGTTGTGCCATTTGCCTGCACTGTGCTTGGTCCTGCCCTGTGCTATCAGTTCCATGTCAGTGTGATCACCAAAAATGAGTGATTTCTGTCCTTGGGTAGTGAATGGAGCAAGCAAACACTTCTAGGCTTATGCAGTGGCAGTTTGAATCACTCATTTGTGACAAGCAGACAAAGCCTGTGTGTTTAGTCTCAAAGATCACATCTCACAGGCCCTGCAATTGGGCAAGGGCTGCAGTTATGGTTTAATCTATGGCCATAAAGCTTTCAGGGTAACCTTGCACCTCTATGCAGTCCTTGCTGGAGTTGTCCTGTGCCAAGCTTGCACAGTGGCTCTTAAATTAGCCTCAAAGTTTAAAGCTGCCTTCCTGCTCTACTGCTGGGGGACAGGCTGGTTATGTACAGCCTTTTTGTGGTGTTTTGCAGTCACCACTGTTTGCCATCAGTTGTTTTGACACAATTCAGGTTGGAGCTTGTTACTATTCCATAGAATGCCTTGTTCAATGTAACCCTTCTAGAAACTTGAATTTGTTCATCTCTGTGACCTAACTCTGCACCTCTCTCTAGCAGTGGGGCTGGGTGGGGAGGGACTCCAAGTTTGAAGAAGAAAATGCCAAAATAACCTTCTCATCTAATCCTAACCCTTGTGTGCTTAAAGGACACAGTAGGAGGAAGATTTGATGCAACCCAAGCCTTCGTTGGGGAGATGAGCCAGTTCAATATATGGGACAGGGTCTTAAAAGCTGAAGACATCATGAATATTGCCAACTGCTCCATCAACATGCCTGGCAACATCATCCCCTGGGTGGATAACAACGTGGATGTGTTTGGAGGTGCTACTAAATGGCCTGTGGAGACATGTGAGGAGCGTCTGCTTGACTTGTAGCTGTGATCACTTCCCATCCAAGTGCCCCCTTTAGTAGGACAATCTTCTGTGCAATCTAAAGCACTTATTTTTCTCCTTCCCCAATCTTAACTCCTTGAAAGAATAAAAAAATTGAGTAAACTGCCTCAGTGCAAAGATAGCTGCTAGTTTGGGGCATTGAGCCTGACTATGAAAGGAGCACTTCTTGGCTAGAGCAGCCCTTGCTTTCTTATGGCCTGATCCAAAAATATGCTTTGGCCTGCAGCAGCCTTTTGGTTGGGCCTGAGCTTAGACCATCAGTTCTTCTGCAGGGAGGGAGAACAGCTGTGCACACTTCACTCTCATGTTCCTGATAATGTGCAGTGCTGACAGCACCAGGATTAACAGGCTACATGTGAACCCTTCCTTCCAGTCTATTGTCTCTCCTGTGAATTGAAGCCATTCTTTTCTAGCCCTTTTTTTAAAAAAAAAATCACTCAATCCTTACACTGCAGTGGTTATGGTGCAGCTATGGGTAGAGCAGAACAGCCACTGTCTGAGTGCAAGGCTTTTGCTTTTTAATTTGCAGATTGGAAATCCTTATTTTATGATAAAGAGGTGACGTATTTGAGACATTGTACCAGTTCAATTTGAAGAAAGGGCTGTTTAATCAGCACAGCTCCATTGAAGCAGGGGTGCTTCAGGTGAGGTTCTGTCCCAAAGCCTGTCCTTTGCTAGCCAGGATCCCAGCATAGGTGGGTGGATGAAAGATTGTACTTGTATTTTCTGTAGGCTGAATGTACTGAATTCCTAGTGACCTGGCTTGTAAACTTTTCTCTATTGTTTCTCTTGCTTCAGTCAATGTCTTTATTTTTTTAAATATATAAGCTGTGATTAAGTGAATTTCCATTTTGTTTTGCTTTGAAAGGCCTTTTTATGAGCAAGTGCCAAAGTTCAGTTTCTGCTTGCTGAGAATTGCTATCTATTTTTCCAGCATTAAAAGTATTCTGCACTGGTTTATATGTTATTATAATGGTCCGATGTAATATGAAAATGTGCTGCTTTTTCAATTCTTGTTGACTGTCTCTTCTGTAAGCACTGGGCTGACTACTATATTTTTTTATCATTTTCTCTCAATATTTTGCAAACAATGTTGCTGTTTCCTTGGCATTGATGTGTGACTACTTGGTTTGTGGCTCGCAGATAGCAAATGCACTGTACTGGGAAAGAGTTATTACTTTTGTTATTTAAAAGAAAAAGAATTTAAAGGGGGGGAGGGGAAATTTATAAAGCTAAATATCATATTTTATTTTTCATATGTTTGAATTGTAAGAATAATATGGTGACAGTCCCATTTGTAGGGTAAAGTTACATATTTCCATGAATATGTAGTATGCTGTTCTTAAAAGAAAATTCTTATAATGAACTTTTAATTAAAACGCACTGTAAAAATGAGTCTCTTAATTCTTTTATAGTCACACAAGACACTGAATATTCTCTTTCATAGCTTCTATGAATTCACCTGCTGTCTCTCTAGACTGGTAGAACTACAGTCTTGTAAGAAGTTTTCTTTATTCCCTAAATGCCTTAAATCATGATCTTCAAGCAAAGGGGGCTTAGGTGTGTAGAGCCTTAGCAGTGGAGAGGGTCTCTGCCTTTGGACGTGCTGGGTGTTGGAGCTCCAGCTGGACTCTGCCTCCTGCTGCTCCCTCTCCGAGGCTCTGCTCCCTGCCCTGCCCCGGGATACAGAACATAGGTTCACACTTAATTTTGTGGTTTTGAGAAAACGGAAGTGACCCCTTCTGAGGCAAAGTAGTGGTTGTAGGAAACATGAGTGTCCCAAACCAGCCTGAGAAGAACTGTTCACCACTGAGGTGACTTCAGTGTGGGTGCAGGCTGTAAAGGGCTGTGTCCTGACAGCAACCCAAATGATCTGCTTGAGGAACTAACGAGCTGGAGCTGCTCCCTGTGAGAGAACAACCAGCTGGGGCACAAATGGTTATCCAGCTCTGCCATCTTTCTCTGACCATGGAGACTTTGAGGTTTCTATGCAATATGTGACAACTTTATTTCAAGTGTTCTCTTTCTGATTGGCCTTAACATTCACACACACACACTGCACCCCCAACCTCCAACAGTACTTTCCCTGCCCTAAGGAGAAAACAAAACAAAAAACTCACTTCATATCAAAAGAACCTGTGTTGTGAGGTGAGGAAAAGTGCAAATTTCTCCTCTCCCGTAGTCTCATGCCCAGAAGAGGCACCAGTTCTCCAGTCCATCCACCTTTATCAGCTTTTTTCAAAATAAGCTGGAGGAGCTAAACTCCGGAGTTACACATATTTCACTCTGTTCTTAAAAGGTGCAACAGTGAAATTGTCTTGGACACCTTGCTGAATGTCCTGGAGGCCGTGTGGGTGGTGGGGTCTGCTGTTTTAAACACCAACTCGGTGTTTGAGTTCAGTGCTTGGTTGAGGGAGGTCTTTACACTTCTATTGGCCATGTTGCTCTTTATTCAGAGAGTTATTTAAACTCACTCACAGCCTTTAGCCATAAGCACCTGAGTAGGAAGCCCCACCTACATGGGAAGGAGATAATGGTGGGGGCTGTACTTTGTTGGGTTGGTTTGGTTTTTACTCATTAAATCAGATGGTAGGGATTTTGGACGAAGGTTAGGTTTGTTGGGCTTACTTTAGACACTGACTCTTTAGTAAAAGCCAAAGCTAAGGAGTACATACTCCCTTGAAAAGCGTTTCTTTCATTATTTTTTAATACATATTTCTACACACACATATACATATTATTCTTTCTTTTGTGCAATAGTACCTTTTCATTAAGAAGAAAAGATGTGTTGATTTTCGTACCTTTATCTTGGGAGTGGAAAGCTATGGCTGTTACTCTGCTGTTCCACATCCTGGGAGTCACATGTTTTATACGAATATATAAGCAGATGGCAAAACAGGAGTAAATATTATCAGATTCCAGCATCTATATTGTTTATGAAGTGTGGAACTGACAACACAACCTTCAGTTCCCAAACTGCTCTGAATGCACAGAAGTAATAACTTATGGAAAGCTGAGTGACAGCACTTGGACCATGCAGTAATGCAGATTTTAGAAAATGTGTTTTTGTTTAAAACCAAGTGGAGCTGGGACTCCTAAAAGCAGTATCAGTGATCCCAACAAGGCAGCATCCTGGGAGCTGTAGCTGGCCAGGTCTGCAGGTGGCTGCTTGGCTGTGAATGCTGTGCAGTCTCTGTATTGCACCATCCTCTCTGTACATCCTTGGTGCATTGGCTGTTGGCTGACAACAAGTTGAGCATTTGGTGTGTTTAAATCCAGGTTATATTTCTTCAAAGACAAGTTTTTTGCCTAACTGCCTGGCCACTAGAAATTGTAGTTGTCTCATGTTTTGTGTTTGCTTGAAGGCTCCAGCTACACGCTTGCTGTCTGTATGTGAGGGGAGGTGGATCGCCTCTGCCTCTGGGATTCCCTGGGCATGGGAGACCACCTCCTGGATCCAGGCAGCTTTTGGCAGGGCTGCACTTGCTCTCTGAACTGTTGGTTTAGGTCTCAGAAATGCAGGGAAGACCAGCAAAGCTCTACCCTCATTTTTACACACACTTCCCCAGTGTGTGAATGCATGAGACTGCCAGGGAGAAGCTGATTCTGTTTTGCTTCAGAGACCTGATTTCCCTCAGGCCTTTCCCAAAGGTGAAAAGCAGGTCAGCAGTGAAGCTGCTGTGTTGTATTGGGTGTTTAAACTGGCACTTTCTCAATCAGGGTAATGGCTGTTCTGAAAAAATGCTGCTGTAACCGTAGATTAGATTTATTTCTTCTTTGCTAATGGCACCTGACTCTGTGCATAAGGATTCTTCATCCAGCTGATTTGAATTACCCAGGCTGGGAGGGAAGATCAGCCTTCATCTATTGCATCATCCTGAATCCTGTTAGGAGAGCAGAAACCTTAAAAAGAGACACTGGTCTGGCTGAGGCTTCTACCACAGATGATGATCCCTTGATGCTGCTGTAGAAATCTGAGGCAAGACACAGCAAGGGCCCTGCTGATGGAGAGGGTCAGGTACTGCCAAACTCCAGGAATGGAAGGTCTCTTGGTAGCTGGGGAATCAGGGCGGGAGTTGAAGGTGACGTGGGATTTTTCCAGAGATCTTTCACCAAAAGGTCTATGGATCATTTTTTCCCCTTCACAAAGAGAAAGTTGGACCTTGATAATGTTCGTGGTTAGCTGTGAAGCTTAAATAATACATGAGTTTTTCAGAGCTAAAAGTCTTCTGGAAAGAATTGAATTAATTGCCCCCCTGGCTATAGCTGTTTCTAAAAGGCTGCGCTTAGAAAAGTATAAATTTGCACAAGGAGTTCAAGGGGCCATTTCTTCCTCCACAGGAGGGCTGGGCTGATGTTTTGGCAAAGCTTCGAATACAGAAGCTCCCTGATGGCTTGATGCTAGCAAGAGAAATTGTTTTATTTATCAAAGACGCTTTGGTGTTTCACCTGCGCTGGCTCTCAGCACGTGTGTCCGGGCAGCTCAGCTCCTGCCACTGCTGCTCCCAGGGGCTCCTGGCACGGGAAGGATGCTGAGCCTTTGTGGAACTCGCCTGTTCCCTCGCTGCCACTCCGCTTGCCCTGAGTCCCGGGGGCAGAGCTGCCCTCGCACAGGGCTGCCTGGAGCCTCTGTGGCTCTGGCTGTGCTTCTCTCCCGTGCTAAATGGAATTTGCAAGAGGCTTGCCCCGGTTTGCATGTCACCAAGTGTTCCCAGCAGCAGTTCTGGAGTGCTTTTTGAGAGCAAGTTTTACTCAGAAAAGTAACAATGGCTATTTCTTAGGAGGATTTAGGTGGTTTTTAAGGTACTAGATATTCTTTTACATTTTGTCTTTCAAAACACTTAAACCAGCTTATGAGTAACTTTAAATCCTTATGTTACTGTAACAGAGTTCGTCACCCAGGCTTGTCTCCACTGCTGGAGATTGCTCTGCTGACCTCACCAGATGAAAGGAACCTCTTTAAAGGGCAACCTCATGTATTAAAAACAGGATGTTCAAATTTCTGGGTAACAACACTAGCTAAGCAGGGGATTTATAGCTTTCCTTTTGTTTAAATTTTTTATTTTACTTGGTGTTGGCTGTTGATTTGCGGTGGGAAACCTGATGTGCTGTCCTGCTGTGGTTCCAGAATGTGGCTGTTTTTCCTGTAACAGGCAGCAATTGGTTTTCCTCCCATTTCAGAGGGCACAGAGCAGGCAGCTGCCTCCTCCCTGGTGCAGAGCAGGGAAGAGATTGTCCTGTGCAGCTTTATTCTATCTCTGCAGCTGCAAAAGGGTCTGGGAGAAGTGATCTGCACTGACTTTTAATTTTATGTGAGATTTCCCTGCAGGAGATATTTGTGTCTGACAAAACAGAACAGACCTAGATTTGCTTTCCAGGGATGGTGTAGCTCACAGGAATGAGCTGTGTTTTAGGCCAGGGTTTCTTTTCTCTTTTTTTCTTTCCTGCTTTTTTTATGGTAAATTGTAAACGGTTGATAAACACCTATAATAAAATAGAGATATACATGGGCAAATCATCCTTTTTTTCCATTAAAGAAAGCTGTTACTTACTGTGTAGAGAGTACATATCCTCCTAAGAGATCAAATTATTTATGGCAGTGCACTAATTAGCTTTTTCGAGGCTTCTAAGGTCTTGCAGATACTTCGAACTCCAGGGATAATTGCAGTAGGTAAACACCTCTCTGCATCAAGCATAATTTCATGTAACTGGCAAACAGCTGCCAGTATGTGCTTCAGATTTCAGGCCTGTTGGGGGCTCTTGTCGAGTGAAACTCTAGCACCTTCACGGCTTTGCGAGTGGCCATGACAGGCTGGTTGGGTCACTGTGGTGGCCACAGGTCATCCACACAATTCAGGAGGCCCCCAGAGCTGGTTTGGCCCCCATTTTCACTTGTGCTGCCATATTAACTCTGAGGCTGTAGCAGCACTCTCACCTGCCCATCGTCACTCTTACCTGCCCATCGTCACCCTCAGGTTGGTCCTGGTGAACAGCAGATCCAGCTCCCTCCTCACGTCCATCAGCAGCTCCAGGCTCTGTTCAAGAGTATTTGGCATTGTTCAAATATGCTGCTATGGTTACTCAGGCACCGCCGACTGCACAGGGCAGCTTGGAAGAGCTTTAGACAAAGAATATGGGACAGAATGCAGCTCTCGCTTGTTAATTTAAGACCCAGCACATCAGTTTGAACAAACTACAGGGTAATGTCTTTCTTCTTTCCCTACACTTGGGATTCAGAAAAAACGTAAGAAAAGCATTGCCTTGACGCGAGCCCAAGCGATGACAGGGGCTCCTGCTGGAAATAGCAACCAGCCTGTTTGTTCGGGGAATTGCCTGGAGGCTGCCGGGCGCTGTGTGCACGAGTGGAAGGAGGATGCACAAAGCCTGGGGAGGAGCAAAGACCTCCTCAGCTGTGAGGAGAGAGCCTGTGTGGGGCTGGCCGCCCAACGGTGACTCCTGGGGTGACTCCTGGGGTGACTCCCGGACCTCAGGCTGCCCTCTGATGGCCCGGGGCTCCGGAGTCAGCTGCTCACTCCTGGAGGCTGGGACTGGCATTTTCGGGGGATGAAGATACAGGGAACTGCAAGGATGACCTGTTGAGGGATGTAGCCATGGTTTTAATCTTCCAGTCCTGTTCAAATCCATGAGCTGAATTGGCATGAGGTGTTGTTTAGGTCCCAGAAATTCAGTGACATCTGTTCTGTACTTCACCATGGGCAGAGTTTGGAGAAGGATGACTGTAAAGAGACTTTGGAGATGTGTAGTGGTACCCTTAGCAGGCTGTGCCCTTTAATGCCTTTCTGATTACTTTATGAGAACTGAATATGCCTGACTTTCTTTTTGTGATTACACTGAAGGCTACATTTCCATAGTCTTGAATGGGAGAAGAACAGGAAACTGTTTGAGACAAGTCTGAACATGCTGGTAAAAATGAAACAAAAAAAATCTGGTGTGACTTTAAAGCTATTTTTAAAAACACAAGCTGGAGCGAGTTACTCTGAATCACTGGAATCTGTTATGTCTTTCTTTTTCTTTCTTTTTTTTTTTTTTGTTTTTTCACTCAGTAATTTTAAGGACACAGTGAGAAGGCAAGTTTTTAGAGATGGGTTGTATGTGTTAAAAGGGGGAATGTGCTAGCATTTGCTGAGCACAATAACTATTACTGCCAAATGAGCAGGTCCTTTTTCTGATAAGGCAAAAAATACTGTAGATGAGAATTTATACCAAGACATTTCAGAAAACAAGAGAGGGTGGAGGATTTATTGCTTTAATTGAAATATTAGCTTTGCTATCTTCCTTGAATGTTTATGTGTGAAACTGGGTGTTGCTTGGCATTTGCAGGCTAAATCTTGGGCAACATCTTTGGTGGATGTGTTGTGTTAGGCATTGTCTCCCTCATTCTCTCCCCTCCTGCGCCAGCTCTCGAGGCAAGTTTTTGGCAGCTGAGGGTGGGGACTGAAAATAAAAACAATCTACCTTCATTGTCCTAGGTAATAGCAGAATCTTGCTAATATCTCGTCTTGTGTCCTGATTTTCCAATTCAGTGCTTAAATTCAAAGGCTGGTCATTCATATCGTTGTTTTTCCACTGAAGGATGCAAATTTCAATGGTGTTCTTCGAGCTAAGAAGCAGCAGCTCTCTTTGCGTAGTTATTCTTCCCTGTTCATGGTAGCAGACTTCTTGCACTTGAAGAAATACAGGGAGGGGTTTGAAACAGCATAAACCACTTGAGGGGAGAAGTGGAAGGAAACTGTGACCATGGCAGTGTGTGAGGTAAGGGGAAAGCTGTGTCTGAATTCAGCAGAGGATGTTGGAAATAATGTTTGTTGTGGTTGTTGTAGATACGGAAAGAACCATCTTCCCCTTGGACTTTGGCAAAAAGTCAGGTTTGTATTTCAGGAGGCTGTCCTGCTGACTTCAAACATGTTCTTTTTATTCTCCTGTCCTGTGAGGAGTCCTGTGTATCAAACCCCTTTTTGTTACTGGAAGGACAATAATATGTTTTTCCAGATGCAGACAGGAGTGCTCTGGAGCAATCTGAATTAAATGCCAAGGTGAAAGAGTGTTGCTGTAGAAACTCATGTCAGACTTGCAGGTGGTTCTTGTGTGCTTCTGGAGATATGTTACTGATAAAGACTCTTCAGCTATTTCTATTTTTTAGTGGTATTGAGAAATGATTATTCAAAGTTGCTTTTTAGTAGATATATGCTACACTTCAGAAAGGCAGGGAAGCGACTGTATGATGGGATGATCAGGAATCTGCTAAAGCTTTGGGAACCATTCACTGGCCTTAGAGGGCTTTGGATTTAGAGCCTCTGTTCACTGCAGTCTGTGCAATACACAATGTGTTGCATCCAAGGGTTTTTTTAACTTCCAATAAGGACTTGTTAATGTGGGAAGAACTCCCAGAAAACTTCCACAGCACTGCCTTCTCCTTTCTGCTAAGTGTACAAGGCTGTTGATGACAATTGTTTATAAATTGTGTGTCTTGAAGAGCTGACAGAGACGACTTGATCCTAAAACATCGCTGTGGCACTTCCTCAGCATCCCTTTGATACCTCTGCATCCTCTTGGATTAGCAATGCTGTTGTAATAGTGCACGGCACAAATCCAGTTGCATGTGCTCTCTGTTATTTGAGTGTACTCCGAGCAGTATTTCAGACATTATTAAAACATTTCTGTATGCATTTTGGCTTTGAAAAATACAAATTCAAAACAGGAGCCCATAAATCTTTGTTTACTCAACGTATACCTCTAAGAACAGCGTACATGGATATTGTATAACAAGAAGGGTGAATTCCAAATAGGACCTCGAAAATCCATCTGGAACAGAAAATCAAGACTGGTGGGAGACTTTTAGAGAGCCTTGCTTGCTTCCTGTAAAAAAACCACTGTACTGTGCTGCATTATCAATGCTTGAGTGACAACTGCAAGTTGATTCAGTTAAGAACTATGCTAAGGTATATTGTATTTGCTAATGCATCGTTTATCTCTGAAGTTGAGAATGTTGCTGGCTCACTGATACTACGTTGGTTTCAGTGACTGAGACTTGCCTGTTGACAGCCTTGTCAGTTGAAAGCATTAGAAGAGAATGAAATTACATTCTGGGCCTTGCCCCAGATGGGAATTGATGTAATATCTTAAACCTCAAAAAGGATGGGAGTGTAACAGAACAACATGACAACAGCAAGATTTATTAGTGCTGCTTTGGTCTTGGCTTTGGGTCATCTCCTGTCTGCAGAATTCCTGTTGATGTCCCATCTGGATTTATATAGAAATTGATGGTAGAGTAAAGCTCTCTGATCTATCAGTTCACATTTGCATCACTTTCTGTTCTGGATGTGCTGTGAAGGGCTGGAAGCACCACTTGTTAAAGCAGTTAGCAAGCAAGCAGAGGAGAATGCAAGGTCAATTTAGCACTTGCGGAATTTAAATTATTTTCTAAATTGGAAGGGTGGGGGAGGGAAATCAAAGCCGTGTCTCTGAGTTCAGCTGTGCTCTGAAACAGTCCTTTAAGAGATAAAAGTACTTGAATAGAGCCATTAAGTCCTAGTTTGCTCTATATTTTGCTGCCATAATTGTTGCAGAGGTCATACTTAAATGCACACAATTTGGGTTTGATGTCTATCTTCTTCTAAACACACAGTTGCTGAGGAAAGGAAAACTTCATTGTGACTATTGATTGCTACTGAGAGCAAGTGGATGAAGTTTCTAAATCTTAGTCTAATAGCTCCTTTGGATTCGTCTGTCCAAAGGTTTTGTGTCCCCTGAAAGGCTTTATTACCCCAATACTTCCTACTGGTACAAAAATCTGGACAGTGGTATCTGTTACTGCTTTTTTCTGCCCTCCCTATTTAAGCTGCGTGTGTCATCATGGTCTTTAACCACTGCAGGTGCTAGGAGCTAAAACTCGGGGTGAGCTGCACACAGACTAAAACAGCAGGAAGGAGAGAGTCAGTGCGAGTCCCTTAGCAGGACGTGCTCGAGACCTGGGTGTGCAATCCACCCCGAAATGGAGATTTTGGGTGCACGTCACATAAATCAGCTTCCAAACAGGAGGGATGTGTGCTTTGGGCATCCTCTCTGTCCTCTGTACCTGCTGGCTGCCTTGGCCAGGTGTCCTTTAGAGGGTGACCCCCTCTTCCCTCTGCCTACCGACAGGACAAACAGGCTCATACAGCCACAGGGACTTCTTAACTCGCTTTAATCCCATGCTCCACTAAAAATCCTGGCATCCAGGCCACGTACTGCTCCATTCTGCTCCAAACTGAATTAGTTTGCATTATCTCCTGTTGCTTTTGGACTAAGACAAACTGTTTATATGTATTCTGGGTCAGTGATGCAAACAGAGTATTACTGTGGGTCCGAATTAACATTGCAGCACAGCCATCAGCAGTCCTGCTCTCCTTGTGGGTACCAATTTATTCTCTAGATGAAGCTGTAGTGAGTGAAGGCTCATTCACCAGGAAAGGTGATTGAATGCGATTACAGCTGGTTGATTAAGCTGGACAAAGAGAAACACTCATGTGTCACTCAGCACGCTCTGCTACATGAAACAAGGGGATTAGATATGGTGAATTTCTAGTAATGAAAGCAGGCAATCGGGTTCGTCATAAAATCAGCTTAAAAGAGCTTTCTAGATTCCAGAGAGAACTAAAATAACTTGACCTACCTTGGTCCTGTAATCTTTAAATGCTGCTTAACATCTGCTCATCAGCACTTGGCAATAAATTTTTTTATGGAATTTTTAACAGCAGACACCATCATGCGCTGAAATTAATCATGCAGAGGAGTGCATCGTGGAGGAAAAACATCATCACAGAAGGGTTAAAAACGAAATGGAAGTCTTTGACTTCGGTGAAAAAAATCTTTAAAAGAAAGTTACAGCTACAAAAATCTCAGTGAGGTCACCAACCTGGCCCAAGCACCTTCCTAGTCCCCTGCAGGTGGTTAGCACAGAACCAGTTCTGCTTAAGGGACCTAAAATGGTCATGGGGAATTGTAGAAACTCTCCTTAAGGGGTAGAAAAGACAGATGTGCAGAAGATGCCTTTAAGGTTTGAGATGTTATTTGGAAACAGCTTTCTTCTCTCAGGACTGGCATTTCTGACTATGTTATTAACTTTGGAGATACAGAAGGTGCCTAACATTAGGTGGACCGGATTTGAGCCATTAGAGGCAGAGGAAAGAGTTTGAAGTTCCTTATTGCACACCGTGTATTCTTGAAAACTGTAGCACAGGAATTTGAGAACTCTATTCCCAACAGTTGTCAAAAAACCCCGTAAATTGCAATTCTTGGCTTGAAACATCTTCCAAATAAAAGGCTCTGTAGACTCTCAAAGGTCCCAGTTATTTCTCTACTGAGACTGTAATCTACTCTGTAAAACGGATTCCCTAGCAAATGGTCTGAAGATGTCACCAGGTGCTGAATCCACATTTCCCATTGCAGTGTGTCCCAGTCAGTTCTCCCAGGCCTCAGACCACCGGTCTTTTTGTCCTAATTTGATTTTGTCTGGTTTCAGGTTCCACTTGCTGGTCCTTCCTTCCTTGCAGGCCAACTGTGGCCATCTTCTGCCTGTGGCATAAAGGACAAGGAACATTCTGGGCTATTTCTTTTGTGCCTTTTTTCCTCTGCTATCACGAGTCTTTCCCCAGCATTGGGTCTGAAGCAGGAATTGGTTATTGCCAATCCCCTGTAGTGAAGTCAAATATCATCTGCACTCCCAGACATTGTTCTTGGATTCATATATTCAGGGATGATATTAGATAGCTTTGCCACTGGGAATGCCTAACAAATTGCTTGTTCTTTTTGTTGTCCAAATCCTTTATTCACTCTGCTTTCTAGGATGCAGTTTCTTATGCTGAATTCTTGTTGTTCCTAGACATAGAGCTTTGTGTCTTGGCTCTATGGGAGCATATTTTGTTGGAAAGAGCCCAAACTTTTAAGCTGTTCAGGCCACTCTATTGGCCTCTTTCCATTCTAATTTACTGCTGTGTTGTCCTTTGTACAGTCTGTAAGTTCTCTGCTAGTAAAATATATATTTATTTCTATATTGAGAGTGGTGAGTATGCCAGGCCTGGTATGAGTCCATGTGGAACACCCAGTTGTTTGCTAATGCTTCCCTGTAGACATCTACTTTTGAAGATCTGTCACTTACCCTCAATTCTTTTAATATGGACTTTTAATAATGAAACTACAAAGTGGTACAATAAGTATGTTAGAACTGAAATCCCAGTAGCCTTCAACTACCTAATTTGTACGTGGTCTTTCCTCCCAGCAATTCCCCTAGAGCTGATCAATACCTGTTCACTTTTACTTTCTTTCTTTTTGCCCCCCTTTTATTTAAGGGTTGGATCTCAGACTGTTCAATACAGTGTTTACTGTTCTCCTACAAATACGTATTTCTTGACATTAACATTCTGCTGAAACTTCTGCAGCAAGCTCAGGTTTTAGCACTGAACTCCTCTTTAATATGCCTCTGAACTTTTCTACCCATTTTTTTTAAACTTTCGTGGTGTACATGTTAACTTTGTCTTTCATGGTAGCTGAAATAGAAGGGCTGCTTTGCATTTCTGCTGAATGGCCCCACCCTAATTCAGGGAAACACTTCAGCACGTCCTGATCTGTACAATTGGACTGGCGATTGGTATTTTGTTATGGTAAATGCATAATTTTCAAGGCAGGAGGTTTTGTGTTTTCATTTTTTATTTGCTTGTTTGTTTTCGGTTTTTTCTTTCTCCATGAATTGCAGCAGTATGAGGGGGAGATCTTTTTTTCCTTGAAGAACCAGCCTGAATTTTTGCTCTGCAAAACGATGCAAATTCTACATAGAGTAACATGAGTATCTGCATTGAGGATAACTTGTGCTTTTCTGCTACACAATATGTACTATCTGATTGTTGTCCCTTACTCCAAAGGCAATTCTGTTAATGTGCTCTTGCATGCAATTGTTTAAAAAATAAAAATTCAGGGGTCAATAATAATGTTGACTGCGAAATCTGGGTATGTTTTTCTTCTATGTGCCTGTATGTGTGAGGCCTTGGATTTTCTACAAATCTCATTTATGGGAGAGGGAGAATGAGGGGCTTGTGCTCTCTGTAGTGGTCTAACTCAGTTGGGCTCTGCTGTCCAAACTAAGAGCCTCACATTTGGACCACAGGCAGTTCTTGCATCCTTCCTCCCTGCCAGGCCTCTCTCCAGAGCTGCTGCAAACCAGGATTAACCATCCTGGAGGGAAGGCAGAAGCATGTTCAGAGAGAGAGGTGCTGCTGCAGCAGATGAAAGCTACTCTGTCCCTTGGAGCACCACCAAATAGATCATCCCTGGGTTTTGCAAGAAAATACTTAACAAATCACTTATTTTAAAGCTGTTCTATCTCCATTGATACGCTCAGAGAAGTATTATTTTGTCCTCCTTGTTAAAAGTGAGCATTTCTTTCTTTGCTTTATCTCTGTGCACAGCATGTCTTGTTGTTACATTTAAGTTGCTATAAACCCTAAATCAATAATCCCATTAGAAAGAAAAAAGGCATCTAGTAGCAGTAAGTGCAATTGCAGAGTTAATCAGATCATCTTTATTCGAGTTGTAGACTGTTTCCCAAAGATGTTCTAGTTCTGCAAAATCAATAAGGGCACAATAAGTAGGTTTATTTTCCGGGTATCAGCAGTATAAGGGGGGGGCTGGATGCCTGGAGGGAACCAAGGGATTTTGCTGCCTGTGAACACAGTCGCTGTGAAGAAAGAACTGTTGCTGCCATGGAATCAAATAACAGAAAGCAATGTATATTTTGGGCACTCAGATGTCTGGGAAATGTCTGGGGGAGGCATAGATCCAGGAATTTCTCCCTTCTTAGTCCATCCCCACCAATTTTGCAAACAAAATATGTCTAAAATAACTCTGCATTTTAAATATAACATTTTGAGTTGGTAGCTACTTGTTTTAGAGTGTAAAACCCACCTGATTTTACAAACATTCTTCGGAAGAGATGGATGACATTTTTCTTACCTCCTCTTTCCATTTTAATTTCTAAGTGTGATCCTTACTGCTGATCTCTTCTAGTTTTATGCTACACAGCTATAAAGGCTTCAGTGGAGATGCACCTGGCAGGTCTGGTGAGATTATACTGAGATTTAGTCTTTCCTAAACCAGGCTTTGCACAACTTCTTTTGAGTGGAGCTGAACTCTCTTCTCCACAACCATTTCCCTGTAAATAGCTACTGAAGACATAAAACTGAAGCCACAAAAGAGATGGGCCTCCTTGTTGTTTCATTATTGTTAAATATGACACCTGCTGTGCTGTGGAATAACCAGTGCCCAGCACTGCTGTATCTTGATTGTGGCTCAGTGATCCTTTAAACTGAACCCAGCTGTACGTTCAACAGATTAGTGTGCTGCTTTCTCCTTGCCCTGCACATTAAGCAGTAGGTCATGGAACTGGGCCTTAAATATTTAGTATGCTTCTGTTTGCTAATAAAGACCTTTTAGGAGAAATCATGTTTCACGTTGGCACCCTACCACTCGAGTGCAGCTGGCTGAAAATTTATTTCACTGTGGCTCAGGGTGGCCTATCCTGTTTGGAAAGGTCGTGGCTGAGCACGGACCCAGACTGGGAGAACTGGGAGTGTGGGCAGAGTGGGACAGGTGCTGGGCACAGGTGGGTGCTGCGCTGTGGGTGCTGCAGAGGCAGAGGGGCTTTGTGCACGAGGAAGGAGATGAGCAGAACCTGCCAAGAGCTGAATTCCCTGGAGCTGCCGTGGTGCTCTCTGTGGTTAGGCACCTGGGAGCTGGCTCTCGACAGCTGCCTCTGGGAAGGGCTGTCCTGGGCCGTGCATTCCCAGCCAGCCTTTGGGCACTGGGAAACTCAGACATCCCCCCAGCGAGGACTCAGCTTCCTTTTGTTGGGCTTAGGTTCTAAAATTGCCTCTTGGTTTGGCCAAGACTTGACCGACATCTTCATTTGCATGGTTCTGAAAGCCCATACTGTCTTGGGCTGTCAAATTATTTGGGTTTTTTTAATAGAACTAATTTCTTCTTGAAAGTTATCAGAGTTTAAATTATTATGAAGGCATTCACATGCTGTCCTTGCCAGCTGGTCTTTCTGAATTTGATGGTTTGCTTGAACATCCGAGGTACCTTACAGTGAAATGTAGCATCAATCAGCCGTGCTGTGTTTGTGCACACCCTGGCTCTGTTCACCTAAGAGAAGTATCAGAAAGAGCATGGTGAAGAATAAATGCAGTGTTCGTAACATGAGGCTTGGAAAGTTTGGAGTGGTTATAAGATAAAAAGAGTTTCAGTGAGACATACCCTTCTTTGAAATGGGCTTAAACAAATTGACATTTCCCAGAAAAATAAGAATCTCTGTATGAGAGATGGTCTACTTGCAAGAAGACTTAGGGCTCAATGGATTTCTTTTTGTTCAAGTCTTTACAGTTCTCTACCCAATTTGAACTCCAAACTAAAATTTAAGTCTCTAGAAGGATTCTATTCTTGATATGAATACTGTGACCTGCACCGTTGTGAGGAGTGGGATGTGAGTCCAAATGTTGAAGAGCTCTTCTTGGTGACAGTTCTGACTTTCAACCATATTCTTGCTTATAGTTTTATAAATTTCTATTTTCAATTTATTTACCACCTGCTCCTAAGATTTGTATGAAATATGCTAGGATAAACACAAATCCAAATAGCTGCCTCTTAAACATGCCCAAAATGTGATCTGAAAAGAAATGCTGCCAAAAAGTGAGACACAGTTTACAAATATTACTGTTTAATAACTATATAAACTACATAACTGTGTAACTATAAACTATAGTAACTATATAAACATAGTATATATAAATATATATATTTTGTAGATGTGTGCAGGTATATATATATAGATAGATACATGTACTTTTATCATCCCTTTGACACTTTATCCCTCAGTTGACCAAGGTGGAGACTTTGGCCAAAGATAGCAAGAAGTTTGTGAAGTTCTGCTAAATAGTTAAAAAACTGCTGTGATTAAAACAAAAAAATATTGCTGTTATACCACAGCTCAAGGCTACACGATAAAGTGTGCATCTCCTAAGATTCAGTAAGGTTAAGTTGTAATGATGTAACCCTATAGTTGCACAAATTTCTCATAAAGGCTGCATGTATTTAGATAATAATATTGGAAAGATAGAAAATAAAAATGGAAAATGAGCCAGACTGTAAATGCCAAGGAAATTGCTGTCCACTGTGGTCATTATCTCAGAAGCTGGTGCCATTTTGAAGAAGGATAAACTGACTGCTTTAGACTGCTTTAAACAGACTTACAACATGTATAGGTTTGGGGTTTTTTTAACTTTTTGATTCCTCACAATTATTTTTTTTCCCCATGGAAAATAACATCTGTGTGCATACAAACACTCTGTGTGTGTATGCCCGTCTTGTATGAACAGATTTAATACCTGTATAAAGTGTTTGTGTGCACACCAACATGCACACGCTCCCTCACATTTGTGGGAAGAGGGAGCGACTGAAACCAAGTTTCAGGATCTGCTTTAAACCACTCTGGCAGAGCAAACGCACCCACAGAGCTGTGGCTAAACTTCTCAGGAATGTTTCCAGGTTACTGCAGGGACTCTGTCCTTTACTGTGGTGGGTTATCCAGGATTGCATGTACTTTGTGTCCGTGCACGTGTGAATACCTCATGTGGACAGCACAGAATCTTTCACCCAATTTCAGCTGAACAGCTGCAGCTGTGTAGAGCTGTCTGTGCTCTACAGTCACTTCATCAGCACCATAACATGTGGAATGAATAATATATCTTCCTGAAGAAAGAGTGCTGACTGGGAGTAGACTCAAACTGAATCTTGGGAGCAAAGGAGTGAATCCTCGGCCAGATGAAGCTCTTTGAGGCAGTCAGATGGTGGAACAGAGCTAGGGATGTGTCCAAATGTGGTATTTTAGGGGAATATTTAATGTGGATCTTGCCCCTTGTCACTTCAAGCACATGGATGTGTGGAGGGAAAGGAGGGTTAATCTTGTCTGGTATAAATTAGTAAGAGCTGTGCAAAAAGAACTTTCCGAAGACTTTCTTGCTAAATAAATTACTGGTCATGTTTTATTTAAAATGCTCGTGCTGCCAGCAGAGAACAGCAAGCAAGCACACTTTCAATTAAAGTAACAGCTAGGATTTTCCTTCTGGCACTCCCGTGACTCCTTGCACTTGCTCAGTTTTATTGCGTGTCACAAACAACGGAGCCGATCCCGTGCACACACGTGGTACACGCGCACACGTGGCATGGCACGACCCAGCTGTTTATCCCCTTCCCTGGCAAATGCCCTTTCGGTAGAGCACAGCTGGGACCCCCAGCTAGCCCCTGTTTGCCCGGGGTCTATAACGTAGGAGCCAGCACTAGCCCCCTTGGGCTGTGCCTCGTGCTCTGCTTTCCCCAAAGTCCGAGTGGAGCCGACTGTGGCCGGGGCTCGGGCTGCTCCCTGTGCCCACCCCGTGCTGCGGAGCTGGGGTGGATTGGTGCCAAGCTGCAGACTGGCATAGGGTGGGCATGGAGGATTTACAGTGCTAACAGGACAGATGTTTGCTTTCTTTTCTCCCAAACATCTGCTCACATGCTCTATTTTGGGAAGTGGTGAACACTACTTTAGAGGCAAGACTGAGGTTACAGGAGGTTGTCAGCCTTATAGCATCAGAGGCCATTGTGGGATTTCTGGCTGTTCTTGGTTTAAGACTAATGGAGAAAATGTGTGGAGAAGATATTTTCTACCTCAAGGATGTTTGAACATTTCTGGAAAATTTTTCTGTTGCAGGACAACTTGTAGCACGCTCTGTAACTGTGGAGGTACAAACCTCGCCTTTGGTTGATGGTCAGGCTTTAGGTTCAGAGATGAACTCTGTCACAGGAGAGCCTTGGTTCATTTCTGTGTCAGGTTTTTCTTCCTCGACTACTCTCACGTGACACCCAAGAGGCTCAATGCTATCTGCATTGGGAAATGCCTGTGCAGTTTTCAGTAGGTTAAATATAGATTAGGTCTTTGCTGCTTTTACCTTGAGCATAACGTTGATCAGTTCACGTCACAACTTCTCTCTGAAAAATCAAATAAATATTTTGTTGAAATGGCTGGAAGGCAGGGGATGGTGTACAGGAGTTTCCTAAGAGCTGTGATGTAGCTGATTATGTGTTTCTTTGTGCCTAAGATGCTTTTTTGAAAGAAATATCTCCCAAGGGAAGGACAGGAGCCTGAGAAACTCTCCTGGGAGCAGCATTTTCCAAGTTTGTAGGACATTTGGCACTGATAAAGAACACCTGAATGAGACAAAGATTAATATTTGGGGCAAAAAGTGCATGGTTCTGAAAATTTGGTAGGACATAGACATATTCAAGGCATTTAGCATTAAATGCAGTGGAAAGAAAGTCATAAGTCTGTGAGCACTTTGAGATGATCAATTGCTATGCTTGAGCCTTTCTTGAGGTGAAAAATAACAGATCAGAGGAAAGCAGAAAGCTCTAGATTTATCCCTCCAGGGCCTGCGGGTGTGGGAGGTAGGATCCAGCACAGTGGACACTTACTACTGTGGGACACCAAATCTGACCCTCAGAATGGTGATACTATCTGTAAGATTAGCAAATCTAGAGATATTTTAGTGCGTGTTTCGACTACACATGTTGAACCAAATCAGAGGTACACAGCCTAGAATTCTCTCTGGATTTTCCTCCTAGACTGATCACGTTCTGTTGATGAGCTACGTAGAGCAGAGCTTTGAACTTCATTCCTGCTGGTGCCACTGGGCAAATCCCTGGGAGCTGGGCCCCTACTCAGGTTCATTTAGAGATGAAATGAAGTGCTGTTCCACAGGACTGTGTGATGAGGAAAAGGTGTTCTCTGTGACCAACCCCTGTTGTTATGAATACCTGAAGGTGCCCTTTATAATTATACCAGGGACCACGTTAGCAACAGTTCCCAAGTGTTTTGTATGTATTTCACAACCCCAAAATCTGAAACGGTTGTTGGGTACAATCATTGCCAGCAGGGTAGGGTGTAGCCATCCACTCATGCTCACTTGTTCATTGAAGTAATCAAACATGGAGTTAATATTTTTGCACCCTGCACAGAACAATTTGGACTAACTTTGTGTAAATTTTTAGCCCGCCAACTTTCAATGTAATCCATCAGAATAAAAGAAGTGTTCGTCTTTTTCCTGTGGAAAGAATCCCAGAGAAGCCACTGCAGCAGCTCTGGGACTTCTGAGGCACTGTAGCACCTAAGGCATATTCCTCTTGCTCTGTGCTGAGAGCAGTTCTGTCCTCAGGGAGTTTTAAGGCAGAGAATCACAGTTGCTTTTTTGCCTCTTGTGTTGGGAAGTTGCTTCATCGTGGTCAAACTCGGCCCCTCTGTTCTTTCAGTGATAAAAGAACCCAAGTTAAGGGTATATTGATGGAAGTCATTCTCCTGGTTTTGAAACCCTCCCAAAGTTGTTACCAAAAACCTTTTGTTTTCAAATGTTATTTCAAATTCATGCTCTACCAGTTGGGTCCTTAACACAGTCACTTGGCCAGTAACACAAGTGAAGTGTGCGCTCTTCTAAAGCTTTATTATGGATATGAATAAAACATTTTCTGGTGTTATTAAACCAGCCTGGACTAAAGCAAATGAGAGTGGCAGCATCCAGGGGTGATCTCTGTGTCAGTCTGTCTGCTCAAAAACAGCATTGCAATAGTGGCAGTTTTGCTTTTTCTTTAATGCAGTAGAAGCTGGAGTTCTCTTTGGGAAGGACAGTCAGATAATTAGATTTACAGAGAGCTATGCAATTTCTTTTTGTGCAGGCTCTAGCATATGACAGTCCCTTTCTATGCTTCCTATGCTAATATCTAATTCAAAGTGCTGTATCAGAGAAGTCGTATGCACAACAAAAAAATCTGTGTCCAGCAATCTGTGGTCCTGGCACATGTCCTTCAGCAGCATCCTTACTGTGTGTTCAGAAAGCCATTCCAAGTTATTGGATGCTTTTGGATTATATAATTTTTTTTTTTGTTATCAGCATTAAGTCTCTAAGAAAATCACAAGATTGGTTTAAAATGCAAGTATGCACATTGTATATATATATATATCTATGTATACACACAGTAATTTTACAGGGTTTCTGTCTTCAGATTTTTCAGCATTTGGCCATTATCTGAAGTCTCTTCCCAGAAAGTTATCTTTCTTTAAAGGAAATTTAAACAGAGATTTTTGTATAACCGCATATGCCTATTAAAATTGAGTGCTGGTTAAATATTTTGGTATTAGCCTTGGTGATAACTGAACGAACCATACTTAGCACAAAACACATCCCGTATTTACAAACAAATACCTTACAGTCTACTAATTAATCCAGATTTTAATTAAGCAGAACCTCATTAATATTTTTCAAGTTTTTTTGTCGTTTGTGGTCTTGTTTTTACAGGGCCTAGGTTAAGTTAAATATTCCCAGAACCATTCCAAGATCACGCAGTCATTTGGAAGACAACATATTTTTAATTACATTTCAAAAGCTTCAGTGCTTTAGTCCCTCCATCCCTTCAGCAGTAAGGAGATTAGGGCCCCTGCCAAGGGACTTGCATCAGCCTCTGCCAGGCTGGAGCTGCCTGGCCTTCAGCAGCTTCCCCAGCGCTGTGGTTTCCTGGGGTGCACATGCAGAACGAGCAGCCTTGCGTGGGTGAAGGTGAACGAGCCTTTCCTGAGCCTTTCCTTTGCTGAGATGTCTGGGCACGCAGGGTAGAGCACAGCTCTGGCTCAGGCCACGGAGAGCTAATCTGTCCACCAAAATGCTGTGCTGGAGTGGAAGCTGCAGAGGTTGAGCTGGTTGTGGAATAGCTCCATACATCCTTTCCAACCTTGTTGTAGCTCCTCTAGAAGCTTTTCTACTTTTCCAACATTTCAAGGGTGTGTCTCCATTGTTTGGACAAAATCTGATCCTTTAGTCCAGACAAAAACTGGTAAATATTCATGGCAATTTCTAAGGGTGGTTGCTTGATAATATGTGTCTGCCATGCAGGTTTGCTAACAAAAGTCCTGATAGTGAGCTCACCCTGCTTCCTACTAGATATTTCTGTCCGATATGCAGACTTCTACTTTTTTTTGTATTTAAATGAAATCTCCTGAAGTTTCATTATATCTAGCAGTGGTTTTCCTACTAAGTGTTTTTATATTTCAAGGCCATGCGTAGGTAGGAGTACTTTACCATTTCGGGAATGCCTCGCTACTACTTCAACTGTGTTCCCAGGAATAGCTCTACACCTGCAAAGGTGCACACTGAATTCACTTGAAGACAATAAACAAATGGCTTTTGTTGCACTGGCTTTGGCTGGTGAAGGTGTGCTTGTCAAAGATTTAGGAATTTATTAAATCAACCTGTAGAAGCTGGAGAAGTTAATATGGTTCAAAAAAAAAGGAAAACCAGGAGAAACAAAGTAATAGAGTACCATGCACTAAATATTTGCGAGGGAAAGCATGCTGATTAGGGGAGGAACTCCAATTTTAACTAATAAATAAAGATAAGTCTTTGAAGCACCTCTAGTGTATAGCAATATAGCAGTGTACCACCAGCACACAAAAACAAACCCCCTTTGGTCAGGCAAAGGGCAGATATATCACAAACACTGCTGTGCACAGGCTTTGGTTAGAGAACGAGGAGAGGACAGCATTTTAAACTTTGCTTTCATGTAATGTTGATTTTAATGCTAGTTCTAATGCTGCAGCTGCCTGACATCCAGAGGAGATGGAGGTGGCATTTCTCACTGCTGTGGTTTGGAAGGAGTGACTGTTATTTGTGTAGCAAAATCCGTCTGACAGGTAACCACACGTTCCAGTTAATCTTAGCTGGGCTATAAGTAGATCCTGTATCAAATGTAGTGACTCAGTTACTGAGCCTCATGCTAATGTCACTGACATCTGCTTCAGCCTCTGTGTTCCTTAAAAATGGATTGGAATCAGGCTTATGAGTGAGTTTGTATTAGGGTAACCCCCACTTAAATACTATAGGTCACACTGGTATCTGATGCCAGTAGAGGTGCATTAGGATAGATTTGTCCCAACGTGGTTTTTGTTTGCCCATATCCAAGGACACAGCTGCAAAAGATTGGAATGGGTTTTCTGATGCATTAAGAGACTAATCTGTTATTTACTCTGGGAAAAGCAGCCTTATTTAATATTAAGTTCCAAATTTCCTTTACGTGTTTACCAGCCATCCAGAAGATTAGGTGCATTAAAATAGTGAGTGTCCCTTTTTAATAAATTATCTTCTGCCTCTCTTAGTTTGTGAGTAATGGAGTCAACCCTCCGGTCCCTCGTGTAGCACTTACCCAGGACTAGCTTAGTCTGGTTTTTTGAACGACAATTGGTCAGGATATAACTTCAGCTGCTTTAACTACATGGATTCTTTGCTCTGTTAACCAAATTCATGTCCCATTTGCTCTGTCTCACATCTCGCTTTGGACTGGAGTCTTGACTAGTGGGTTTAGTCTGTGCATAACCTGGAGTCTGTCGAGGAAACACTACAGATAAATTGATCAGGAGGTTGCACATTTAGGGCTTTGGGATGACCTAAATGAGACACTGAGACCAGGCCACTCTCCCAGCTCCTCTCTGGTAGTAACCAGGTTGCACCATTTTGCTTGGACACTGGCAGCTGCATTATAACTACGAGTTGTCATTGAGACTTGGTTAAAACTGGCTTTCAAAAGCTCAGGATAGAAAGGGAACAAACCAGATGCAAACCTCTGGTGCCTGGGAATCTCCTGACGCTAGAGTTCTTTGTCCAAGTTTTCTGCAGCTTTCAGGTCCCCTGCCAGACTTGTGACTAACCACAAAAGTGATGCAAACTATTCTTATCTCTAAAATCATGCACAGATAAGATATATATATATATATATAGAGCTATATTACTATAGGTTACATGCTATGTGTCTAACACCATCTGTCATGTACATGTGTGGGTTTTGTTTAAGGGAAGATCTTTAAAATCTGAATCATTCTTATCTGAAACTGCCTCAAAATGTTAAAATAATTTCAGAAGTGGACTTTGACTAATGATTCAGTATGTTGGGGAAAATATAGCTTTGCGCCCAGGCTTTGGTCACAATGGAGTTTGATTGACATCAACTGTAAGTGTTAAAATATACCTTATTAAGCTTCAGGAAAGGCTATGTAGATTTAAGAGCTTGGGAAAAAGACCCCCTTGTGCTTTTGCCAACATCCTGTTAACAGATTTCTCTGCTCCTCTCATTCTTAATGATTTTAGTGAGAAATATGATGGATAACTGAAATAAGATCATTCTACTTCCAGTGAAAGCTTTACTACATTAATTTCTTTTTTTTTTCTGTGTTGCTGTTTGTCAAAAGCAGCTGATGTACAAAATTCAGGTGTCCCTGGGAATTCAACCTGTCGCTTCTGTTAAATTTTGACTACTGCTTGCACCATGAAAAAACTTAACTGCTGTGAAAGGTAATTTATTTTTGCTGTAATGGCTGATCATTAATGGACTCAGTAGAAAACTGCACAGCATTAGAATAAAGCTCCTGTGTATAACTCTAATAACACTTATTTCTATAGCATAATGCTATGTTGATATAGCAACACTTGGTGCTCATATCACTTTTTATTGTGGGATCTGAAGTATTAAACAATATTATTCATGCTTCATAACAGCCCAGTAAGTGCTATCATCCTGGCTTATAAGACAGGTTAAGCTGGAACAAAGACAAGCAGAGATTTGGATGGAGATGTGATACACTCAGCCTTGAGCCATATCTATATGCGTAGGCTGAAGCACATGCTTAATTCTAGCCCTATTCAGTCACTCAGATATTTTACCAAATCTCCATCTATGTAACCAAAATTCCTGGTCAATTTGATTGACTGTCAGATGATCCTTCCTAAAATTCACAAGAAATCAGTGGGATTTACATACAACCTGCTCAGCTCCAGGTTAGCTGTTCTGCTGGATGGGGGCACAGATGAGGGCATGTCCTTGAAAGCAGCTTATGGAGCACTGAGCAGAATACCTGGCTGCTCCCATCCTCGTTCTGTCATTTCAGGCAGCAGCTTTCATGAGCATTAAACTCACCACTAACAGGGAAATATCTATTTTTGGACTACCTACTGCAGCTGCTGTAGCAAGTTGCCCTCTGGAGCTCCAGCCTTGCAAACAAAGTAAATATTTACCTGTAGGCTGTTGTTAATGGAAGAATCCTTCCATTCATGTTTACACTGGAAATGCTTGCAGTAATTTGGTTGAAAAGGTTTGAATGATCTTCATTCATTTTACTATAGGAACTCTGAGTGAATGGCAGCCAAGGCAGTGGGGAACCATGGCCATTCAGACAAGTGTGGTTAATTTATTTACCTACCTTCCTGGAGAGTTGGTTTGCTGGTTTTGTTCTTAAAAAATACTGGAGATCTAGACAGTATAAATAATTCAGTATGCAAGGATTGCATTTCTGGGAATGCTAGCATGAAAATTGCTAAATATGCATTTAATTTAAGCTTGATTAGGCAACTGATTCTGTTCTAACACAGTCATAATTAAAATGTAGTCCTGTGAGGTTTAAGCCATCACGGGGACCCTGTGCTCCATGTGTAGCATGGCTAATTAGAGGGGTCCCCTTTGGGCTGGCAGGCCGGATGCCTCCGAATGTGAGGCAGCAACTGGGCCCCCAAGTGTGGGGCTTGGAAGGGTGATGGGAGAGTGGTTCATCACGAGGGAAGAGCTGAAATATCGCAGAGGCAAATGAAGCCTCCCCTCCTGTTCGTCTCGTTTCCCTGCAAGGGATACCTCGGTCTGCCTGTGCTAGTGGAGGGATGGCTGCACATCTCCACGCCTTGCTTGCCCTGTTGGGAATTTCTGTTGCCTGCTCAGGCCGGGAGGATGGGGGAAGCGGCTGAAATGAACCTTGGGATAAAGAAGTCTAGGGTACATCCAGGCTCCTTCCTCGACAAGGCCTTCAGCAGGAGCTGGGCTGTGATCCCACTAGAGACCCACCAGTGTTATAAATTGAGTGCTGGTGGGAGTAAGCTAAAGGAAAGCAATTTCCTAAAAATTGCTCTGGCAGAGTCATGGGGTCATGGTGAGGTTCTTCTGTTTTCAAAGGTGTTCTTTCTCTGGAGCTCCCTTTACCCTTGGGAAATTGTCAGTGGTATTATTTTTGATGTGAAGCCAAACTGAAGGCTGTGTCCTGCAACCCATCCTTGCCTGAGACAGAAGATATGCCCTGGAAATGCAGATAATCTTGCAGAGTTGGGTCACTGAGATGCTTTTCTGGGTGGTAGAAAGGTGAGACCTGCAACCAGAGATGGTTGTGGGTGAAATCCACACATGCCCCTTTTGCTTTGGCAGTGTCTTGGTGGCTCTGTCACCAAGAACTGGCAAAAGGGGCCCTTGGTGGGTCCAGCTGGGCAAACTGGGGACAGGTGTCCTGTGCTGTGTGACACAGCTGGGTATGAGTACGCCATAACATGAGGCTGTTGCTTTCCAATTCCGGTTTATTTTGTTTTCTTGTTCTTTGGTTTTTTTCCCCCTCTTCCCTCTCTAATCACCAGAGCTCCCTGCTGCCTGCAATTTGTCTGGGCAGCTCTCTGAGCCACAGTGAACATGCCCGACAAAGCTTAAATCTTGATCTGAGCAAATCTCTTTTAGGCTTTCCATTTCAACAAAGCCCTTGTTCAGCTGCATTAGCTCCTAGGAGTGCCAGGCCACTGCTCAGTTGATTATCTGGAAGCCTGGTTGCCTTTAGCACACACAGAGAGTTTTGACATATCCTTAATTCATAATGGGGGAGCAAACTCTCTTGGGGTGGGGTGAGAAATTCAGGGTGAGAACGAACACAAAATCCCTGGTCCCCACAAATTCTGCAGGGTCTCCTCTGCATTTGCACTTCAGCTGCACTGAATTTCACCCCTTTCTTTTTTGATGTCTTGTACAACTGGGAACTGGTTGCTCCCTTCTGGTGAGCCTTGCTTTCATTGGGACGGATGGTAACGAGACTTCTTCCCTCGGCTGTTGTAGACCTACCTGATTGTAGCATTTTAATCCTTTTCTCTGTGACTGAGACCACCCCAGTCAGGACAGTGGTGTTCTCCAGAGAGCCTTGCTGAGCTCAGCAGGTTCCCAGAGCAGGAGATGCAGTCTGTCCTTGCTGCTTTTGGGCAAGGCTGAAATGAGGCAGTCTATAGGAAATTAGTTTTGTTTCTCCACATTTTAGTTGCTGATTTTTTTTGTTCCATGGCCTGAAATATTATTTTCCGAGGGCTTGTATATTTAATAACAGTTTTTGCATTCCAGTTTACTATGAGGCTTTTGTGTGTGTATATACAAACACCAGATGAAATGCTGAAAGGTCTATTTGTAATTTGAGTTTATAAGTGAAGTGGGCTGCTTTTCTCTCCCAGAGGTTAATCTGCTTCTGCACATCCACTGCCACATCTTATACAATTTGGAAGTGATCTCTTCAAGCAAAGACGTTTTTCTTTGCAGACTGCTTATTGTAACACATTATATCGTATAATATCATTCTGTTCAACAACACTCTGTTCTGTTGTGCAAACAGCACAGAAAAAAAGGAGGGGGAAAGGGGAATAAATAAGCAGACACACCAGCAGAAATTCTCATCTACTGTTACCCGAATTGCTCTCAGGGAAACGGACACATTTGTATTCTGTCACTGCTACCATGACCAAAGAGATCTCCTAGTCCCAGAGCTCCAATTTAGAAAATCTTGCTGTATAGTGCTTTGAAGAAAAAATGTTTGTCAAGTGAAAAAAACAGCGCTTGTGGAAATGAATGGCTGATGCACTGTGGGGATCTCTGACACTGCTCTCTGAAGTGGGGTCCAGCGTGGGAGCCCTGGGGCTGGTCCTGCGGGGCAGGGGCTTTGAGTGGGTGGCACTTCTGATGCACAGCAGTGCGAGCGTGGGAGGGATGGGCTGGGCTGGGAGCAGGGGCAGTGCCTGGCATTGGGGTGGAGCAGGCTCCAGGCTGTGTGGCTCCAGGGATGCTTCCCTGGGACAGAGCCTTCCTCTCCACAGCTGTGTCTGTCTGAGCACAGGGAGATACCAGGAGGAAGAAGGGCCGTGGCTGCTTTTTGAGGTATAATCCTGCAGCCCCTGCCGAGGTGCCTCTACCCAGTGCAGAACCTGCTCGCTGATACTGAGCTGGGTGCCTGGAGCTGGGTCCCTGTGATCTGATATTATGTACTTGGGCACAAGTTCTCCACTTCCCCCCTATCCAGCATTAAAGAATCATATCTCACTTTAAACTCTGGTCAACCTTCATTCCTCAAGTCTTGTGTTTCAGGCTAACTATAAATTATTTAAACAAGAAGGCAGCTTGACTGTAATGTGGGCAAGTGCTCTTTATGCTAAAGGCATAGATGGCAGTCACACAGCCTCTAGAATTGACAGAGATATTTACATACATTGCTACGTTATTTCTCTTTTCTCTGAAAAGGTGGCATAACTGTGAGTCAGCATTGTGATATGTCTGATCTCAAGGACCTCACATGATGTGCTCTGAGAAGAGGACACTCCAGGTTCATATTTTTCCAGTGTTTCAGTGAGTTTTTTAAAGCACACCCCCTGCCAAACAAATTGTCCGCCGCTTCCTTGGCACTGTAGAAACCCGTCCCAGACCTGCCCCAAAGGATGTGTCCCTGCTGTGTGCCAGTGTGAGGCTGAGATTAGAGCTCAGGTGTCCCCATTTCCTGCTCTTGCTAATTGCCAGCAGCTCCCTGGTGTTGCGTAGTGACGAACGAACAATAAGAATTCAAGAAACTTAGCAAAACCGGAGCTATTTCACTGAACTTTCTGTTGAATAATGGTAAAAAAGGGTGCTAGGATTCAGTGATGTCAGAAAACGTGAAACCAGCCAGCAGCTGCCAGGGAGCCTGAGAATAAGCAATCTCCAGTGGTTTGCAGCATAGCCAGCTCTTTTTCTTTTTTTTTGATGGCAAAAAAAGATGAAACACTACAAAGATATTCCCAGGGAGAAAATAGATGTCATACAACATTTAAATAGATCCTTTCAAGAAGTAGAGCTGCAGAAACCCTTATAACTAGCTCGTGAGTGTGAACCTGCTGATTTTTTTTAAAAGACTGGTAGGACAGATAGCAGGCTTTAAATATACAGCGCTGTTGTCTTGATAGCTTAATTCTATTGTCCGGCTTCTGCCTGAATGTACCAGGTAATAATAAAAGCAGTACAGGAAGCAGGTCCATAACTGCAAAATGAGTGTTTAAAAGAGCTTTGTACTCTACAAAGCAAGACATTTTGAAATAGAGAACTGGTTAAAATGGAAGTTTTAAAGACTACATAGGGATTCATGGTAATAGAGAGAATGCAAGTGGCAAAGAAACTTCTAGTGTAGTGGAACTGAAATATTGATAACTGGGAGATCAGGGGGGAATATGAGAAATGGAGAGAGCCTAGAGGTGGCAATTTCTTTCCCGGAAAGCTGTATGCACTATGGAACAAAGGCAGTTGTCCACTTCTAAATCAGGAATGATTTGAATTGTATCTGTTTGTATCAGAAGACAGCTCAGTATCTCTCCATTAATTTTCAGAAAAATGTAATAGCTGGAAGGACCCCCCGATCCTGAAACATGCATATATGTTAGGAAACAGCTCTTTAGAGACAGGGTGTCCATTGCTTTTTTGGTAAAAAACACTAGCTAAGTGTATGCAGAAGGGAAGGAACTGGCTGTAAGGTCCCCTTAGAGCTTCCCACCCTGTCCCCACTGCAGACCTGCTGCATTTTTCTCCTTTCCTCTCCGCGAGCCCCTGGGGTTGGCTCTGCTCTTGGGTGTTCATTGCCCTGGGGCAGCCCAGTCCTGGCCCGGGGTCTTTCCCTGCTCCTGCCTGCAGCAGGACCTGGCATCCCTGCAGGGAGCTCTGACAGTGCCCTGAGCCCTTCAGCTTTTCTGACTGTCCACGTGAACGAGTTGTCCCGTTCCCTGCAGCGCCGTTCCCGGGGCTGCTGAGCCTGTCCCAGCCCACTCTGTGCTTCACCCTCATCGTCCTCTCCCTCCACTGCTCCCTGTGTTCACTCCTCAGAGGCTGCTGCTGCCTGGACACCATTGAGCACAACCCTGCTTAGCCTGGTTCCTGCCAGAAAAGAAAAATCCTGCTGGATGCCAGCTTGATTTGAAGCAGTTCCACTGGATTTATTGTGGTCTTAGTGTTGAACCCTAATTCATCAGACTGTGCTGATGAATTTGATTAGAGCTGGCCTATGTATTAGAAAATCAGAATATTTTTGGGCTGCAATATGTCTGTGAGTTACAAGGTGATCTGTCGTTATTTATTTATTTCCTGCATTCATCTTGGGAAAAGAAGGGCCACGTCTAAAGGAGACTGATAACAGCTCTGTGTGTTTTAGAGCAGGGGGTGCAGGTGGCCATGATGGTACAAATGACTCATCTCCAGAGGTGCTGACAGAGACTGACTTTCTTCAAGTTCCTACACAAATATCATTTGTATTCCCCTGTCAAGGTGATTTCAAAGTATCTGTTGACTGTGATGGAAGCAAAAATGTTGTGAATTTAGAATTTTTCTGCTGGTCGTAAGGAGGAAAAGGAAAAAGGAGGCTTTTATAACATTGTGTAAAGTGTTTACTCATAATGCATATTTAAAAGAAAGATATAAAACAAAAGATACAAAGGAGCTCTTTCTTGTGAATTTTTTGGTGAATTCTGTGCCCCTGCCTTTCCTGTTTCAGTCACTAAATATGAATATTAAGTAAAAATTCTTTAAAAGTGCTTATTAATTAATGCATCATCATTTTTGGACCCTATTTGGCATAGGCGATGCGAAGTCTGTGTCTAGGGCTCCGAGCTGCCTTCTTTTCCCATTTAATGTTTCCCAAGGATGGATTTTTCTTCAAAGCTTGCACTAACATTGGTGCAGAGTCAGGACTGGCTGGTACTGCACAAAGATAAGGGGGGAATAAGGGGTTTGCTGCAGAGTGTGGGGGAGTTTAGGTACCGGATGTTTGTACAGGCAGTGTGGAAAGAGGCAGCCCGTGGATGACCCACTCGTGGGCACCTGTGGGGTGTCCTTTTTCTGCACAGGGCTCTGGTTTCCCATGACACCCTCACGGACGGGGATGTGGTGCTGAGCTGCCGATCTCTGCACAGGGAGGGCTGCGCTGCTGGGGCTCCTCTTCCCCCGCGGTGTGCGATGCGTTAGGAGGGACGTGGCTGGGGAGGGAAGTTCTATTGATACGCCGGCCGGGCTGGGGGGGCCGCAGCTTGGTCCGGGATGTCCAACACAGAGGGAGAACGCCCCGGGGCACCTCGGTGCCTCGCTTGCCAGCCTCCCAGCCCGGCGGTGGAGGGCACGCAGCCCAGCGTGCCTGGGGCTTGTGGATAGCCCAGGCGTGGCCAGAAACAGATGAGCAAAGGTGGCTCCTTCCTGTTCCAAGGGTTTACTGTAGGAGCTCCCTCGAAGGGGACCAGATATGAAGAGGACAAGACAAGAGACTGAGGGGCTTTAAAGGGATACAGGGAAGGGGGCGGGGTGGCATAGCAGGGACCTATAGGAAGAGGAGAAAGGTGGGACAGGTCAGGATAACTTCCCTTAGGGGGTACAAAGGGTGTCTGTCAGCTGTAGACCAAACCGCCCCTCAGGAATCCTAGGACCTCAAAGGCAGAAGCGATGTTCACAGAATGGGGTTTTACTCTTTGGTACCAGCCCACCAAACCTCTGTTTCTGGGCTCTGTGGCCCCCTGGTTGGTTCATTCACCACAACAGGAAGTGTTCTCCTAAATCAGCCCCTGGGCTCCCAGAAGCTGCATTTAAAAATCCTGCAGTGGCTTTTAGAAGCAACAAGTGCATCAGCTCTGCGACTGCGAGCACAGCTCTGTTACAGCTGATGGAGGGACCTGGAGGACAGAGAGCGACCGGTTGCTTTTACCAATCGTACTTAAAATACATCTCTTCTTTTTGTAAAGCAGATAAAATTTTGAGAGGTTTCTCGTACTTACAGGCTCAGCTGAGCAGATTAAACATTACATAATGTGCCTCTCAGGGGCACTACATGATTAATGAATGCTTACAAAGTGCTTTGTTAAATATGACATAGTGCTAATGTCTCTCTCGTAACAGAAAAACTGAGGAGCTAGTAGAAGTTGTGTTCCCTGAAAAGGCATTCTAAGTTTTTTTTGCCTAAAGTAACCTACTGAATGAAGTAAAATAAACTTTGTATTATATGCAGTATAAAGCAAAGCCAGATTTCTCTTCTTGTGTTGGAAGGGGAACTTAGCTGCTCAGGAAGTCAGCCATACAGTCAGACAAACTTTAGGAAAGGCAATGTGGAGGCCAGTAACTTAACTGGCAACTTTCCTGTGCCACCCAGCATAAAGAAGGAATATAACCTGAAGCTAAAAGGAGGCATTTTGGAAATGATTACTGCTGTGATAGCTGAACTTAGATTTATTTTTATTATTTTGCATTGACAAATGAATCTAAGTGGAGCTTTGACTTTCAGATTTCTCTGCAATAAAAAATATTTTGGACATAGTAATTCTAAGGACTCCATTTTGAAAAAACGGCAACAGTTAAATAAAAAGTATTCCAGAGTGTACGTGTGTCGCTGTATAAAGCTGGAAGACAAATTATAGGTCTATTCAATGAAAAATCAATATTTATCAAGACCCTGCCAGGACTAATTGCATAGGGCTAGGCTGATGGCTGCTGAAAATCAGCATGGATATATTGGCTTTAATTTCTGACAACTGAAGATCTGGCCTTCGATTTTGGTACCTCTAATTTAAACTCAGGATAACCTAATATTGGTGTTACATGTGTCTTTCTATACCTTCTCCCAGAGAGAATGCTCTCAGTATTGAGAGGAAAAATCAATATAGATTCATGTTTTGTGTCTTCCTGACACTTCCTTGCAGTGGCTGTCATTGAGACTAACGGGGAACTGAGATCAGAGGCAGAGGGACGGCCAATTAAGCTCACTTTTGTTAAGGATTTAAAAATTTGACCCTGCCCATGAGGATTTGCAGATCTTGCCTATTTTCTTCCAAGGAGATCCTAATATTGCTCTGATTCTTCCAGCTGCTTTGTTTTTCAATTACATTACAGTTTATTTTTTCAGTTTTAAAATATATTTTCTTACTTTCTTAAAAATAGAAAAGGGGAAATAAAAGTTGCTGTATCTGTGAAAGTGAGAGGTTTAAAACACTGTCTTTTTAAATTTGCTTGTTAATTTTACACTGAGAGTGTAAAATTCCAGCATGGTGATATTTTACATCCGTATTTTACTGAGATAAGTGAGGACATGTGGCACAATGTGGTGGAGGCCACACATGAATCTAAGTTTTACCACCAGCCTTTCAAGGCACCCCAAACCTTCCTTGCTGTGTTTAGTTTGGACAGACAATTAAGTCATTCATTGCTGTCACTCTGTCCTGAGAAGCTGGTGAGTGATTTACTACTTTGGGTTTCTTTTTAGAGACAAGATGGAGCATTTGCTTAGGGTGAGGCTATGATTGGTGTAAATTCATTCCTGAAAAACCAAGCTTTCCTTTTGCTACTTGGACGGGAGCAAATGGACTGGCCAAGCACCTGGGTTTGCAAAAAGAAAAGTGGCTGATGGGAATTTATGTTCAGCTGTGAATTCGCCAGAAGGGCCCAGACATGCAAATCGGGCTGTACTTTCCTTTAGACATCTGATAAAGGAGATTACAGACACGCATAGGTGCAGGCCTGGAAAGTCCAAGAATTCTTAAATCCTTGGGACGACCAGCAAAACTCACAATACTGGCAAAAAAATCTTCACTTGGCCACATTTTCAGCAATGAGGTCGTTTTCTGACTTTGGAGTTTGCAAGTTTCAGACCATAAGAATCCTTTATGATTTATATGCTATGAACACACGTTTCTATGGTACGTCATTTCATATCATTTATTATGATGAATGCTAAGCAGTATTTCTTACTGCCTGTATAAACTATACAACTACAATGATTTATTTCTTGAAAAAGTACCAAAATTTTATTTGATTAAAAAGCCCCACAAATCCCTTGAAATTATCAAGTGCAGCTTTTGTGACATATTTTTTTTTTAATTAATGTTCCTGAATATTTAATCTTTTAGTAACATCGTATATAAAGTCAAGCAGTTAACTGACATTTGGATTATGATTATGAAATGCTGTACAGCATAAAAAAAGTGGTATTGTTTTTGTAGTACTGTACCCCATGTATATAAAACTGCTGTAAGACCTTATGCCCCTTCATAAATCTTGTGGGACTGAAACATTCATAACTAAAATTAGTTAGTGATCGTGTTGTTAGTGCTTTCAAAATGAAAAAGGGCTTAATACTGCTTTGCTTGGAGGTATTAATGGCCACTGTTATGGGGGTTGTACGTTTTGTTTATTTGCAGTGCTGCTTGGTGGTGATGGATATACTCACCTCTTTCATTTATGGTAAGTACAAAGACCAATTAAGTGCTCCTTTATGTGGTGATGGATGGAACAAAAGCCAGCTGGGACCCAAGGCAATGAGCTGTGCAAAACTAATGAGCAACGGAGCCAAATGGACACAGGTTTTCCTGTGGATTAACCGCAAGCTCTGAGTTGACTGGTTAATGGTATATCTTCCTGTATTTTTGAGAAGTAAAAAAATTAGGGAAAAACACTGCAAAATGAGAGAGAGGCAGTGCTTAGCCCAGGAGAAAGCCACAAGCAAGAGCTCCTAGTGGGAATAGCGCTCTCTGGGAAGGTAGTCTTGGATTTCTGGAAAGAAAACCTTATCTTTTGAGTTGTTTTACTTGTCTGCTGAGAAAGCAGACTCGTGCTATACATTTTTCTTCTTTTGTGGTAAATAAGCAGAACTGCACCCAAGAAACACTTGATTTGTCTCAGCTTGTTTTCTTTCCATTGGGAAACAAGTGGGCTACTGAGACCTACCCCCACCTTGGGAGCAACCCCTTGGGAGAAGAGGGAGCACCGTGAGGAAATGGGAAATGTTTTGCTTTTCCTTTGTATTCCACAAGTCACAAAGTAGACCAGACTTTTGTGATAGGCATGGTGGGAATCAGGAGGGATATCAAAGTTGAGGGTGTTTATGGTCGTATTTAAAGTCCTAAACCCAAAATTGCTTGATTAGTTTATTTGTAGTAGTTGTGAGCAACACCGATGAACTGGCAGTGGAGCCTGAGTGCAGCTGGTGACTTGAATCGTGTAGGGCTCAGCAGGCACATTAAAAGTATCTACTATAGCATTTCAATGTTATTATTTTTTACTGATACTGCTGAAAAAAGAGGTTCAAGAGTTTCTAGGATGAAAATGCAAAGGGCTCTCTGCAGGCGGAAAAAGTCTCAAGGGATTTGTTTCTGACATTGATGAGAGCAAGCTGAGCACTTGGGATTTGTGGTAACCTCCTGGCAGCAAGATAATGCCTTGGGGAGGTGGGCTAAAAATTGCCAACACACTCCTTGCTAAAGAATACTGGACTGTGTGAGTCATTGGGTATAAATACGGGAGAATATTCATTCTCAGCCCACCAAATAGGTTTAGTGTTTACCCTATTGAAAAATTGCCTTTACTCATGGATTTAAGAACATCATGTTCACTACAACTTAGTCACAAATGTGTCCTGGTACAGCGACTACAAAAGTCTAGTTGGAAGAGCTGGTGGCTGTATCTATTGAAATCCATGTTGCAACATAATTTTTACTTTTTTTAGGAGTCATTGTTCTGAAGTCCTAAGCACTTATGAGAGGCTGTTTTTATTTATTCCTTCAAAAATGTCATTGGTGGGGCAAATTGTTGTTTAGAAATCTGTCATAGTCTGCTTTTTCTAAGGAGTGGTCTGTCTTGACTGGTGTATTAATTGCATCTTACAGGTGCTCAGTTCAGTTGTTACAATATAAAAGTATACAGAGCACTGTGGCAAGTTTTTTCTTTGTATTTGTATGATTTCCCTTGATTTCTATTTATATGATTCTATATCTATATGATTTCTCTTCCACTTTTAGTGGAAGGACACCAAAACTTCAGGTGAACAAGCCAGAGACAACTGAACCTGGGGGTAAAACTCTCAGAAGAAAATATTATCTTGTGATCGCAATAATGAAACAGAAAAAGAGCTGCTTTCATCTGACAGCTGTTATGGAATTTGTTTAGAATAAGGAAAATTCTGTTCTGCTCAAAGGTTTTGCCACTTTCTCAGGATATGGAGGTTGCAGAATAGGAAAACCTTCTTGTGAATGGAAAGGAAAAGAAACTGCTGCTAAGCAGCTCACATAGCCCTGGTACGTAGTGAGTGTTTAAAGGCTGACAGTTCACCTGCCCAGAGGCTTCAACCCACCTTTAAACAGCAATTCAGGACACTGGGTGGGAACTAGGAGAAAGAAAAGAAGCAGTCATTCTGTAGTTGCTGGCTTTGTTTAAAAAGCAAACAAATACTACTTCAAGACAATACTGGATTTCTTCCCTTTTAATGGGAACAGCATCAGCATGTCTTGCCTCCCTTCCTGTGCCTGCATTTGCCTGTATTTTCTATCTGAAGTTATGGCCCAGGTCCGTTCCCTGAACCCTGCAGACCACAGGTGTGTCCCAGGGCTGCAGGCAGCAGGGATGGGTCCCCACGCTGGCGTGCAGCCCCTTGCACACCAGCTCTGACCTGTGAGGAGATCAAGGCTCCAGATTCCTGCAGCCCTGGGCAGCACAGCTTTGCTTTGAGCTCTGCCACGTAGGGATATACTACAGAGCAGCCAAGGGAGGGATCTGCATTGCCAGGCTGGAGAAGCCTTATGAGTCTCTTCAAGAAGAACAGTCCTAAGGGTACTCCAAAAGGCAGCCACCTGCTGCAGAAGTGCTCTTTTGGGTACTCATCCCCCTTGTACATATAAATTCTGAATAACCTCTCCGATATATAACATTTAGGTCTGACTTCATTAAGCTGCAGACCAAGTTGAGGACGTAGGCCAAAAATCCCATCTGGCCACTTGGCCCTCGCTGGGCTGCAGCGAGGAGCTGGCAGGGCTGAGCTGTGAGGAGCTGCAGGCTGGGTGGGATTTGCATGGAAGTGGAGCAGATCTGGTCTCTGCTCGTGTCCCTGTGGTTTCACGGGGTCGCTCAGTGGGGTAAGTGACTCTGTGTTTGGCTTAGGGGCTTCTGGGGTCAACGTGTGTTAATGTGCTTTGGCTGTGAGGTGGTGTCCCAGGCAGAGAGGGCGGAGGAACTGCTGCTGAATATTAAAATTGTACCTGTGGAGGATCTAAGATTTGAGTGAGATTTCACAGGTGACAGCCATTGCTCAGTATGTATTCCTGCTTCTGGGGGCTTGGAATAAATCCCCCCATCCTCCACAGAACTGTGATATAGATAGATACGGTGCCTACTATTGCAGCTAAATATTCAGAGATAAATATTCCTCAGCAGAGCATTGAGGGGGGTGAAGAACAAAACATTTCAAACTTGGACGGAATTTTTTGGCTTCCTAGCTTGAACCATGTCTGCTCAAGGACCATGGAAGGTGACCCTTCTCTCCCCACGGTATTACCTCACATAATCTGGACCTGTGTGATGTATTATGAAGTGTCTTTTCTGAAGCACGAAATCGAGTCAATACGTGAGAATCTCGCCTTCATTTTGCAGCAGAGCAGGGAAGAGAGGAGGTGGGAGGGAAAGGCGTGCGTTTAAACTAGCTCAAAATAAAGATCAGAAAGTGAATAAAAAAAATTCCCACAGACTTAATATTTTTAAGACTATGTGACTTTTTAAGCCAGCCACCTGACTCAGGGGAGGGGAAGGGGGCTGACTCATAATATTTGAATACTACAGATTGGCAATGCCGGGCCTCGCTGTTTTCCGGGCGGGTGTAATTACTGCGAGAGAGTGAATCGCCTCCCTCGGATCTTGGAAAGGAGTAGTAGAGCAGAGGAGTAGCTGTGACTCAGACGTGGGGATGTGCGTGAGTCACGGTGACTCTTGCTTGGTAATTGCTTGCTTAGAGCAGCACTTAAAATCTCCCGGTCCATCCATGGATATTTGCAGCACATAGAGATACAACTTTAAAAGAAATACTGTTGCTGGCTCAGAAAAAGAATGAGCCGTGACATTGTGCTGTCTTACGGGTGAATTCGGAAGGGAATCTTGGAAGCATTTCCATTTAGATTCTATCACATAGGCTGATTTCGGTGTTTACATGAACTCTAACCCCTGAGTACTTCAGAGCTCCAGGTGTTTGTGAAGCAGACATCAACACAGCCTAGATGAGGAGGAAAGTTGGAACAGTAATGACAGTCTGATGACCTGAGATTTTTATTGTTACGTTAGTTACTTTTATAAAGTATTTGTCAGTCATGTCGGCGTTGCTATTGTTTATTGCTTTCATGTGAAATCGATTTTATTTATTTGTTTGGATTTCTGCCCAGAAGTGGATTATTGTTTTATCCATATCCGGTTTAAAATATTTGATTTAAGCTTTCAGCATGCAAATTAATCTTCATGTATTTGTAGATGGAGAAACTGTGCAGGCTTCTATTTATATGATATTAAAGATAAGGGACAAGGAGCAATGAAAATGGAACCAAATATTTACAGCTGGGAAAAAGAGAAACAACAACATCTGAAATTATACTCTACATGAACCAAATGATAGAAAAAAGGCCTATAAGAATGTAAAAGTAGTTGTCTTTGCTGCCTCTAGGAGACATTAGTAGATGTTGCAGAATTGAAGTGGTTGGTTGTTACTTCTGTAGCATCTGGGTTTGCCCTGGCCCCCAAAGAAAGGCAGAGCTTGGAGCATCTGGCGTGTTTATTCCTGAACTTTCAGAAAAAGAAAAAGGAGCTGCTGGGCTTCAAGGACATCCTAGTTGGCTACAAAACTCCTAGGTAAGCCTGGCCAGCTCCCCAGGTTTTATTTCAGTGAAACTTCACATTTCACTTTTATGTGTGTCTGAAATGGGGTCGAAAGCCACAGACTTGAATGTCATTTTGTGGAGGAAATTGCACAGCTCTTAATTTGAGTAGCATTGAGAGGAACTTTCCTGGTGCCTTGGGCTGGCAGGAGCTCAGCAGCCAGGGCTGTACCACGGCAGTTCCCTCAAGCCCCACTCCCATCACCACAAACAAATTGAGGATTTTTTTCCACATCCAAAGAGACCTGGATAAGGAAGGAGCATGTCCTGCTCTGTATTTCCCACTCCTTGATTAGGAGTATCTCAGTTGCTACAATTCCTTGGTGAAATCACTGTCATACTCAATGAAATTGTTGTCATATTGGTCTGTCCCCAAGTGATCCAATAGTGCTTCAAGACTAGAAGATACTTAGGGGAATTTAGAGAGGATTTACTATCAAAGGGATTCTGATGTTTATAAAAGTTTTATATTTTAAAAGCAGTTAGGAAACAAACTGTCATCCAAATACTTTATCATAATATTGCTTGGCATATGATTGAAAATAATGAGTTGCAGAGGAAAATTTGTGCATTTAGAACATGAACAGAAGATACAGGGTGCCTTGTTCCTCATTGTTCTTAGAGCCTATATTCTCTTATTTTTGGTAGAAATACCAGTTTTATCCTAGGTGAGATTTCACAGTTACTGTTGTGCAAGTGACACTGAGAGGAGAAAAGGTTTCTGTTTTCTTCCACACCTTTTAATTTTGAGAGGTCTAAAGATAGGGCTTTTCTCCCAAAAGGCTTGGGTGATCCTCTTCCATTTTTTTTTTTTGTTTTCTATTTTTCTGTCCTTTTGTATGTTTTAAAAGCACAGTATTGTGCTTATTTCTTCCTGGTCTCTTCATGCTGCACTTGGCATAATTAAAATGAGCTATGTAGATATTTTGTCATTACTTGTACACAGAGACTCTCCTGTGTGTCTAGTTATCCATAGCCAAATGTGCTTATGCAGTGGCCCTAAGGTAAAATCTTTTTAACATTAAATTCAAATCAGTGTCCTCATGGAGTTCAGTGGCCTGGCATTTAATTTCACCAGAAGAAAGATATGACAGCAACTGTTGATCCCATTAATGTTCTGCTTTTCCCTGAATTGGTGATAAATATGGGCTGAGGATAACCTTTGAAACAAAAAGTCCTGAGTCCTTTGGGATCTTGTACATGGGTTAAAACTCTAATTATTAATATTGGCACCTCCACTGTCCTCAGCCATGTCAGTAAGAGCTGACACCAGAACCATGAGAACTGAGTGTCTCAGAAAACTGAGTTTCAAGTATTTGCCTGTCTTTCTTGAGGTTTTGTTCATTTCTTGGTCGCTCTTGTCCCCGTGGGCTCCAAATCTCATCACATCAAGTTTTGTAGGAGCTGAGTGAAGCCCTTGTGTCTGGAGCCAAATTAATCCTGGAGCACGTTGCTAACTCTGAATTGCAGTTTGGAACCTCTGCTGGATTGTGCTTAATGTACTTTGTAATGTTTAATGTAAAATGTAATGTAATGTTTAATGTAATTTGTAATGTTTTTAACAGTACTTGGCCAGAACTTAATTGTATTCAAATAAGTAAGTGCTGTCCTATAGAGTAATGTTTAGTTAAAATCAGTGCAGTAAATATGGACATTACCATTAATTGTTTTTCTCCTCTGCACTTTAAAAGTACACTTTAAAAGTAAAAATGCTTTGCTGGTTGATGCCTGTCCTTTGCTTTGCCATTTTGAGGGTGACCCTGGTCTGGTGTGACACTCGAGCTGGATTTTACTCTGGAGTAAAATCAACTTTTATAGGCAATATTGTTTTAGAGTTTTGCCTTTTATTTGAGCTGAGCTGGGCTGCCTTTCCTGAGGCGGCTGCCTGATGCACAGTGAAACCACCCAGCCATCGTAAAGAGAATGAGCCTTGCCAGGAATACATCTACCAGTGTCACTCAGAGCAGAGCTAATGGCACCTCAGTTAATACAATTTCTTAAATAGTGCATTCAAAATGCGTTGCTGCTGGACACTGCCTTGGTTTTCTTTTCTGCGTCCCAGTTTACTGTATTGATGCATTTTCACATCTAAAAATATCCGGGCTGTTTCCATGATACACTACACTTCAGTCTGCTCAGAAAACAAGTCCCTGGCTGACAAAGGAATATCTGCATTCTATCCCCTAGCACAGGGAGCCTCTGGAACCTTCACTGGATATTTGTGATTGAGGAGGCATTTGGTGTGAGACGTTCTCACCTTGTGGCAAACTGCAGCCTGGGAAAAACAAGTTATGAGGGAAGTTGTGCGTGTGACATCCAGCTTGACTCCAGCTTGCAGGGTTCGCTCCCCTCTCTCCTCGCAGGCTGGGACAGGCTTGCCCCTGCTCTGCGCTCTCCTCTTTGTGCTCCCTTGTGGCCTTTCTAGGTGGGTGCCTCACCACAACGGTCAAGTCAGAAAATACTCAGAGGGAAAATATATTCTTGAAGATCTAATACATTTTTAAGGGTTTGGAGAGCTTCCTAATGGCTTTTGTACCAGTGCAGCTTGAGCTCTGGCAGGAGAGGTGGGGTATTCTTCCTCTCCCCTGGGCAGCACAAGGAGCTGATCGGCTGGCACACAGAGAGCTGGCGGTCTCCAGGATGAAGTGTTTTTCTTGGTGTCATGTAGCAGGTCAATAACAAATAGGCTGTTGCTCCACAGATGAGCTGATTGTGAAACCCAGCTCCTCTGCACTCCTGTTCCCAGTAAGTCCCATCTGGAGACTCATGAAACTGGGGGGAGAGGAGGTCTGGTGAGGTCTCCGCCTCTCAAGCGGAGCGTGGATCATGGCCCCAGTGTGTGGGCAAAGTGGTTGTGCAGAGCTAAAGAGACAGTGTTGACAGGTGGCAAGGAGAGTGTGGGCTTTTTTGGTTTACTGCTTTTTTGGTTTATTGCTTTTTTTATTTATTTTCAAATGTTGTACCCCCAATACCACAGGAGTGTGGCAAGCCTGGGAGAGCACGTGCTGCTCCAAGGGCCCCTACCTGCTGAATCTCAGCCTTGGGTCTGGTGTGCTTGGCATGTGGTCCCTGAAACTCTCCCTGAAACCATCACAGGTCTGCAACAAATCAAGCTGAGTTTAGTGGAATTAATTTGAGTCTGCTCCAGGGTAGTTGGCAGAATAATTTGGTCTAAAATAGCATCATTATTACCACCTATGGTACGGCTTATTGGATGCAGTGCTTAATTTTAAGAGTTTAATATGGAGCTGAGTCCCGAAAACTCATTGTGATTTCCACCCCTCTCCCAACATACTTCTTTGATTAGATTCTTAGAGGGCTTTTCTGGGAGCAGTGGGGAGCACTAGAGAGCAGCAGAAAGATGAGACATCACCAAGCAGGGAAATGCAGGTGTGAGCCTTGGTCCAAGTCTGTGCCTTACCCCCAGCCAGTGTTTAACTTTATGTTATCTCAGGGTTGTTGCTCAGACTTCACCATCCCACTTGAAATTACTGACTCACCCAGGATGCAACAAATATTTCCTAATGGAGAGTTCTAAAAACTGCTATCAGTCCTACTGAAAAAATGTAGCAAGCTGACATGTCTAATGGAGGTAAAAAAACCCCATCAGAAACTTTCTGCCATCTGTGGTTTGTTAGTCCTCCATAAAATGTATATTAGCTACTTGTTTACTTCAGGTGTTTTGGGATTTATAATGAAAAGTGATGCCAGCACCTTGGCCCTTTATAAGCAGAGGCTGATTGTCAGCAATAGCAGCTTGATCCACGATTTCAGGTACCTTTAGTGCTCCTCACAGTTGTAGTTTATGACCAGCATTCTTCTGTTGGTTCATGCAGGGCTGCAGATATAAAATACCAACTTAAATATTTATGTAGGTAGCACATCTTTGTGAATATTTCTTCGTGGTAAGGAAATGCTGTTTAAAGAGCAATACATTTCATTACAGTGGGAATGACTATGTGAAAGCTGTCAATGTTTTGAACAAAATCTGTGGATGCCATAAAGTGTTAGGATTACTCACTCGCCAGATCTGTGCTTTGGAAGGGAGCAAAATGTGTTAGTTAATGATACTTCAGTAGTGACAAAGAATTTGTCTAGAAAATTGGCACATCAATTGAGAATATCTGGTTATTGAGCTCAAGCATTAGGGGTTCAGTGTTCCTTCAGTGCATTAATTAAATTCCAGCTAAGGGGATAGAACTTGTGCATAAAGCTGAATAAGAACCAGACAATCACAACTCACCTTGCTGTCACATATAATCGGAGATCTGATGGTGCTCGACTTTCCCCACTTGCCAAGTCTGACAATTACAATTGCAAGTGTCTTTGCAGAAGCTCTCATTTCATTCCTGCTGACTGACAGCTGCCCGGTGTATTTGCATGCATAAATCCATTTCGTAAGCAAGCACTAGAGCTGAAAAAGAAACTTATTTCTGCAGAAATTCTGAATCTGCAGCATGGCAAGAGTTGCAAGAATTGATTTGTATCTCTGCTGTCTTTGGCCCCTCTTACCATGAAAATAGCTAGCAAAAAGAGGGGAATACAGTTTAATAAAGTCTTGTGAAAAAAGTAAGAAAAAAATTAATCTGGAAAATTATCTTCCTACCATAGGTTTTATTAGCATTTTATTTTTAAAGACAGTGAATTACTACCTACTGATTGCATGATATTAAAGTTTAAGAATATATTAAAATTTAATGAAAATGTCTTAAATATCAAGCTGAAGAGCCAACGCTATCTGATTTTTTTTTTGCTGATGAACCTACAGCTGAAATCTCTGCAAGTCCTTCCCTCGTCTTTAATAGATATCAGAGCAGGCTTTTAAAGGAGTAGGTCTATTTACAAAAGGTCAGACACATTTGTAATGAAAATTCCATTCATCAAGATGCATTCAGGTTGTGAAAACAGCTTATTGCTTCAGAATGGATTTTCTTCCCTCTATGGATAAAACAAACACCCCTGAAAAGAAGGATGGATACATTTCTCATGGCACTCAAAGGTCAGCTCACAATATAACAGCCCTGAGGGCTTACTCAGCTGGATGAGGAAGCTGTGCTCCTGCCAAGCGCCAATAAACACGGAGGTATGTGGGCATTAATATCTGTTTGCAATAATCCATCAAAGCTGGTATTTACGGGTTTGATAGTAAAATGAACCTGTTGCTGAAGAACTTTGTGGAGAAAATCTTTCTGGTGGATTGTCTGCTTTGAGCGATTGAGGTGGTCTGGCCTTTGCTCTCTTGGTGCCTGCAGGATCACATCATTTTTGTAGTTTCTCCTCAGAAATGGGTTTGCTGAGTTTCTAGAAAGGTTTTTTTTCATTTTTCACTCCCTCCCTCTCCCTTGAAAAAATGCTGCTTGTTGTGTTTTTATATAAAAGCGTCAAGAAAAAAATTTAAAAAATCAAAGCTCCCAGACAACTGTTGGAGCCTGGCCAAGTTCAAGGAGCATCTGGATGATGCTCTTAGCCATGGGGTTTAGTTCCCAATTGTCCTGTGAGCACAAGAGCTGGACATGGTGATCCTTACAGGCCCCTTCCACTCTGAGATATTCTGTGATCCTAACTCCCAGAATAGTTCAGAAAAACCCTGAAATCCCTCAAGAGACTTGCAGATTGGGCTTTTTTTTTTCCTTTGAAATTTTCTTTACTGCCTCGCTCCTCATAGTCCCTTTGCATGCTCTGTCTCTAGCTAATGGAAATGGGATAGACTGTGGAAGATGTAGTCAAAGGAAGGGACATGGTATTTAGAGTAGAATTAATGAGTTAAGTTCACATTACAGCTCCTCTATGCAGTAATGGTATCTCTAAATGAATTTATTTGATAGTCAAATTATGGTGTAGCTACTGCAGATTAAACAGAGGGGTTTCAGTGGTGCAGCTGACGTAGCTGGGGAAAAGGAACCAAATTTACACTTTCCCCACATGAAGCCATTTTTAAGGAAGGTGGGTTATTTCCAAGCTGTGCTGTCCTTTCTGCTCTCCGTGCCCCCTCTGCAGCTGCCAGGGGTGCCCAGCCCTGCCCTGGCCTTTGCTAACAGAGCATCTCGTTCATCATGATGCCTTCAGCCTTGTTCCTGCTGTCAGTACTGCCCAGAGAGGTGATGCTGTGGGCGTTAAAGCCAAAGCCCGTCCCAAGAGCATCCTGCCTCTGCCTGCTGTGAGCTGGGTGAAGTCTGTGCCATTTTTAAACCCCTTTATTTTGTGTGTGATTTGGAACACGCTTCCCTGCACAAGCAGCTGCCCTTTCTTGCTTCAGGTGCCTGCGCTGCACAGCGGAGGCAGGAGCTGGTGACAAGCAGGACGGGTTGGAAGCAAACACTCAGCTGTGTCCCAGCCATGTCCCCTCCCTCCCACCGTGTCAGGGTCAGTCCCTGTGTGAGGGCGTGGGCAGGCGAGGTGGGATGTGCAGCCTGCACAGAGCCTCGTGCCTGAAAGGAATGAGGGACTTGTCTTTACAAATAAGCTGTGGGCCTGCTGGTAGATAAAAACTAGCACTGAGAGATAAAAGAAACAATGGGAAAGATTCTACTGATTGATGAATGGAAAGAGAGATCTGTCTTTATCAATAAACTGTAGGTCTGCTAATAAATGAAATTGAATATCAAAAGAGGAAAGAAACAATGAGGAGAACCACAAATTCCATAGGAATTTAAAAAAAGGCAAGGTGAGTGGTATATATTAGAAGGGAATCTAAGGAATTAGGCGTTCCGGGAAGTCTGTACCTCTCAAGTACCTCAGCCAATGGGGAAAGAGAGAAGGGAAAATACGGTTGGGAAATTAGGATAAAAAGGAGGCTGCATCCTCCAAAAATTTGAGAGGCCCCAGGGGAATGCTCCATGGCCTCTCCCTTTATTCGAATAAAGTAACGGAACTCCTCTGTCTCTTTTTGGACATCAACCTCTGGTGTTGATGGATTAATTTTCCTGACATGCCTCTTCCTCACGGGCATCCCACTCGGGAGAGCTGCTGCCTTCTGTCCCAGGCAGACGGTGCTCCAGGACAGCCCGAGCCTGCCCGGGCAGAGGGAGGAGGGGAGCTCCGGGAATCGGCCGCTTCAGAGCTCCCTCAGATGGTGCCCACCAAAGGCGCTGGTGCTGGTGTTAACTGGAGCTCTTTGTTTCCATGCATCTTGAAATGCACTCCTCCCCCTTGTAAAGAGAATATTTGTTATGCATTTTATAGTCTCAGGCATGGCCATCTGCTAATATAGTCAAGTAGACACAATAAAGGAGGTTTATATCTTTTTAGGTTCTGTTACTTCAGGTTCTATTTTTGATGCAGTAGGAGCCGGCACAGCTGAGCTGAAAGACTCTCAGGAACATGCCATGCATTTTATAGTGGATGCGACTAAGGAAAATTTGCTGAAGGACTGGAATTAAAGGTGGCACATTACAGAGAATTAGAAATTGCTGTTGGACTGCCTTTAACTGGGGGTAGTTTAGAAGCTCTTTTTAATGTAAGAGACTCGAGACACTTTTATTCTGACGTTATGTAGCCCGTGAGGTGCAAGTCTGCATATGAACTGCACTGAGATGTGAATGGCCAGCATCAGCACATCTTTCACCTGTATAAGTATGAAAAGCTTTTAATTGCTGTCAGGAGGAGAGTCTGTCATCTTCAATTTGTCTCCTGACACTTGGTAGACTTATACCTGCATTAAGTAAATGAACAAACAAAGCACACCCCTAATTTTGTGCATAGATAAAACTTCAGTTGTCCAGAGGTTCTGTTTCTTGCCTTTACTGTGGGGTAATCCTTTGTTAAAGTTGGGAGCTGAAGCCTGGGAAGGACTCCCAGATAAATGAGCTGGGAGTGCTGCTCTTGCAAGCAACCACACTGTTTATTCTGTGTTTGTCTGAGCTGCCTTTGAATACAAAGTGTTTTTTGCTTTCCAGAGAACTTGCAGCGGGACTCACTCCGGCTCAGCCCAGTGGGGGACAGGTCAGTGGGAACGTGGCCCCTTCCTGACCCCAGTGGTGCGTTGGGGTCACTTGGGCTGGGCAAAGCAATGCAGTGATCCATGTGCCTCCTTGGCTGCTGGGCCAGGCAGGAGGAGGGACCTCTGACATGGCTGTCAGTGGATTTTCTCCCATCTCTGTATTTGCTGCCTAATGTCCTTGTCTTTGTTTCTTAAAATGATTTAAATTTTATTTTAACCTCTCAACGTGCATGCCAGAAGACTTTTAGTTCCGTGTTTTAAAGCCTCTTGCAAGATCTGATTCAGACTGACTTTGTGCAGATCTCTTGTGTAATTCTACACTTCCTGACCTTCTGTAAGACATTATCTTCAGTTGATTTTCTTCTTCCAACCCACAACATGTACTGTTTTTGAGATGCTTTTTCTTTTTAAATGTGATTATTCATTAGGGAATTTGGAAGTGCTCTCTTAATCCTATAAAGTCATTAGGACTTGGGCCAACAACAAAATCTAAGAGCTGAAGCTGAACTTTCTAGATTGTCTGGGGAAAAGTTGTGGAAGATGAGCAAAAATTCACCTGCTGAGAGCTGTAACTTCAGAGGGCAATTTTCATTCATTTTTTATCTTTGCTCTAAATTGTCACAATTTAAAATCTCTTGCTACCTTGTCACCTCTCCAATATGTTTGCCTGTTTTACAGATGCTCTTCCACCTTCTTTTGTTGCTAATTTGGGTGGGTAACACCACCCAGAGACCCATTCCTCGGTTGATAACCTTGCACAGAACGTGTTGTTCCTGAGGTAAACTTCATCAGAGATGGCAGGTTCTGTTGTTCGTTTGTTTGCTTTTTTCTTTTTTCACCTTTCAACCTGCATGCCAGAGGACTTCTAGTCGCTTGTTTTGCATTCGCTGGCAGGTGTGATTTAGTTTGGCTTTTTGCAGTTCTCTCCTGCAGAGAAAGTGACTGTAGTGGGATGGTGCTCTCCTGCTTTGTCTGGTGGAAGTTGAGGATGAGGACTCCCGGCTCAGCGCGCTCTGGCGCTATGAATTTCATGTTAATTATGTATGACTGCTCTCCCTGCCATGTTTCTAGTTAGCTGTGGTTTATGCCAAGCCTTTACTTACCTTAACCCTTCTCTGCTACTGTTTTGAGGCTTGTCTGATAACCAGAACAGATGAGTTGGTGTATCTTGTGCTATCTGTTTCACTGCATGCTTTGTTTTTGTTTCCCTCATCCCCTGAAGAGTGCAGAAAGAAGCGGGGCCCTGAATGGAATGGCAAAGACAGATGAGGACAGAAAATTGCCTTCTCTTTTCTGAACCTCTTTCGGAATTTCTGCATGCTTGGGACAGGTCCTCATTTACCCCACTTTCTTGATTTTCTCATGATTTTCTACCAGCAATTGGCTTGGGTTTTTTTCTGAATTCTACACACATCTACATGCTAGATTCGTGCAATCCTTTAGTATTAATTTGTTGTTTTATCCTATGCTTTCCATCTTTATGCAGCTTTTGCTTTCAACTGTGTGGTAATATAAGTTTTCTTTAGTATTTGATGTCTTGTAGTTGGCTACATATCTTGGTATTTGTGATATCAGTCTGGTCACAATTAATAAAAGGGAATATACCCCTGTAATTATATAATATTGTTTAAATATCCATGACCTTGAGCAATAGCAATAAGTAGGTAAATAAGAGTATTAGAGTGTTACCTCTGTGGGTGGAAGGATCTTCTTGGAACTATGCTGAACATTTTGGCATTAACAGCATAGCAGGTGATTCTGCAATGAAAATTTCATATAGTAATTTTGTTTATTTGCTCTTTTTAGCTAATGCATTTTACAGCCAGTGCAATAAATACTTGTAATTTACAACAAATGTTCGAGAGAAAATCTCTGGTAATAGAAACTGTTCCACTATCATGTGCTTCAGATATTTTTAATATCTCCTCACAAGGCAAGTACATTTACTGAAGTCACAACATAAATGAATGACCAGGGTGAAACCAAAAATAACATTGAGTGTACTCAGATGATGCTGCAGCCCCCTCCAGTATCAGTAATTCCTTGAGATACCATCATGCACAGAAAGAGCAGTTGGAAAGCAAACCTACTGATTTGGAAGAATGATGCTGTGCTGCTGACAGTCTGTGGAGACATCTCAGAATGGTTTCCTCTCTGTCCTCTGTCTCCCATTTCCCTTGAAGGCATCCCAAAGCACCCTAAGGTGCAGTCATTGCTTTCTTGAGTAGCATCTATGTTTTGGAGAGCTTGTAAAAATTGTGTGAGCCTTGCCAGGAGTATTGCTAAATGAAAGGATAATTATTGCAACTTCTGTTTTGGTGAGAGATGTGTGAAGATATGAATGAGAGCGGGCACTGATGGACAAGCACCTTGAGTGAATTTGTGTCTGTATCCAAAGGGAGCTTACACCTAAACCTGTCTGACCTTGTAATTGCCATTTCCCCATTAACCAAGAAAACTTCATCTGAGAATTTTACGGGTGTGAGAAGAGTTTTGGAGGGCAGATGAGAACAGGGCATGTTTAAAGGTCTGATCTATCATGTGGAATAGGAAAAGTGTCTGTTCCAGGGGCTCAGTTGCTTTGTTTTTAGGAGCATGAGATTGGGGTAAGTATAGGCCTGGCAGCAGAGCTGACTGGAAAAGCTCTGTTTCATTGAAGCCCAAGTTGTGGGGATTTCTTAATGAGGTTAACTATTTTGACATATTTTCCTGAGGGGAGAAAATTATCTGATCAGAACATACTAGATTTGAGATAGCACTAAATACTGGCTTGAAGAGTTCAGCCTACATTCTATCCTGGAGTAATGAGAGAGCTCTGATTCCTGTTAAAGCACATCTCTGAGGAGGAAAATGGGCTGCAAATTATTTTCCATAGGTGATCAGTAAGGATTCATGGGGAAACTGCATGATGCAGTCGAGGGTCTGTCAAGGGGAGATGGCTTTGCTGAGAGACACAGGGATCATGAGGCTTTAGAAGAGATGAGGGGGGAAAAACAGCAAAAAATAAAATTGCACAGGAAAGTGTATCCTGTGGTGGAAAAATAGAAGATAAAGAGTTGTGCTATGGTTTCTCTTGTAGTGATACTCTTTTCCTATCAGATGTGCAAAGGGACAAGGCATAGATCTGTTCCTCATATTCAGAGCTCTGGCTCTGCTCTGTCGTCTGTCCTTTTCAGATTTTGGTGCAATAGCATCACTGTTACAGAAATGTAATTGCCATGTGTATCATGCATCTATTTCTATAAAAGCAAATGTTAAGTGCACACAGGTAACTTTGTGGCTAACGGGAAAAAAAAAGTAGAACCACCTTTGTATGTCTAAAGTGAATTTAAGTTGAAAACTGTGTTGGAATTTTTCAGCTTCAAAAGGAAAAGGTTGACCAGGTTGGGATTGTTTTTTTTCAAACTCCCATTTTTCTTTTTGTAAGTAGCAGCTCTGATACTCCAGAGAGCTGGGCTGGGCTCTCATGTCTCCATCTTGCTTCACCACCTTTGCATGGATTCTCCGGGTCTTGTAAAGGAAGCAAAGGCACTTTGTGGCGTGCTGAGCTCTTCCAGCCGAGGTCTCTGCCTCAGCTGCTTGAAGTGTTCTCTCCGGCTGTCTGAAGATCATTCCCAGCCTTGAAATCCACCTGGGTATTTTCCTCCCACTCAGAGCTGTGCGTCCTCACATCCTCTGTTTCTGTCTCATTGTTTCAGATCTTCCTGGGGGAGTTCTCAGCCTTTTTCTGTAGATGTTTTTTCATTTTGTTTTGCATTAATAATACTGGAAGAGGTTGGAGGGGCAGGGGAAAAGGAAGCTTCAAGTCTGCTGGAGTTTTTCCAAATCGGTTCATCGTCATTAATCTTCCAATGTTATTTCCCTCCCTTAAAGCTTCTTGGTTCATTATTGCCATGAAAAAAAGGGAACCCTTTGTTCAGTAACAAGGGAATTTGTGTCTGTCAAGGCAGCAGCTTTTTGCTCCAAATTCCATATCTAATTTTGCAGAAAAATACTGTCAGCAAATTGCTTGAGGTATTGCAGTGAAACACAGGGCTTATGTTACCAGCAAACATTCATGCTATTATGCAAATCTTTGCAGAGCTGTATATCAGAAAAACAAATAAATAGAGTGACCAGAAAATATACCTGAAATCAGGATGCAATGGGCACCAAGAAGAGCTGGCTGGCGACACTGTAAAACAATTAGCCATCTGCTTAAATGACACTTCCATTTCATTATACACAGAGAATTTAGCTTTATTCATTAATGATTGAAAAATAACTCTGAACAGGAGAATAATGCTTTCCCCGTACATGGAATCTGTGCTTGCAAATCACAAAATCCCAGCAGTTCAAAATGGAAATGTGTTTGTTGGCAACCTTTGCAGCTCTCCTCTGCCAGTGTGTGAGTACTCAGCATCTGATTTTCTACATCTGGGATTCCCAGCTCCATTTTCTGGGGAACCACCAGCAGTGGTGGATGCAGCAGCACCTCACTGGGTGCGTGTGGCTCTCCACAGGGGCTGGTGCAGTGATACCCCCAGTGGCACTCACAGTGAGCCCTGGGCTGCCTTGCTCTGGGATTCATTTATCCAGGGCTGAGGCACAGCGACCCAAAGGTGTCTGCATTCTGCCTGGAGGCCAGTAAGTGCAAATCACTATTTTTGGTTGCACAGAGATAAATGCCACTCTTCTGAAATTCGCATTTCCTCCTGCTTCTGGAAAACAATTCTGTGACCATCTCTGTGCTCCAAATGTTGTTACATTTATCAAAATTTGCTTTATACTTAGAAACTGGGTTGTTGTGTTCTAGCATTTTGAACTGTTTGTCTTCAAGTCCTTTGGAGTATTGCACAGATCCCTGGAAAGACCTGGATCTAGAAAAATGAGTAAAAATCACCAAACATCACTTCTGTACCACCAAAGCTCCAAAAAAAAAAATAGTTTGAGTTCCACTTGGATTCTTCTCCAATTATTTCTTACTGGATGGGGCCCAAAGAGCCTAATGTCCCGAGGACTTCACAAATCCAGTAAAATACTCACTCAGCCCAGCCCACGTGCTACCAACTGCCTCCCCCAGACATATGGTGATGTTTTTTGCCTATCACTATATAAGGTTGGAGCAGGGCAGAAATGCTTCCCCCTCCTGCTGAACGGAATAAGTGTGATAGTTTTTCTAAATTAAAACAAAACAACTTATACTCGGGAGCGTGACTAATGCGATGTAACCCAAGTGACTTATAAGATATGCCCGGGCACCAGAGGCTTCTTTGGCTCCACTGGGTTGTGCAGTTGCTGACTGTGACCTGCATTTCTGTCTCTGTGGCTCAGACACAACTAAAAGCTCCCATCAGAGGTCGATGTCTCAGAGCACGCGATCAGACGTGATCCTGTAAGATGGAGACTGGGCACCATGACTCCTCTGAAAAATCAGTGTGGGGTTTTCAGTACACTTTGCTGTTGCCTGGGATGGAACTCTCTTATCTTCTCTAGCAATGACATCCCTCCAGCAGCTGCCGGTCACACAGGGTGGCAGAACCAGAGAGATGGCAGGGATGGTGCCTGCAGTAAAATTTTTACATTGTTTTTTTCTTTGCAGACACTTTTTGATCTGGTCGTACTTCCAGTAATCTCACATGCTTCAGAAATTCTCTATATAGAGATTGTCACTGCAGCCAAAATTTAAGTCCTTTGGCTGCTGGAAATTAAAAGGACAATTGCAATAACTCTGCTGCATCACTGGCAGAAAAATATTGTCTCAGGATTCAGCTGCTGCTGGGAATTGGTGTGGGGAGGGGCTGAAGGGCAGCGCAGAAAGGGCCTTGCTGCCTTGGGAAAGGCACTGTCTCTGCTGGTCTGTGATCTCTGCTGGAGGGGGTGTAGTGGCCTTGCGCAGGGACAGAACAACATCACCCGGCTGCAAAATGGGAGACTTTTCCTTAGCAGCAGCTGCATCTCCAGGCACTGCTGAGTTGCTCCCAGTGCACTGCCTCAGTTTGGGAGAGCACAGCCATTCTGTGCCTTTGCACAGCTCCCACCTTCAGCGTTGTGTAACCACCTCTGTCGATGACCTGATGAGTCCAAGCAATGTGATTGCAAAGGATGGCTGGAACACAGGAGACTTATGGATAAATAGAAATTGTAGGAAAAGGTTGAGCCGGCCATCAGAGCTGCTGCTGCTGCCCCAGAGAGTGAGTGGCACCCTCCTCTGCAGGTTTCATGACTTGGCTCTGCTCCTTCAGCAGTATTTCAAATATTTGGGTGTTTTAAAGCTACTGGTCAGGCTTATTCTTACAGGCTTTTGGGAACAAAATGGTTAAAGATGGACAGTGCTATGGTTAACAGGATTTAGGACTGGTTTTGAAGGTTTGCGTTCTCCTTCAGCCAGGGTCTTCCTGTGCAAGCTCCAGAGGGTCATTTGATCTCCTTCTGCCTCGATCCACCTTTGTGAAAACCAGATAATGGCCCCATTTCTTTTGTATATGTCTGTAGGTTGTATGTATATGATAAGGACATGGACTTAATGCGTGTAAATAGCCAGTAATGCAGAATAGAACTTTTGGTTGCTACTGCCCTACAAATAAGTAACAGGAAGGTAATTTCTCTATAATGAGATTCCAAATGTAATTTTCATGAGAAAACATTTTGAGGTTCAGATCTATGTGTTGCATGCCAGTCATTAATGATATTGTTTTCCATTCAGTGCTGTCCTTCTTGAATTTTGAAAACATTATATTCATTGGGGGCTGGGTGGGAGGAAGAGAAATTTAAAACTTTTATACTTAATTGGTCATGTATAAATCTCATAGGTTTTACTCAAACCCATCATTGGTTTTAATAGATCTGCTTAACAAGTGTTGGTCTGAAATGCCTTAGGGTAATTAATGCTAATTCTTACATGGCCTTGACACTTCTGCAGAAATTCCTTCTAAAAGAAATAATCAAGGGATAAGTTATTATTTTAGCATATATAATGATGCATTTCAGGAAATATCATGTTAGAAACTAGATAACTAAGTTGAGAGAATTTTTTTATTAGATTGAAGCACTTGTGAATGAAAGTTCCCAGATGCCTTTCTGACTAACCTTACAAAAATAAAATGTGACCAGAATCTACTCTCATGTTCAGCCCAGAGAGCAAAGTAAAGATGTTTGAAAGAAAATATTTGGTTCCCTTTCCTATCACTGATAAATATGGGCCAAATTAGGAAAGCATTGAAGCATACACTTAGAGAAATGCTTAAGTGTTTTCATCAGGGCCTAAATAGTGAATTAGAGCAACTCTCTTACCCTTGTTCAAACCACACTGATGTCAGTGGAAAGACTCTCATTAACCTCTGAGGATTTTGCATTAGATCTGTGGGTAAAATTCTGGTTCCTTTGAAGTTGGTGGCGAAGTTTCCATTAACCTGTGCCTGGGACTTCATTTATTCTGCAGAAGGAATGTTCTCAGCATAAAACATATGATCATGTCCTGATAAATATAAAGAAAATTGATGCTATTCATTTAGGAATAACCAGCACTAGCAATTAGTAGGAAGTATGAATACAGGAAAAAAAATCTAATCTAATTATGTGAAAATCCTTGCTGTGTAATAAAATTGAAGTGGTTTCTGCATGCCTTGCCACAAATGAGAGAGATCAGTATTCAGAAACAGGTTTGAATTTATTTTAATATGTATTGAAAATACTTTTTGCTTTCAAACTTCTTGGTAACCATTATAGTCTACCAGCCATAAAGCTTCATTTACCTCACAGGCTTTACTTGTTTCTCTGTCCCCAGCAATGTTTTGCAGACCTGTTCATATTTTGAAAGGTGTTATATTGAAACCTGGAAGTTCTGTTCATTCCATGCTTCTGAGTCATTTTATTTGAAAACTTGTGAAAAAGAAAAGGAGTCTGAGACATTGAGGACAGATAAAATTGGTCTTCAAAAGCTCAAGAAGAGTAATTGCACCAACCTGGAAGAACATGGTTAGGGCTAGAACTCACAAATACAGACTGAAGGAATTGAGTGTGTTTAGCATAAAGAAGCCACAGTGAAGAAATGGCACCCTGAGCTATCCTCTTCTTTCTGAGTTGAAAAAAATCCAAATAAATACCAGTATAACAGTAGAAGATGTATCAAGGGCTGTAAAATATTACATAGTGAATAGAAAATCTTTCTAAAACGAGTCTAGAAAGTGGCTAAATTATGGCCATGTTTGCTAAATTACACTATAGGGAAACTGAAGTATAAATATTCCAGATTTATTTTAAACTGTATTCAACTTATTTCCTTAATGGAGAAAATGCTATTTCATCTCAGAAGTTGAATTAAAAAAGAGAAAAAAACCCCCCCACAACAAAATTAGCCAACCCTCAGAGATGAGCAGTTTCCACTATGAACAGTGTGTCTAGAGGATGAGATTTTTTGAGAGCCTGTAAAGCTTCAGTAACGCTAAACACAAAAATAAATGGAGCTTAATATTCCAAAGGGTTTATATGCAGTGTTTGCAGAGGAAGTCTGAGGGCAGCCTGCAGGGATCTCTAAGAGTGGGGTTTGAGGAGACTTGCAGCACTGCCTCCTCACTTTGGGAACGTTTACGGAAGGAGGTGGTATCCACGCTGGGAGCAGGTCTGCATCCTCCAGAGGGGAAAGTCCATACGGCAACTTGGCTGTGAGCATTTCTCTTCAAGAGAACATACTTGATAGAGCAGGCAATCACATCAACTTACAGAGTGCTTTGGCCCATTTTTACAGACCCTGCTTCAAACAGCAGGATGCACTTTGCAGGAGGCTCACCAACACTGCACCAAGCATCAGTGCAGTGACTGAACTGGAAAACTCAGTCACTGAGTCACCCCCTGAACTCTGGGGGCTGCCAGGTGTCCTAAGCTATTGCTGAATATTTTAGGAATTGAGGGTACTCAACAATCCCTGGGATCATGGCAGGGTGATCTCAGGTGAACTCGCTTTGGTGGAGTGGCCGCACGAAAATCTTCTAAGGCAGTGACTGCCACTGCCAGCTCTGCACTCCCTAACAGCTGCAGGGGGGAAACCTGCATCCAAACAGGTGACATCACACGTGACATCACGTGTGACATCGTGTGTTTGAAAACATGACTGTGAAATGCTGCATGTTTTGTAGAGGTGATGAGCATTATCTTCCTGCATGAACTGGAACCTTTTGTACAGAGACATCTCCCTGTAACCCTTCCCCACATGTCCAATAAACTCATATATAAAGTAATAAATTCAGGTTTTGAGAGAAGGCAAACAACTAAAACCAAACAGCCCATTAGTCTGAAAGCACATTTCCCAGTTAATGAAGTGTTCCTGAGTTCTTGAGTGCTGACAAGGAATCTTTGTTGGGAAGTGTGTTTTATTCCAAGGCATCCATTTGCAACAGAAGCCTTGAATGGTAGCAATGCCAAAGAGCTGCTCAGGCACCCTCTGGTTCAGTGGAATAGTGCTCACACTAAGTTTTCTTGACCAGGCTACAGGAAATACATCTAGGCTGTGCTTCCCAGGGTTGCTTATGAACTGTCAAGTGGAACAACATAAAGAAATGCCAGAGAAAATGAAATTACCTTTGCTTCACGTATTTGTTCTTCGCAAATCCACGTTGGCTATTACTCATCTTCACGTCACCTTCTGGTTTCCTGCAGGTTTTATATTTCAGTGTTTCCCTGCATACTGAAAGATGTATAAATCCCTAGGCCCTCTCTTGCTTATTTTATAGCACTCTGCATTCTCACCTCTCTCAACTTCTGCTCCAAAAACTGTACTAGTTCCTTCAATACCCCTTTCATTTTTTTCCCCTGAAAAAGACATAAAAACTTCCAACTTAGCCAAGTATTTTTCAAACTCTTTTGATTTTTGTCATGGTTGGTATGCTAATCTCACCGTGCCAGCATCAATTTTGTTATTCATCTGATCACAATTAAGCTTTTTAGTGAGGACTTAGGCAGAAGAGAGAGTAAATGCTTTGGTCTGCTCAGCACCATTCATGGAGCCATCCTTTCCTGTTGAGTAGCAGACTGACTTTCTTTGACCTTCCCCTTCCTACCAACATAGCCCGTTGGCTTGTTTCATTCTGTCTTGTTAGCTGTGCCTTTGTTTGTTGTTTTTCTTTTTCTTTTTTCTCTCTTTACACGCTGCAGCAGTTCTTGGACACAGTCTTAGAAATTAGATGAGTAAATTGTAAGTTTTCTGATGCCTCTTGAAAGGACTCAGTCTTTGCAGAACTCTAGAAATCCTCCAGCTGCAGCTTTACCCATAGTCTGCTGTAAAATCTTATGCATTAACATTTAGAAGGAATAATAATCAGACGATCAAGTAGTATTTGATAACTCTTCTGTGGAATGTTTGCTGTAATTGTTAGGGTACTATAACTAAAACGTTCTAGGCCACTAAAGGACATATCCTCTCCTGGATTTCTAAGCAGTATTTATAATTCAAGAGAGATGCTTATTATATCTGAATACATATGAGGCTTACCTAAAAGAATATTCTAGCTTGTAGAGGTGTTTTGTGCTTTTTTGGTTTTGTTTGTTTTGCTGACAGATTTCACTGGGAGAATTTTGAATACATTGATATTTTAGTCCAATTTTTATCCTTTCTTTATCCTTCCATTAACGCTGGACTTGCAAAAGCTTCTTTAATTTTTGTCTGTCACCATTATTTTGTTTTTATAATGAGCATTTAAAGCCACAAAGCTACTATATTATTACAACAGAAATAATTTATATTGTGCATGTATGAACACTAAAAATTCTCTTCTTAAAACTGACACCATCTTGATGATCTGGTTATTGGCAACTCTAGGACCAAACACTGTATAACCAAATAGCACAAAGTCTCTATGCCCCCATGATGAAAATTGAAGAGAATACAATTTTTGTGTTTAGGTGCCTGTGGTATGAAGGGTTTGGAACTTTTTGCTAGATGATCTGTTGTGGCTATAAGCTGAGTGCACCATTTATACAGCTACTGAAAGTGGTATGAGGAGTTAGTGCCCAAATCGGACTGAAACTCAGTGGATACTCCTTGGTGTCAAAGAAAATCTCTTCCTCCTAAGCAGAAATATTGGTAAGGATATAATGAAATAAAATTTACTTGATTCTGATTGAGATTTTGAACGCTTGGAAAAGTGCTGTGAGACCAACCAGTATCCGTGGAGTTAAACATGCTAAACTGCAATATAGGAGTGTTTGTGAAGAATTGTTTTGGGAAAGAGCCAGTGATATTTGCTGAGAATGTGGATATGTGGCATTAGTGATACAACCCTCTTTGCAAGAGCCTGCACAGGTCTGGGGCACGCTCTTCTCCAGCACCTGCATGGTTTGGACTGGGGTTTTTAATTCCTGCCTCCCAAAACCAACGCAACTCAACCCAATCTAAAAAAAATCCCTAAACCAAACTCAACAGCAAAAAAACCCAAAACAAACGCAAAACCAAAAAAACCCAACCCAATCCAAAAAAACCAAACCGCCCTCAAAAATACAAACCAATCAACCAACCAACCAACAACCCCCCAGCAAACAAAAAGAAAAGGAAAGAAAAATAAGGGGAAAAAAAAAAAGGAAAAATAGTCTAGGACTGAATCCAGGAGAAATAATCACCTCCACAAAAACGAGAGCCCCCGGGTACTTTTCTGACTGCTGTTGAAAGGATGATGGCTTTGGGTAATAAAAACTGTAGCGCCCTTTCCCCCCTCCTGTTGCCACCCCACTGCTGACATTTAATGCACGGAACAGGACCTGTGCCGTGCTGAAATATCACTCCTGTCACTTCGGCAAGTGACACGAGCGGCGCTGGGGGACAGTGGGCTGAGAAAGCACCAGGCAGGAGGAGTCATCCTTCCCAGCTGATGAAAGATAACTTAAAAGGGGATGCATAATTACTGAAAGAGGCTTCTCAGAGACCAGAGGTGGAAAGAAAGAGCTCGTGTTGAAAGGTGCACAGAGTGACGTGCACGGCTCTTTCGTGGCTCTCACGCATCCCTCCACTCAGGTAGAGTTCCTGTAGCTGGAATCAGGCCCTTCTCCACTCATCAAATGCTCTGTGCTGATTTTAATAGACAAGATGAAACAGAAGACAACTCAGTATGGGTTTAGATTGAGTCATGGTTATTGAATTTGTCCAAGGTACAAAGGTGCTGTTTGCAGCAAAATGAAATAAGTGATAAAAAAAATCCACAAAGAACAAAGGGACCAGAGAGTAATATTTGTCACACTCTCAACAGTCTTCTGTTTGGTATATGAGAAGAAAAAAGAGTAAGGAACATGCTGCAAACTTGCAACAGTGAAGTGCCTGAAAAGAAAAAAATGTAATGAAAGTGAGCATTGGTTTTACTCAACTCTACAAAGTTTGGCTGGGGGTGAATAGTTGGGTGGAACTGAAAAACCCTCACAAATAGCAAAGCAACAAAAAAAGGGAAAAATTAGGGACAATGGAGAAGCCTTCAGAGTCCCCATGTGGAAACCCTATGGATGTACTTGCTGTGTTTCCCTGGATGCAGTGCCTGGTTCTGTCCTTGTTCCGTGAATGCCCGTGCAATGTTGAGCTTGGAGTTGCATTTCCAGACACGAGGCTCCTGCCCACCTACTTGTATACACCTCTGAATCTTTTCTGCTTTTTGATTTGCAAAGTATCATGGTTGTGTGAGTACTTAAGCATCTGAGGTTTGGTCTGTCTCTTTTGGCTCTTAAAGACAGGAGTCGTTGTCTTTATCTTCCACAGGCCCCTGTGATGATAAATAGGTGATAGGCAAAGAGGAGCCATAACAAGGGGAGAAGGGTAAGTAGGTGCTTCCATGGTTGTTGTGATGGGTTGAGGACATAAGTGCAGTAGGACTTGTAGGTAGAAATGTCTCGTAGGGAATATTCTGTATAGTTACTTTATGTAAGTACTTCAGAGTTCTGTGCACAGGCTGCCCTTAATTTGGCCCTTATATAGGTTATTTAATCATTTATGAAGCATTTACGTCAGAAGAAAATGACAATATTGAAACAAATTGGGACGGAAATCAAATGAGAGGTACTTGCAGAGGAACCTTTTGCCCTCTCTTCTTTAAATGGGTATGCAATCAACCTCTGCTGAACTTCACCACTCAATTTCCCAGCTGTGGCTTCTTTTCCAGAAGAAAGCAGCCACAGGTAGAAGACTCTTGGGCAGATGTGTGCCTTTGCTTTGTGTCTGTGTGAGTGTAGCACCTCAGAGTGACCCATCAGGCCGCTGCCATCCCTATGTGCCAATGTTGCAATTCTGCAATACCAGCTTTTGCCTCAGCTGCTGTCTGGAATCGGTAGAAATGAATAAACCTAATCAGGAAGGAGCAGTAGATGGAAAATTCAGCTGCAGGGAGAAAAACTTTTCCCTGTGTGTCTCTGATCTCCCATGTGCAGTGCCACCATCCCTCATTAACGTGCAGGCTGCCCCAGTGCCGCGTTGCTCCCCAACGCCGTTGCCAAAGCTACGGAATCGGATGCTCCGGCTATGAGCGAAAGAGAGCAGTCTGTACTGTCCTCATAATTTACAATGGGTTTGGTTCCACCATCCAGACACCACAGCTGAATCCTGATTGGATCAGTTCTTTCTGACTCTGCTGATTCTGATTTATTCCCCCTCTCCAAAATCACCCACCAGCATTTGTGGTCATCAGGGTTGGGTTTATTCCTTGTCCCACGGCTCTGTAAACACCATGACCCGAGGAGGGTTGCTGGTGAGGGAGGAAGCTCATAGAGGAGATAGCAGTGATAACCTTTAGGAATTGCTCTGGACTGTGCAGAAACTGCATTAACTTGACAGATCTGCTCTTGACGGTGAGGAGACTCATTCATCTGTCTTGATGCTCCCCTACTTCTGTATTTCTGTGTTTTCCCTGGGAGCTGCTGAGTCTGGTTCAGCACAATCCTCCAGTACCTGTGCCCAGACGCATTTGCACCAAAGCTGTTGCAGAGGGTTTTCTGTTGCTGTTTTGGTGCAAGTTGTATTTCATTTCAGAGCAAAGCTTTGATATTCAGATTGAGCTAATGCAATTTTTTACTGATATAAATTAAAGACTAATCACTCATCTTCCAAAATAACTGTCTGTATCTTGGACAGCATCAGAGTAGCGGGAAAATAAAAGTAGTCCTGTTGTTAGGGCACCATTTTTGTCAGTAAATCAGCAATAACTGTGTTTCTGTCTGGTCTATTATTTTTATTCCAATATTATAGATCTGAAGTTCTCTGTTCTTACTCCAGGGAAGCAAATAACAATTCTGCTGTGCCATAACTTTTAGTTAAGTCTTTTCCTACTGAGCCATCACACTGTTGCTCACTGGTTAAATGTGCTTAGTGAGACATTTGCTGCGGGCATTTTTCAAGTTGTCATCACTTAATGCAAAACAAGGCTTGAAAAAACCAAGGCAATATAGTTCTGCTCTTTCACACAATTTTCATTTCTATATCCTGACCCTTGTGAAAGAGCAGACTTGGGTTACATTTTCTGTCTGTGTTGTTGTACCATCGCTGTGCTGCTGTGGTGGCCAAGAACAGCCTGGCATTCCCATCTGCATCAGCCTCACAATGGTGGTAGAGGGGGTGAATAAAAGATAACTTGAGAATCATTTTGGGTAAAATTTCATCTACCAATATTGGTTGCCTTGCAAAACACAGGATCTGAGTTATTTGGAAATAGATTTTTCCAGAAAAAAAAAGAGGGGAAAAGTCTAAATGTTTTCTTTTGGTATTTCAAAATGTTGGGTTTATTTCTGTCTAGGTAAACAAATCATTAGATTTGCAAGGATTTAGCTGTAAAAGAAATGTCTGCAATGAAATTAGTGTGAGAATGATGGAGGAGCTGAAATAATTATAAATTTCTGTAACTGAAGACAAAACAACAGTTTCTTTATCTTGGGTTTGCTCTGGCAGGTTTTTATGGGGGTATTATAAAGGGAATTTGCACATGACCCTTCAGAGATTTAATTTACCTTGATGGTCTCAACTATGCAGTTATAATTAGCTCTTAGAATGAATGAAATTTCTAAGCAGCTTGAGTATGAGCAACTTCATTCTCCACTGGGTCTTTGCAAGAAGAGTTTGGGAATTTTTTTGTGTGTAAGGACAGTAAAGGGTAAAAACAGAGAAAAAGATTCTCCATCAGCCTCTCAGCCAGAGTAGATTCATAAGTTAACAGTTCTCTCTGGAGTCTAGGGCTTTTCTTTCTTCCCAGTAATTAAATTTTCCAGGTTCAAGTCAGATTTCAGGCTGTGTCTTGGACGATGAGAGTCTACAAATACATTGCACTTACAAAAACTTCCTAAAAATCCTCAAAGTAAATAAAAGATGTATTTGAAATTCATATTGTGACCTAAAATTCCTCTTTGTTGACCCTTACAGTTTTTGCTGGCATTCTGTTGCTTTGTTCAGGTGGGGAATACAAGCCTGTACAAGGAGGCCAACAACCTCTTTTCAGCATAAGGACACCTGAGCACTTGGCTGTGCTGGGGTCTGAGTTTGCTCTTCCAGTTACCGTTTGAGGATGGGCTGTGTGACACTCACTCAAAAACTGTGATGGACACAAAATTCCTTTTCTTCTCCCTATTGGCAGCGCCTTTCTAGCAGAAATTTCTTACAAAATTAAGATTTAATTATTCTTGTGAACTGCAATGTAATACATTAGTTTTTATCATAGGAGATATTATCACACTAAATAATTGAAGAAACCTCAAATTAGAGTTGATGATCTAAATGAAGGAAGCACATTTTCTGATTTTTTTTCTATGAGTTTCCTTGCTGAATTCTGCAAATTAGCAAGTAATTTGTAATGCTTATCCTGAACATTATGTGAATTAGTGAGAGTCCATTGTAATTAGATATTTTAAAAACCAATTAGCAAGTGAGAATGGTCTCATCGTTTATTTAGAATTACTCAGAAAAAAAGGAGCATAATTTTATTTGTACTGTATTTTTTCAAGATTTTAATGCTTTCATTTCCTCCTAATAAAAGGACCATCATGAGGGCACAGAAAAGAGGCATGATAAAATCCTAAGTTACCTCCGTTCTTGCTAGATATGTAGGCTCCTTCTATTTTCAAAAGTTTCTGAATCAGACCCAATGTGATAAATGCAGTATTCTATAGGGCAGGGAATTAATTCTGTTTTCTGCAGATACAGTCTAATGCCTTCACTCTGAGATCATTCTTTTTCTACATGTCTTTGCACACATTACGCTAGAATATTTTTAATTTCCATTTTAACAGAAGTGGAACTTATTCTTCACTTCTTTTTCATTTAATAGTAAATGAATTCCAATAGAAACAGAATTTCATGAGTTTTCAACCCTGTCAATAGAAATCTCTAGTTTTATTCTATTTTTCTATGAAGAATCTTACGATAAGAGACTTGTTTTCCTTTACTGCTGTCTCATGATGTCAAAGTGAAAAGAATTTGGCTGCTGTATATTCATGAATTGCTATAGGAGGTTGGATGAGGTATTTGGCAGAGGTTCATGGAACAGCTGAGATCTTGACTTCTTGGCTACTGCAGGAATAATATGGACACTAGAGCAGTGTGCACAGCAGGGCTGCAGTCCTCAGCACCATGGAAAAGTATTTTCTCTCAGTTCAGAACAGGGGCCAGTCCTTTCCTTCTGTCACATCGCCGTGCACCAGCACGCCAGGTGATAATTGGAATCTGTGGGTGATGAAGGACTGGTGATCCTTGGTGTGAAAGATGCGACCTATGTTTGAGGTTCAGAGCAGTGAAGCTTTTCACATGGTGCCTGTTTGCACTGGAAGGCCAAGACCAGCTGAGGGATCCAGTTATTCCTTTACGAGTCCCTCTGTGGATGAAAGCCTCGGCTGCATTGCAGCACAAAAGCTTCTTTTTTTTCTTTCCAGTCTGATCTTATTTCCCAAGATCCATAATGAGATGAAGTCCTAGGGATTTTTCGTGCATTATTCAGCTGCAGAAGTATTCTCCTTTTCTCCTTTAAACAAGGTATTTTGTTTCTTTTCCTATTTATTCGGTGCAACAGAAATGTTTTGTAGTTTAAATGTAGTTGTGTGGTCTGTGTGTGTCCTCTCCTGCACTGCTTTTGCTGGGTTCTTCTCCTCTTGGTTTTTTACCATCTTCAACAAACCAGTGGAAGAGTTCAGAACTGAGATGCTCAGTAATTTTAAAGCAGTTTAGTTTATTGATGGGACCAAGCCTAGAAAAACTCAGTTAATAACCAAAGCAAAGTAAGTGTTTCTTGAGTAGATGTCAGCAGGAGCAGAAAGAGCCTGGCTGTTGCTGCAAGCACTCAGGGCTTGCCAGGACCAGGTTCAGCCCCTGCCCAGAGCTCTGTGGCTGTGAAGCATAACTGCTGAAAGCAGTGATTTCGGTGGTGTGATTCAGGCTGTGTAACTCACCTGCTAATGCTGACTATAAAAATCTAGAAACAAAACAGAAAGGCAGAAAACTGTGGTAAAGCATTTCTTCCCCAGTCAGAGTGTCTGTAAGAATAGCCATTCATTGACAACACAGGAGGCTGCACAGAATTGTGGAATAGGGCAGATGCATATGAAAAAAATTAACGTGTGCTAGAATAAATCGAAGCATGACTGCTGTAGCATTTATCATATTTCACTACAAGCTGACTTACTGACAGCTTCTTTGCTTGAGATTCCTCTGATGCTGAGATTTAACTGGCTGCCTCTGAACACCTCACACATTTTTAATAGTTTTAATAGTTTATTTGGGGGTTATTTTTTTAACAACTGAACCTTCCTTGTGGATTATACAGATGCTACTTTTCTTTTTCTGTTATACTTTGAAATGCTCATCAAGAATTCTAGGTAGTTTTGGTGGTGGAAGAGAAGTTTGCTGAGTACATCAGCCACGGTAATACCTGAAAGTCTTGCTCAGGTTTGGGAGGGAAGAACAGGTGGGCTTAAAGATAGATAATTATGTGACATACACAGTATCTGGCAGAAAATTCCAGTGATTTTCTGCTCTGATATACACTTATGAATAGATATATCTCCTAGTTAACCAGCTGTGGAGCACTTCTTGCTCTGCATAGAGGTAACATCTGGCTTAAATTAGAGAAGGGGAAAAAAAGGAACAAATTATCCTTAAAGTAATATTTATGTCCTCCCATTTTCCAGAACAGAAGCTTCAGTAGGTAGTTTAAATTGAATGGCAGGTACTTAAAAGTCTTCTTTCTGACATATGAGTTTTAAAAATCTAAGCAATGCATGAAAATTTTAAAGACAGGAAAAGAGTTTCAGTTCTGATTCTGAGCTCCAAATTACTCCTGTGTTTGTTCTGATTCTTAGAAGGAAAAAAACCAACTCGCCCCTTAAAAACATCAGTAGGATGTGAGCGTCCCCTGGTACCTCTAAGCAAACCAAGAGATTTCACATTACATTAATTTGCATGGTTTGCAAATATTTCTGCAGTAGCCTCTTGATTAGATTTCCCATTACTGAGTAACAGGATCTTTGCAGGGCCCTTAAAAAATGTATTATTGAGAACAATACCTTAAATGATTTGCTTAGCAGATGAAGGGAACTATTGAGAGGATATGGAAGCAATGTAAATATCAGCTGGGCATATATGGGTAGGAATTTGTGTGAGAAAAAATGACTTCCCCACGCTTACTGCTCTCAAAAAGAGATTTATGTGTCTCGTGTCACATTGATAATAGCGGCAGCCTCTTCCTTCCTCTCAGCACGAATAGCTATCAAAGATGAAAGTCTCTTTGTAGGCCAGCATGAACTGATTTCCTCAGTCCTGTGCATGATAATATTTTAATTAGGCAATTCCTTGTGGTGGTGAGGAGCTTTTCAATTAACCATTTTTAAAAAGCGTTCTCACTTTCTCTAATTACATTACTTTAATTTCTTAGTCAAGGAATAAATCTCAACAGACAGGAATTCATTCACCTGGAGTTTTGGGTGCTAAAATGTTGGTAGAAAATCAGAAAGGAATATGCAGTGGACGCAATATTAATGACTACTCTGTTTCTTATGCAAGTTATTTGTTATTAGGAAAACGGGTGATGTAGAGTATGATGTGTGGAATTTCTTACCCTTTAGAAGACTAAAACATGAGACATTTTTTATAGTTGAAAATACTGTAATGCCTATTCCTTAGACCACCCTCAGCTGTCAGTTCAAACCTAGAAGAACCAAATTATTTCCTGATCAGTGGAATCAAATCTAATATGGAAGAAGTCAAAACAGTTACCCAAAGATCCTTTCATCAGTTTTTTATTAACATTTCACAGAAGTTACATGGGGGTTAATAAGTCACTAAGAGATGCTACAGTTGTCACTACATGTCCCACATGCATTCAAGTGCTTGGACCATTATAGATGTTGTGGAGGACTATAAGTGAATGAAAATGCTTATTTTATGTATAAACTGCTTTTGTTACAGTTTATATATAGATTACAGGCAAATGAAAGTGCTTAGACTCTGTAGTGATTTTCTCACAAATACATGAAACACTTACATGTTTTATACTCTGTTTAAGTAGAATTTTAACTGCTCCTCTTCTAGTTCTGTCAAATGAAGTATTTCAGTTGTTTCTGCTTTCTGATATACGTAGCAGCTTAATTACTCTTTTGAAACCCATGAGCATTTCAGAGGAGATAAAATTAAAAGCAGGAATTCTTATCCCAGTGGTAAGTGGGCCTTTCAGTAGTGAAGAAACTGACCATTGATGAGAAAAATCTCATCAAGCAGATTCAGAAACAATTGAGTAAGGCTCAGCTATTCTTCACATAAGGGAAAAACCCTGGAGATACTCAGATGATTATTAGTTCATGGTTTTCCAAAGAGCCAGGATCTCACTCACACTGGCCACAACTAGAATCTAATTATTTTCTTCATGTTTTTAATTTAAACCTTTAGCTGTCATAATTCTTGCTGAAAGATATTAAATATAGTTTGTCTTTTTTAGAAGTTGTGATAGGGAGAGTGGGAACCTGGTAACAGGATACCCAAACTAAAGCCAGTTGAAAATGTTTAATGGAACCATTTTTCTACTACAAAATATAGCTTGAAGGGTGCCCATCAGGATTAAATATTAATTAGAACATGTTGACACTTGACCAACAAATCTGATAAGGAAAATCCAGAATAAACAGAAATCAATTTTTTATTTTCCTGATTTTGTGCATTTCTATCCCAATTTGTATTTTAAATAATATAATATATAATTTGAACCCTTGATAACAGTATTGTTATTTTATAAAGTTTTGTCACTTTTGAAATATTTAGAGTTGGTAACAAATTATTTTATCAGAATTCTCATTCTGCAGGTAAATTAAAATTTTGATTTTATATTCCAATTCAAAATAAAACCAGATTTTGAAATGGCAGCTTTTCCTGTAGAAATAAAATCTGCCTTTCTAAGCAGATGTACATTTGTCTTAATATATTTTCAGTATCACAAAGATTTTCACTGCATTTGACTGACATTAATTGGAGGGGACAGGTGGTGGTGGCAGTGGGGAGGAAATCTCTCCAGCATTGTGTAGAATTGATAACAGGATATTCAGGACTAGAGCTGGTGAAAAATGCACAAATATCACTTATGCAAGAAATTGATTAGCTGAGATTAAAAAAAAAAAAAAAGAAAGAAAAATCTGCAGTATAAATGTAAACTAACATCAATAAGAAAGGCACTTTTCTGTTGTCTTCATGAAGAACCCCTGGAGGATAACCCTTGTCCCCCTGTACTGCTGAGGTCACACCTCGAGTGCTGTGTCCCGTTCTGGGTCCCTCACGTCAAGAGAGGTGTAACTCACCTTCAAGGAGGTGTTGGAGCAAGTCCAGAGAAGGGCAACGAAGCTGGTGAAGCATCCGGAGGGTGAATCCTGTGAGGAACAGCTGAGGGAGCTGGGGGTGTTTTTACTTTGAGGATCCACTGGTTTTGCCAAAGGAGAATGTGATCTACTGAGTTGTCAGGCTTGTAAACCAATGGGGTTGATTCAACAGAAACCAAGTGGATACTGATACAAAGCCATGGTAATTAATTTTCAAAAGTTAATATTTATCACCAGAAATCAGATCATGTTGGTGTTTAACTCTCATAAAATGAGGTGCAATTGAAAATTTTCAAAATACTGAGATTTTCTCCATGCTATAAATATTTGTTTCTAGAGAACTTAAAAAAGAAGTAGAGAAGAGAACTATGTAAAGTTATATGAGGAACCGAAACAAAAGTGCAGTGGCGTAGAAATAGACAATGGTTGTTTGAGGCCCCATGGCTTGGAAAACAACTGCTTTCTAAACATGAGACTCTTCTTTCCTTCCCATAATCACTGCCTCTCCTCCAGGCACTTGCTCAAAGTGAATCAGCTTGAGGATTAATACTTCTGCACAAAGCTTTTGACAGAGTTTGTGATATCAGACTGTATGAGCTCGAGCATTGCTGAGAAAGGGATTTTGCACAGGAGCAATATTGTACCTTGGAGCACCTGTGTGATCCACAGAAATACTTCAGACCCTTTGACAAACAGTTCCGGAAACAGAAGTGATGTGTCTGCCTGAAATACTCGATAGGAGGGCAAAGAGAAAGAGTAAAACCATTTTCCAGCAGTGGGTTCTCAGTTTTCTGAGCTTCTCCCACTTTCAGCCATGCTGCTGAGATGGGACTTGGTGAGTCTGTGGTTTCCAGCAAGAATAACAAAGTTGGATAGCCACTTGCTGGTGGTGATCTGGAGTGATCTGGGTTTGCTAGGGCCAGTCGTGATGTGTGTAGGTGGAGCAGATGCAGTGATTTAAAAGACTGAGCCTACATCTTGTCCCTGTTGGCTCTTTTGGGGTAAGACATGGCTAAACCCCATGGTGAAAGTGGTCTGTAGGAGCCTGGCTGTGGTGGGGAGAGACTTTCCATTCCCCCAGGGATCCCTGCTGAAAAGGGCTGCCCTGCAGCAAGCCCACGGTCAGATCCCTTAATTTATTGGACTTTTGTTTGGCAGCTGGGTCAGGTCGAGGGCTCGGGTGCAGGCAAGGCAGGATGGAGCCTGGTGCAGTGCCCTACTGCAGTTATTTATCACCCCTGTACAGAACCTGCAGCACAGAAGCAACATTATTACTGACTTATCTAGGGATTGTGTGGTTAGAAAGCTTCCTTTTCCTGCACTGCAAATGAGAAGCTGACAGGAAAAAGAGGATGGTGCAGTGGGTTTTCCAGAGCAGAACTGACAGACTGCTGTTCCTGCAGGGGTGCATCCCCCAGCGGCAGCTTCGTAGTGCGTATGGAAGAGACGATGATCCATCAGTGACTCACTGAATGCTTTTCACTTCATCATAGCAAATGATTAAAAAAAAAAAGAGAGAGAGAGAAAAGAAATAATACAATTTCCACATCCTTATAAATGCAGTAAGAGCCTATGATTAGGAACAAGCAGCTTAGCATGTGAAGAGTAAGAGCACGGCAGCAGTAGCAGCAGGTTATATCTTATTGCTGTTATTGAACAGAGCACCAGGGTGACCACACTTTACAAGAGCTTTATTGGTTCACTCTAGTAAAAATGAATCACACCTCTCTCCCTCAGCTCCTCATCTTTTTCACTCAAAAGACCAATAGGAAAAAGGATGATTAAAAACCTCCAACATGAAAAAAGTTCAACTTTACACGTCAGTGCTGTGTACAGATGGATGATTCACCAGAATCCATCTCTGTGTTTTTAAGTTGTTTTTTTGTTTGAAGTGTTAACATGTCAGACTTTATAGAGATTCCAGGTTTGAGCCTCTGCTAGTACCTGCTTTTATCAGGTAAAATGCTATGTGGTGGCACAGAAGGGACTCCTGCTGAAAAGTGCTCCCCTTTGCTAGTTTGATGGAAAAATAAAAAGAAATCTACATGGAGTCTCCATTTATGTGCTCTGAGGGATTATTTCCATGGAGGTTTATACTGGGCACTTAAATGGCATCTAGAGCTGCTTTTCAATATCAGATACCATCCTTTGCAGCATTGAAGGGGGTGAACTAGACAATTTTCCAAATCTGAATCAATTTTGTGACTTTCCAGTCTCTGTTAAGCAGCTTTTAACTTTTGTTACCTTTACAGTCTTGGGAGTTACAGGCAGCAGAAGGCTCAGCTATCCATCATTCAACAGGCAAGAGGCTTCATGCCAGAGAGTGCAGGGATTGAAAGCCATTATTTAGGAACCCATATCATAAAAGTACTTGTAGATGTAAAAAAGGATGGGCCACCAACCTGTGAGCAGCAAAGAAAAACTGAGTTTATAGTCCTGTCATATGTGCATATAAACTGAGTTTATCATTGTTGCTACTTGCAACAAAACTGTACTAGTCAACGTTCAGCTGCAGCAGCACCACTTGCCAAAGCCAAGCCATCCTGTCTGTGACAGGAACACGTCTGTAGTGCCTGGCATCTGACAGTCCTGAAGCATTTTGCAGTACAAATGTTAATTAAGCTTTACAACAGCTTTGTAAGGTAGGTAAATGCCATCCACAGGCATTTCAGCTAAGGCGCAGGGCTTGGTCTCCTGTGGAAGGGTATCGGGGTGTGAGAGGGGGCATGTTGGGTGGGTAGCCCAGTGTGTGGGGCCAGATCTGTGCTCAGAATAAGTCTTCAATTGCTGCATGACCTTTCGTGCTGGAAAACTGAAACCTACATCACAGCTGGGACCTCTGCTATGGTTACAGCAGGAAAACGCGATACGGTAATAGAAATATTCCATAGACTGGAGTAGCACAGTGGTCTGTCTGCCAGGGAATTATTTTGGATTTCCCCCCAGATGAGACTGTAATTCAGGTTTTGATATGCATCACAGCTCTTCTCGTTCCCATGACGCCCTTACTTGTTCCAGAGGTGTGACCTTGTACCTGGGCCGTGGCACTGCGTCGTGTGGGCTGGCTCCGCACAGCTCTCCAAGAGCAGCCACGTGCCCTCTGCTCAGGTGGGAGCCTTCGTTTCATCCACACACTGCTGAATTGTTAGCAGCCTGTGTGCAGCCTGTCAGCCCTTCTTGTTCTCCCTTCAGTGCTCTCAGTTTCCTGGCAGGAGGAGAAAATGCCCCTGGCTTGTAGCTGGAACCCTTTGCTGTCACATGTCCTTGCCAGAACCTCTCATCCAAAGGGCGAGTGCTGTGTCCGACAGCCCACCCCTGAGCTGTAGTCTGACATCCAAGGCTTGTGCTGAGTGTTATTCAGACCCATCTGAGTCTTACGTGTAAACTCTGCAGAATTTCATGGCAAAAGGGTGGGAGAGGGGAGGAGGAGGCAGACAAAGTGCCCAGTGCCCTACTTAACAAATGCCTAAAGCCTGGCCTGCTGCGTTGCCTTGTCAGACTCTGCATGCTGCAGAACTGATTAAACAAAAACCCAATGTGTTGGGGCCAGAAATTGCCCGGTTCAATGTTAACATAGTGTAAACACTCTCCAACTGACTAAATTCTAGCAGATCCAAAAGTTGCCAGGAGCATTTTCATGCTTTCCCTCTCTGCTGAAGCTAAGCCTGCAGCTCCAGCTCCCTGGGTCTCCCTGGGACTCATTAGCATGGCACCGCCGTCGCTGCTGGCGAAGGCAGCCACGGGGGACAGTGACACACGTGCAGAGAGTGGCAACCTTCACACAGGAGCAAAACAGTGAAGCAAAACTGCGGTGTAGGGAAAGGATCATGCTTAATAATATGCAAATCAATGTAGCATCTCAGAAAGATTTGATTTGCGTTTCGAGGCAGCTGCTAAAAATGTTGTTTTAACCCCTCTTGGGAGAGTAAATATATCGACTAGACACAGACTAGATGGAGGGTGATTACATTTTCTAATAACTTTAATTTTACAAGGTAGAACATTTGAAAGCTGACATGTCTTTCATCCTTGGACCGAGTGTGTTGGGGAGCTGCCCATGTAAGGGTAATTGCATCAGTGTTAATGCAGCACAACCCTGCCAACCGCACAAAGAAATGCCCTGCAGATTTGTCAGGACGTGAGGAAGTTTTGCTATACATAATGAAATGTGAAATATCATTTTCGATGCACAAAGGACATGCTTTCTCCTTGCTTTTTATTGTTTCATCACAGGCAGCCCAATGCTCAGTGGTGCTACCTGGGCTCAATCATTACGTCTCCGGGCTGCGCATCCACCTCGCTGAATCAAGCGCTTACGTACTAGCTCAGGAAAGTCAGTGAAGCCTACGTGTTTTCCCATTTATGAGGGCAAATGATTTGGGTCCTTTGCCTTCCTGTAACCAATTCCACATGTTGTTAAGCTTGTGTAGCTCGGGTGGCTTTGTATTGCTGTGCCTTGCAGAAAACAGCACGAGACTTAATGCAGTTGTTTCCACATGACACATCTGTAAGAAAGAGCAATATTATGGCCCAGTGACAGTGAGAAGCGGAGAGGTGCCTCTGGAGGCAGAGACCTACACAAGGGCTGAGGCCCTGGAGCCAGGAAATGAATAAATGAGCAGCACACTGCTGTTCTAACACTCAGGGAAGGGTTGTTTGTGTCCTGCTCTGCGAAGTTATTGTTCAGGAGATAGAAAATTGGTATTTCTGTGGCTTGGATCCATTTTGATTTGTTTTACTGTATTCAAATCATCTGCCTCCAGCTGCTTTCTTGGGCTGAGTTTGGCAGAGATGCACAAATGGACTTATGGCTCATCGTCTTCTAAAGAAGATCTGTAATTCTCCTCCCTTTAGCTTTTGTTTGGGGCATTTGTGGTAGCAATGTCACTGTAAGGAGCCAGGATTCCCTGCTCTGCAAACACAAAACCAAAAGGCAAAGGGCTCAAGGAGTCTCCAGACTCCACTTTGTTTAGACACATGTTGTTGATTGCAAATACAAAGGAATTGATGGGCTTCACTGTACCTCGGTGCTGCCCTTGACAAAATTTTCTTAACAGTTAAAATGAGGCCCTGTTGAATCAGAAAAGAGCTGCCCAAAGGCTGTGCCATACTCAGGTAACCTTTATATCAGTCAGCCAGGAGCCCATTTCACTTCAGCCATGCGGGTCTTGTCTCTTCCTCACCCACCTGTGGGGCAGGGAGCAGTCGTGCTGAGCTGCAGGATTTGTGCTGCTCTTTGACTGCACTTGGTGCCTTTAATATGTCTCCATCACAGGAAGGAGGGAGGGAGGGAGGGAGGGAAGGAGAGATTCTATGACCCTGAAACGATCTACTGTTTCCCTGGTGTTTGCACAAACATTTAATTATTCGCTATGTAATATGCCTTGAGTGGCACCATTTTGAATGTCTGGTCTCATTAGATGAAGGAAGCTTTTATTAACAGCTATTCCCCTTCTGCCTTGCCTTCTCTGAGGTGTCTATACACTGCAGACCAAGCAGCTCTTGGTCTCTGTTTTGGGCTCTAAGCCTTACTAAATCAGGCATGTTCTCTTACGCTCTGGTTTGCACCTTTGCTGGTTTCCAATGTTATATTTTAAAATTGAGGTACTAGGGGATTTTAGAATATTCATTACCAGTCTCATAAGTATATTGTGGAATGGAAGTATATTTACCTGCAAATGGAATTATATTTACCTCCCTATTTGTCACTTACTTTTCATACATCTAAGGATCATTTTCTAGGTTGCAGTCCCTTATTCTGTAGCTGTGCTTAAGTACACTTCTTGTTGCTAGATACACAACCACAAATCTGCCTTTAAATGAACCTGGTGAATATGAATGGATTTCACTGAGATACCAAGGTTTATTAAAAATTAAAAAGATCTCATCTAACTCTGCTCCAGCTCCTCTGTGCAGACTCTCCTTAACTGGCTTAAAACGTTTATTCCTAGAACTTTAACATCCTCTTTAGTTACTCAAGGATTGGGAAACAATTAATTTTCCTACAGCTCTTTTCATATATGGAATAGAAATATGTATTGAACATTTTAGCTCTTCTGCATTTTATTGAAAACTTTGCTGGCTGTGTAGCTGCTGTGCTGCTGAAGTTCCTTTGCTCTGTGTAGATTCTGTCCTCAGCCAGGCCCAAGATGACTTTTTCCTCTGCCATTTTTAGTTTTCCTAATAAATATTTCATCTTTTCTAATATTGTTTACAGCAATTCCTATTGATTTCCTCCTTTGCAGTCATTTTATATTGGCTTTTTGTTCCTAATTGCCTCCTTTACTTTGCATCAAATGAGAATTTGCTTTTAGCCAAACTTGAGGTTTTTTTTTAATTGTGGTATTGTATCTCTTGTCCATCTCATGATTTCCACCCAAGAACTCCCCAGTCTCATCCTGTCTACTTTATCAGTCAGTTTTTGGGTGCTTTATGTTCTTTAGTTTTTGTGCAACAGTTCTTTTGAGGCCTCAGCTATAAAATTGTGTATGTCACATTTATCCTTCTCCTTTGTCTTTATCCTCATTTTTTAATATCTTTTTTCGGTCACTTTTTGCATAGTGTGACATTAAACTGCAATATCCAGATTAGCAACAGTCTTACCTATATGTTTGAATAGCACTTGGAAAATCATGTCCTATGTTTTTGTGGTCCAGAATCTTTGGAGATACTGTCTTCTGTTCTATCCTTTTTAGTTAGTGCAGGGAAGTTGGACTTCAAGGAATTTTGTTGCCAGTTTGTTGTTTTCATTTCAGCCCTAAAGCAGTACCCACTCAGGTTCTTCAGGCCATAACTGTGCTTTTTTTCTATATACATCACTTGGAATAATGAAAGATATTCCTCCTTGTACAAATCTTGCTTGCATCCTTACTTTCCTACAGCTACACTGTTGGAAAATAGGATTTGGTTATAATCCTTTTTAGCAGACAGCACTAAACAAGGTTTCCTGACAGTAGGAATACACTTCTGCAATTGTAATTTTATAAGTGGAAGAGACTATCCTAGGGATAAAACCTCTTGTTTGAGGGGCTGAGTTATGAGAGCTGTTACTGTGAGATGCTGAGGGCTGGCATAAAACCAACCTTTGCTCATAGACCTCCATCCAAAGCCACTGCTGCACCAGCTGCTATGAAATAATGTGCTCCTCTTGCAGCAGGGATTTTGGGTAATATCTGTCAGCCCAAGCTGCCAGAATGATCTTGTTCTTACTGCACGGCTGTCCAGTGAGTTTTGCAGCAAGCTGAAAAGCCAGACACTCACTTGTTTTGCAAGAACATGGCAGTTTGAGTTCGCGTTCCTGAGCAGGGCCTTACTGAGTCACCTTGCCTTGTCATAGCTGAATCACTGACACTTAATTGATGGAAACTTTTTCTTACACAACAGATGTCAGGCCTTGCACAGAGGTCTGGTGAGTGATACCGGACTCCAGGACTGATTGGGAATGTTCTTCAAGTCAAACCAATCTACATAGAGATGACTTTACATCCCCCATACTGCACCTGGCCATGCACCCTGAAGGATGCGTTAGTGGCTGAGCATGGTCACATTGAATGCCACAATCATAATGTCCTGCAGCAGTCTCCCCAGAAGTATCTTTCTCGAAGAACTTCTGTGGGATGTGAGAGGGCATCATGATTTTTCATGTGACAGAGGACATTTGGTAGCTCCCAAGATGTGAGTGAGGTCATTGTGCTGTGTGGCACGAGGTATACACCTACCTAGAGGAGATCCTGAAGCACTACCAGTCTGTATCTGAGAGGCTGATGACAGCCAGCTCAGGTTTACAGAGCATTCACAATGTGGTTTTCAGTGCCTGGGAGACCTCTAACTTTCACAGAAAATTTCTTGGACCCCCAGACTTGAAGAGTATCCCTGATTAAGGTCTGCTGCCACTGAGCTTCTCCTCTCCTGCTTTCCTACTCCACAGCTGTAGCTGGAAAGGTAGAACGTGGCCCTAACTCTCCGTGGGATGTTGTGTTCTATTTGGCATTTGTGCAATATCTCTCCCTGCTTTTTTCCCTCCCTCAAAACATGAATCTCTAGATATCTAGACACATCCTACCAAGAGCAGTCAGTTGAGCACGGAGCAGATTGACTGTAAGCCCTCTTGACGCTGAATTCAGCTGACAATCAGCTCCTAATGCCAGCAGCTATTCCTGTTTTGTATCCTCTTCCTTCAATCTGATGCCGACAAGGTCAAGTTTAGAAACTTCTAACAAATGTTACTTTCTCATTAACAGACAGACTGTTGGGTGGCAGCTTCTGTTTTGTGTGTGCCAGTTACCATTTTAATGAGTTCTGCAATCTTTGTGCTTGAAGAGCTGCTGATGCCAGAGCGGTGAGCACTGTAAGCACCAATGGGTGCCTCTGCACGTGTTCAGCTCTTCATGGTTTTTGTAGGAATTTGTATTTGAATCCCATTTTCCAAATAACCCCGACTGGTCTCTGCTCTTTTAGAAAGAAGGGATGGGGTGGCAGAGCAGGGGACATCAGGGAAGGGAGGAAGGGAAGTCTAGCTGGAGAGCATCATGATCAGGTTGTAACTGGTCCACAGAGCTGTGTTGTTACAGTGAAACTTCCTCTGTGTGGAGAAGTCCTGGTTTGATATTCTGTAATTCCCATTTTCCTATACTGCACCTTCAGCATCCTCTGGTAATCCACCACTGGCTAAGGGCCATTGAAGCTTGCAAGGGACTCTAACTCAGCTGAGTACCTTAAAGTTGTGCATCCTGTGCAGGAACGAAAATAAACTCCCTGGTGTATTGGTTTTGTATAATAGGCTGAAGTAAGAGTCCTGCTCTATTATGACCTGACTGATGTCTCTTCTCATGTAATGATCACAGTAGTCTCTAACCTAGTGCAGCAGGCTTGGCTTTGGATGTGCATCCATAGCAATTATATAAGTGAATAAATCAATTGTATATATAAAAAATGTAGGGTGATCTAAAATTGTATTGCGAAGATGTATATGAAAACTTACGGTTTTAATCAAACCTATTTTAGGCATTTGGGAATATTTCCACTGCTGTCATGGAATCACAGAATCATTGTAGTTGGAAAAGATCTCTAGGATCATCCACTCCAACTGTTGGTAGCCCTTGGTTTGGCTTCCTAATGATTTGTCTTTTTCACTGGAAGTTATCCAGAGGCCGTTTTCCCACGAGCAGTTCAGGGCTGTTGGGTTGGTGGATGCTCTGCTGGGATGATGGTCCTGGAAGTGAGCATCCGTTGGTGATGCAGGAAGGTGGGTGAGATTGGTCTTTCAGTCTTGAGGAGGGGCAGTCTGGGCTGTTTAATGACTGAGGGTGGAATGACTTTCGACAGACTGGAAAGAACACCTCCAGAACAATGTTCTTCGCCAATATGCTTTGGAATTGATACCCACCATCAGCTGCAATGAAATGGCCTCTCATTAATGCTAATCGCACTTGCCTCTTACTTTCATATTAGATAATGAACATAGTTAAGTAGTGAAAAGCCTGCTCTCCCCTTTTCTGCTGTGACAGCATTAGATTGTTGTGATTTATACTCTTCATATAGGTAGTAATATGATTATTCGGTTAATCTATTATTCATTTCACTCATGATCTATTCTTTTCACATTCTTATTCTGTGAGTCAATTTCTCTCTCTGCTATTTTAATAGAGTAGCATTTTAAATTGTGAGAACATGGCATTAAACATGTATAAGATTTAATCTAATTTAAAATGCTTTCTTCTAGCAGGATATGCCTAATAAGCATAAAACTAATAATGTTCAAAATGCTATGGCATATTAACATGGCACGTTGTGAGGGATGGCATTTTTCAAATAAAGCTAAGCAGTAATTAATGAATATCTAAACCACTTTCTTATTCCTTATCCTGAAGCTGTGTGATTGACATGGAAACAGATCTTTTGACAGAATAGCATTGCATACAAGCTGCCTTGAAGTTTACAAATATTTTTTCTTGCTGTCTAATGTGCTACCTTTAAAGCAACACAAAATCAGTGATATCTCACTAGTATTCATGTTATATGGACACTGAAATACTTGGGAATCATTGATCTCCACCTGACTTAGTGCTGGATGTATGTGTGTGACCCACTGATTGAAAAGGATTTTATGTTTCCTTTCTGCATCTTTCTGCAGAGATCAGGAGTCTGTTCCAGCCTGCAGTGGCATAGCCTGGCTGTGGCATTCTATGCTTGTAGTTTTAGAGACTTTTGTAAAAGAGTCTAATAATCTGGGCAATAATAATTTTTGCTTCAAATTTGCTTTACAGAAAAATGACGTTTTGGTTCAAATGTAGACTTGTTTGAAGCAAATTCAGTCTCCTACCTGCTTCTGCTGCCTGAGAACAGAGTAATTTTGTTTTATGTTAAGTATTTTTGTTTCCTGCTTTGAAACCAGGCTTCCTTTTAGAACTTAGGTCAATGTACTCTTGTGAAAATAAAAAAACCTGCCCAGCTGCAAAAAAATACATTTTAGTGTCAATTGAACAGATACTTATTCTAACTAAAATAGAATTGCCTATTTTGTTTATTTGTTTCACTGTTTTCATGACCCCATTTAATGCTCAGTTTTTGACCATGTGAAGATAGAGAAAACAGTAAACCACTGATCGTACATAAAAACAATAGTCAAAATTAGGGTTTGTTTTGTCTGCACTGGCTCAGAGGAACCTGTTTTTCTGTTCTGGGCCAAGCATGGCAGAGGGCAGGGAGGCAGCAGAGCCTGGTCCCGCACTATGACTCTGGATTGTGGCCAGGAGCCCCCACCATGCAGATTTGGAAGCCTCCTCAGCTCTGCTGATTTAGACAGAGCCAGTGGAAGCGACACTGTAACACACAGTGGTAAAACGCATATCGTTAAGCACGTCTTTATGTCTCTGCAGTTCCTGAATCTGCTTTGTAAATCTCCTATTCGTGATCATTGTATCAGTTTAATTATAGATTTTCAGCAGAGGCTGACATGCAACAGGAGGGCAAATTGTGCATTCGGTTTCCGGGATTGCTCATTCCCAGCAGGTAACTGCAGGCACATATGGTGGAATTAGCCATTTGCCGCGCTGCTGACCTTCTCTGTGTGCAGGGTCCCGGCGGCTGCGAGCCGCTGCACTCCCACACTGTCACAAGGGTGAGTCTGAAGTGATGCAAAAGGAGACTTGGACAGGCAGATGATGATCACTGAGACAGCTCGCTGCGAGCTCTGCCTCTAATGATGTACAGAAATGACTAATGCTGCAAGTTCCAGAATACAAACTCCAGAGATATCAGGAGTGCTAAAAAAAATACTTTCTGACAAAGAGGTCAAGAGGATATTGGTTCTGAGCATGGCTTGGATTCAGCAGTGTTTTTCCTTAAGCATGTTTAAGTTCTTGTAAGGTCAGAGCTTTGCCAAATATTTATTATTTGTGTCTTGCTAGTTGCTATGTACTGCAGTTGTAGTACAGGATCTGTTGTGCTGGTGATGTTTAAACATGAGAGAAAAATGAGAGTATATTTGAGGAATTTATTAGGAGTGTACTTAACCCTACATTATCTCTGCCCTGGAACTTGCATAAAGTAAACTTTTATGGGAAATTAACTTTTCAGAGCATTACAAAGCCAATATTTGAGTGTGTATTTACAGCATTTTTTTAAACTGAAGAGGTAAAACTCCTCTTTGTAATTCTTTGTCCCAGGAAACACTTACAGAAACTGAGTTAAAGGGGTTTGAGAAACCCAGACTGAGGTGCTGGGACTTCGCTGATGCTTCCTGGTGTGCTGGAGAGACCGATGGGGAAGATGTGGTCATTCTTGCAGACATATAAAGTTAAAGCAATCACCACTTTCAAATTGGGAAGGAATTTTTCCTGTGTATTCCCCAAGTGCTGTTAGGTGCTGCAGATCCTAATGCTGCCCACTCCACTGTTTCTCTAACTCTGCAATCCCAGCGAATTTAGGAAAAAAAAACCCGTGGGTAGATGATTCATCTTTCTGTGTCTGCAGGTGAAATGGTGTAACTTGATGTTAGTCCTTCTGCCACCAGAACTATGATTCTATTTGGAATTACATCTGCACCTCTACAGCACTGGAAAACAAGGTCAGAAGCAGATCTTCTCTGCCCTGTGCTCTTTGCAACATGCCCCAAAACCCACCCAGAAACTTCCAGCAATGAAAAATACTATATAGCACTGCTTGGTTTTACAAGATACTGTCCCACGGGTGACACCCTCCAGACAATTAAAAGAGTTGGCTTTGATATATAAAGCTCTTCCTATTTAGGATCCTGGATGCCTGGGCACCGACTCATCTCAAGTTGACAGTTGGCGTCAATGACTGTTTGAGAAACTCAGACCTTGAGTACACAAAGATGCAGCACTTTTGTTTTTCATGTCTACTTCTCCTCACATCTATCCATCTTAACAGTGATGTTATTCCTGGCCTTCATTGTTTTGTTTCTGCTTTCAGCAAATAACATAAGAGAAAGGTCTGTGACAATGTTAGGAAGCTTTATAGAAGGAGGTTATTGATGACTGCAACTTCTTCCATGGGCACTTGGAGAAATCCTTGAAATGATGTTTGCTGGCGTTATGAAATGAATTATTACTATGGAAACAGCTGCTGAAATGTTACAGGAAAGTTTAGCTCTACTTTTCCTTTTTTTTTTTGTTTGCCTGCTGACATGAAATCTTGTAGCCTTATTGCCAAGATGGTGGCATATTCGCTATGCAGCTCAAAAAACGGGAAAGGAGCAAGCTTGTCAAAATCTTCATATTCAGGATTTGAGCAGCAGCAGAAATAAACAACCTCCTACCTAAATAAACTAAGAAATGAGGAAGAAGGATCTATGCACATCAACAGGAGGAATCCTATTTTAAATGCTAATGATTTTTTAAATTAAAGTATTATTTCATACTGGATTGATATCCCAGTTCTACAGTTATAGCTGTGCTTGAGCTACAAAATAAATTGCCTTAACAGTAGAATATTCATCTTTTTCCCAGCAGGGCCAAATCTGCTGTTTGGTCCGTGGGTAAGCAGTAGAGAAAGAAGAGCTGAGTGCTCTGCCTGCATATCCTGGGGCTGATTTGGCACAAAATGTCATGTCCTCCTTGCTGGAATAAATGGCCCTAAATTATCAAAAGTGTAAATGTCTGCATGATCACACAAGACACAAGAAAGTAAGCTCTGGGATCCTGTGTACAGAAGTCTCGGTTTAGTTATCACAGTGGACACTAATGGACATGAAGTGTGGAAGTTCAAAACAAAAGTTAATAAAAGTTTATTGCAGCCTTTCTTAAGCGGGAAGAAAGGGTTTCCTTGTTCAGTTCTGGCACGTAAATGATGAGGACGTTGAAGAGTCACCAGTGATTGACAGTGGAGGTGGACACAAAGAAGCAAACAGGCTGTCTTCAACATCCAGAGGTATTGTCCCTCATGGATAGACACCCCAGCCCCAGCAGCTCATCCCGCTGTAGGGGTGAAAGGAACCTAGCCAAGCCAATTAATTTATCTGCTGTAAAGTAGAGTCTGCACTTGTGTACATCCTCTGGACTCAGGAAAATTCAGCACCACCTCAAGTATCAAAGTAGCTTGAGAAATATGGAGTTGTTTTTCCATGTGAGACTGGAGAAGCTTTGTAATGAAAAAATGTACTCACCGTGCTGGGTACATTGCAAGCTCTGCACAGTGGTTTTCACTGCTCATTCTGAAAGAGAAGTCACATCCAAGTCAAGGGCAGGAGCTCTTTTTAGCACAGAGATTGCTGATGCTGGTGCTCATGACCAAAAGAAGGTGCCAGTCTCTTAGGTTTTCTCCAGGACACTTGAATTATTATATATTCTGTTGCAGGAAACAAACTCATGCATCTGAACAAGGTGGTACGTCACAGTCTCTGGGTTTTAAAACTCAAAGGTGGGGTCAGTCCAAATGTTGGAGGTGATACCAACCCATGAGCATCGTCCAGGTATTACCAGCCTTGGACCCCCAGGGTTTGGGACCACATGAAACCCTTTCAGTGCATCTCCAGGCTGTATTATCACTTGCACAGCTGCTGTGGGAGTGTAAAACCTGCCATGTATACTGTAATGACAGACAGTTTAACTTCTTTGCTTTCCTTATTTTTTATTAGTATTTTTGTATTAGGACAATGTCAGGAAGATGTTATCGAAGACACAACAATCTCATGAGAACTGAGGGCAGCTCTAACTGCAGTCAGTGTCAGAACAGTCATGCTGCTTAACCGTGTACTAGGGGAAAACCCTGCAAAGGCACATGGTTTCAAGATCTAAAGGCAGGTTTGAGACAGAGATTTGTCATGGCAATGGTGAGAAAGGCAAACTGGAGTCTGCTCCCTGGAGTGTTTCCTGGAGTATTTGGGCAAGCTGATGCACAACTTCACATCTTGTGAGGCTCAGCCTTGGTTCAGTGGCCTGACCTTCATATGTTAAAAAGTTATTGAGGTGTTTTATCATTTAACTTCTCTCTGAAATTCCAGCCAGACTTACTGTATAGGCAAGTAGCAGACAGGTAGAGGCCTTCATCTCAAGGAGTGACTTCTGCTTTGTCCTTTCCAAAATCCTGTCTTTAGTGTGCTTTTCAAAGTTAAACCTTTTGTGAGGATTAAGGTGATGGGCTTTGTCCTGAGCCACAATCACTTAGACATATCTGATTGTATATGACACCTAGCAAACTTAGGGATATTACTGGCAGCTTTACTCCATTATTTGGGATCTTAGTCCTTCTGCAGCAGCACTTCAAGTAATTTTGCTTTGTGTAGCAAAGACTGCTCAGGGCTGTCTGGGTAGTGCTAATTTAAGCAATGGATTGAGGAACTTTGTGCATGGAATATGAAAAGCTACAAGTGGATGAGACAGCGGGAGAAAAAGTGGGTTTTTGTTTGCAAACACCCACTCAGCCCCAAAGCACTGGCACCAGAGAAGTTTTTTGGCAAATCTTGAATCTTATCCTCTATAAATCTGTGGCAATTAGGAGCAACTCCAGTGAATTGAATGGGATTATTCATGTAAATAGAGATGAGATCATATTATTCTTCTGTGCAACCAGTCTTAGCAGGGAGTGGTTCCTGAACAAAACTCAAAGACTCAGGTTTGAATGCATTTTAACTATCCTTCCCATCACTCCTGCCCCTTTAAATCCAAAATAAAATATTGCATGGAATGCTTTCATAAATAATTTACTTTCTGCCTGACACCAGTCAGGGAGGCATAAAGCTTTCTGTGTGTGCATGCTGCTTCCAGAGCTCAGCAGTAACTAGTTCTGAATTTAAAACAAAAAATCTGAAGATTTTTGTTTTTTTATGAGGATGGAAGAGGTTCAGGGACTTTGAAAGAGTCAATTCAGGCCGCACCACATCAAACCCTTTCTGTGGTGTTTGAAAAAGCACTGTTCATTCATCCTGACCCCCCAGATGGGAGAGGGATGATGTGAGGAGAACTGGCCTTGTGGTTAAGGAACTGGGTGGAACTCCTGGGATTTTGGCTCAAGCCTCTGCTCTGCTCTAGGTGATGTTGGCCATACACAATGCGCTCCTGTGCTGAGATTTCCAGGCTACTTCCAAACAAGCTGGGAAGCAGAATAGTTGCATTGATATGTTGTGTTCAGGCAAAGATACCTGCTGCCCATTGGGGCTTAGCTAACACAACAGGTGCGTCTTGTTTTCCAAAATGACCTTGCAAAATTGCTAAATTTCCACCTTTCAGAGGGAGGGTAGTTACTGGGCAAGTTGTGGAGTTGGGAGCTGTTTTTCCAGAAGTCTTTCATGACCTTGGGCAAAGCACTTAGGCAGAAATTTAGTGAAGTATTAAAGCATTTCAGTCCTATTGAGGGCTTATCTCTGGTTCATTTCAGTGGGATTTAGAGTTCCACTTTCTTCTTAAGTACCTAAATCTTTTTGTGATCCATAAAAATCTTAAAGTTTCTCTTTGGAAAAAAAGAGAATCATAAAATATCTTGTCTCACAGGGGTGTTTTGAGAAGAAATTAAAGATTGTGAAAAAACCAAAAAAATTGGCTAAGAGGCTATATGGATGTGATAGAGAGAATGATCATGTATTCCCTAAAACAAATCCTAGAATACATGCTTGGCACTAGTGTTGTACAAGTGTTTCCATGCTGGTGAGATCACCCGGCCCACAGAGCACAAAGCTCATTCTATAATTTACAGCAAACCTCTGGAAAAATATTACTTTCACTTAAAAAACCCAAAAAACTCTGCCTGTGGCGTGGCATCTGGAACATGCTTAGCAAGCAGCAGGAGCTCTTTATAATTCATCAAAAAGGCCACACAGATAATGAGACAAGGTTCCTCGCTGTAGCTAAATATTTCTTCCCAATGCCGCTTCAAAACAAAAAGTGCCAAGGCGGTGGGTGTGGGATGCCTTGCTCCAGCCCCAGCGTCTGGTGTGTCCCAGGCAGGAGCAGTGCCCGGAGCTGCACTCATGTCTGGGGGACACCATTTGTCCCCCCACTCCAGGGATGCTCCAGAGAAAAGCACCAAACCATAAACATCTCCTGCCTGGCTCTGGCACAGAATTTGGGCTAAAGTGCCCAAGCTGAGGGTAAACAATCTTCAAAAAGCTGTCAGAGCTGTCTTGGGAGCTCTGCTGCTGCCCTCTGCCACCACCATGCTTTCAACTGGGCTGGGGTGGGAGAGTTTTCTGACTCCAGACAGACCCAGAAAATGTTTTTGGAAGAGAGGGCAAGCTGGGTTTGGGCTTGTTTTGTTTCTAGATGACACTGTGGACGAGGCTGAGCTGAGCCTGCCTGTGGCCCTGGGCAAAGAAAATGTCTGTGGGAAGTGATTCTTTCACTTGGCACCATTTCCAGTGGGAATCAGTAAGGATTTCAAAGATGTTCCCCTGATGTGCTAAAGCTTAGCTTAAAAAAACAGAGAGATGAAAGGGCAGCCTCCTCTGGCGTGCGATGAGATGTGACAGGGAGAGCGGCTGCTGCTGCACTGAGTTGTAATGAGTTTCTGTAAGGGGAGACACAAGCGCTAAAAAGTCAAATGAACAGGAATGACTGTGCAAAGGGTGATTCCAGCAGTGCCAGGGCTGCCTGTGCACATGGTGCCTTCAGTCCTGCTCCTTTGCATGGCTCTGTAATTCCATGGGGCTTGGGGGTCCCCTGAGGTGTCTGGAAAGAGAGGGAGAGAGGGAGAATTACTGCACCACATCGGCTTGCTCTGTGTTTTGGCCAGCTTCCTATCTCACTGTTTGTTCGGTTTTTTTTCTTTGTCTTTAAATGTAAACTGCAGAGACTTTGATACTGTAACAGAAGAGGAGAGTGAGGTGCCTGTACTCCACTGAAAAGCTGTTAGGTTATTTCCTAGTCTTACAGCTGTCTTTTCCAGTCTGCTGTAACTGTGGCTGAAGCTGTAATGCAGAGATAGGAGATTTTCCATCATTTTGTGTGAATCTGGAAGGGTTGTGAGGTTCTGTAATTCTGCAAACTTTTAGAAGCACAGTCTCTTTGTGGGGTTCTGTGTTCTCCCACTTGTATTGTGGCAAACTTGTAGGTGTAGTGTGTGTTTATCCCAATGAATCCATGGTTTCCTTCTTCCTTTTCTCCTGTTTAGTTTCATGAATCTGTTAGAAGTTAGTAAGAAAGACTAGGAAATTGCCCCATCCCTCTGTCTGTGGGATACAATGTCAAATGGAAGAGAGCACCAAAGGAGGAAACAGAACAGTGAAGAGTATGAGGAGATGGAAGTGCTTCCACATGCTCTACCCTTCCCTGCATAAGCTCTGCAGGGAATTGCAAACTAAGAACGGGAGAAGCAACATTAGAGACGTGTATGAATGATTAGCTAATAGTTTAAGCAGAGGTTTCCCTCTCTCCGGTTTGGAGCATGCCTTATGGTCTCAATAACACTGACTGAGAGTCGTGCACTTCTGCCTTGGGAATGATACATAGCTCTCAGTGACTGGGAATGGGACTACCTTCATCTCTGGGGTAAGCAACCAAGCTAACTCTGCACATAGTGGGGATGTAGGAGTTATTGTGGCAATAACCTGTTGAGTCACCGCTTTTTATTGTACAATTATTTGTGTTCAGGTCTGATGCCTAAATAATGTGCAATATTGAAATGTTGCAAAAAGGGAAATGAATGCAGAAAGCATTGCTCCACATGGCAGAATGTCCCTGCTGAATAAAATCTATAGCTGTTTCCCTTAAGCTCTAGTTAATAAGGTTCGAAAAATGATGGCTGGACTCCTCAGGGGCTGACATCTGAGTGCAGTTCAGAGGAGTAGCCCGAAGTTCAGACACTTCTCTGAAGCCTCTCTCATCCATTTGAATGTCATAGGGTCTTCAAACCTGGGCTGAAACCCCTGTGAGGACACGTTTCTCAGGTACCCCCTGAAGCAGAGGAGTGCAAAGGCATGCAGAACTCATGCAGTTTCAAGCCTGAAAACAGAAGTTTGTGGTGTATGGGTAATACGCAGAGATTTAGGGCAGAGGAGCATCTTAATGAGTGGTTTCAAACAATGGAAAATCTCACCTTTGTTTAAAGTATGGAGTGTGCAAGGCCTCTTAATTAAAAAAGAGGGAGGGCTTTGCAACATGTCCCTATTTACTCAATGTTCATCTGGCTTATTACATATCCTATCTAGTGTAAGACTGGTTACCATATCCCAGCCCAGTGTCAGCACCCTAACACAAAGACAAAACACACTCCCATGTTTGAACTGCTGGGGTTTCTCTAGGAGCTCAAATAGCACAGGCACGTCCTTCGGCACACAGAGCCCCAGGGCTCAGTGCTTTTACATGGACTGAGAAACAGGCAGGGCCCTCCTCCAGGGCAGCAACGTCCACACCCCTTGGATGTGGTGCACATATACCTGCAGGACGTGTCCTGGTCACATACAGATCTAGGCTGTGGCTTTCCACAAGGCAGCACCTTTAGGAGGCATGGCAGGTTTCCATAACAGATCTAGTTTCAGTAGAAACCTTCTATTCTGAAGAGAAATACTCTTTTTTTTTTTGTGTGTGTGTGTGAGAGAGCGAGCGAGCAAGCCACACAGAACCTAGCAGCTCTGAATTTCTGGATTGCATTCCTCAGCACAAGAGCTGGCAGCCTGTCAAAGATAGTCTTTAAGTATGCACATATATTTTTGCAAATTGGACACTAAGTGTGCTAGCAGAAACCTGGTACAAATGGGAGATGTTTCCAATCAAAAGTCAACATGCTGCTGATCCAGCTCATCGCAGTATCTTGCCTTTAAGGAGGCAGCATATTGAAGTACCTGGCTCACGTGAGATGACAGGTAAAGGAACCAGCGGTTAGGGACCATTGCTTATTGACTCATGTGCCTCTCAAGCTGCTGCGGTTCCTGCACCAGCCCTGCAGCTCACTGTTCAAACTACCAGCTTTATCCTCTTTCCCATCCCTGGTTTACCTTACTGACCTCCAGGCTCCTGTCCTTAGAGTCCTTTGGCATCTGTGTGAGTTCTGAAAAATCTAACTTTGTCTGACACGTTATTTAGACTATTTAGAAATTGTGTGACTGCAATTGGGTGACTATGTGTCACATCTGTGAATGTTGTCTGGGGCTTTGAAGGAAAGTACGTATGAAGGAGCGAGGAGGAAGTGTATGAAAATCCTCGACTTGGGTTTAAACAATGATGACTAAGGATTGTCTACGCAGGAGGTTCCTGTGCAGCTAGGTAGGTTTGGAAGTGAAGTGCTTTACTTAGCTGCCAGTTCCATCTGCAGTGTCTGGATCTATCCCTCCCACAGGTTTCTGAGGTAGGAGCATAGCAGAGTGTTCCGGGAACAAGAGAGTGGCACCTGAGATGCTGTTAATGCAGACCTTGCACAGAGTGTACAGAAAACTGGAAATTCATATTCTTGCTTAGAGGTCTGTATTATTTATGGTGTTGCTGAAAAATCTGTGTTCTTTAGAATATTAGAAGAGAGACTGGGAGAGTTCATCTGCGGTGCTTAAGGAGTAGTCAGAGATGGGAGGAACATGCCCCTTATCATATGTTTGGATGCACGTATGTGTTTACTGTGTGTCTGTAGAGCTTTGTATTCTAAGACCATCTTTGCTGCTTGCCCTGAGTTACCGGCAGATCTGCAGTGCTTCCAAATACCTGAGGCTGTTCAGCTAGCATGGTAGTCTGACAAATAGTTTTAATAACTTGTTTTAAAAGTCCAAAAAGGACAAAGAACTGCAAGGGTGCATTCAAAATAAGTGAAATTCTGCAGTTCTGGGTTATTTATTTCATAAAAGCCATCTTGATAATCAGGAAAGTAGAAGGACAACTTTCCAAAGCAGAGGTAGGGTGTTCCTGGCAGGACCCCTCCTGCTTTGTTGGCTTTCAGGACTGCCCATGGCCTTACCTGCTCTCTGGGCTTTTGAAAATGTCCAGGCACTATTGACACAATTTTGTGATAAAAGATAGAAATGCTTTATTATGTGCACTTTCCTCTCAATCCACTAAAACAAAGCCCCTCTTTTGTTTTGTTTTCTTGTCAGATTGTCTATGTGACAGTCGTCTTTCAGGCTGTGACATTAAATGCTATATTCAGGTATTAGAGACAGGAGGGTAATGACAACGGTAGCTATCAGTACTTCAGCTTTCAGAATGCTTTGAGGGTTCTCAAGCAAACTGAATTCAAGGTGTTGGAATGTGAGGACCCTTGTTTTCCTCCCTCCCCTCATGGTGACTCCTCCAGAGCACAGGAACTCATCCTCCCTGAATCCACGGAGGGAAGGCAAGGAGTCGTTTCACTGCACCTTCCTGGATCCTTGATGCACTGTTGAAGGCTCTTTGATTGCAGGGTTATTTCCTCTCAGAGCTGATCTGATTCCCTCTGTGCCACAATAAAACTTAACAATTTCTTCCCTTTCAAGAGAAAGGAAGCAATTTTAAAAAATATATAGCCACATATTTCCCCAGCATTTCTAGGCTAAAAAATAGATCACATTTAAACTGTTGTGGCTTTGGCTCTGCAGGCTCTCCCACATCTGAACAATGTAGTGTCATACTCCAAAACTTCATGACTTGTAAGATTCAATGCTGCGTTGGTAACTTATATGTTGTATTTTTGAAATGTTGCAGTGTTGTATGTCATTGGAAAGAGAAAATACTTATTTGTCCTCTGATATTGAGTGCTGATTAGTAGCCATGTCAAATCTGAATCAGAAATATTTTAAATTGTGGCACTCACCAGCATATAAAAAGTATATTAGATTATCTTAGAATGTTTTATGGCTCGATGTGAGTAATTTGACAGATGGTACAAAGGCACTATGGTTATAATGTTAAAGGAATGTAAAAAATTGTCTTGTTTAAAATAAGAAAGTAAATTCTCAGAAAATCCTACAACAGTTTCACAAGTGTGCCATGTGCTGCATAGATAAAGGAGTGAGTGTGAATCCTTAATGCCATGCCTGCCTTAGAAACCCAAGTGAAATCTCATGAAAGTAGTAATGGTGTCCCACATGTACACAGAGAAAACATTTGCATTCCATGGTTCTGTATCTGTCTTGAAGATCAATGTGCATATGCAGGTACAGGCCGTGTTCGGAGAGTACATGAGTTAGAGAAACATACCCAGCTGCTGTGAAATCAGGCTAAATTTGCAGCACAAATTAGGTGGAAATTTTCCAGATTTGTATTGAAAACCAGGATACTCAAGAGCTTTGGAACTAAACAAGCCCCATCTGTTTTAAAAATTATACAGCACTATGAACCAGCCGCAGTATACATCAAAATTAGGGATGTTGTATAAGAAACAGCAATTTCTAGGGTAGAAAGAAGATTTACAGAAAATTATTTCATATGTCTCTTCTTGAAGCAGTTGATTAAATGCACTCATTGCCTGAAACAGTATACTAAGTTTTTCATGTTAATTGTGAACTATTTCCAAGTGATTCTCTGATGGACGTGTTCCATCACACCTTATGGCTGAACTGTATTAGCTGGTAGGACCTGCTCAGCTAGGAGAGGGCTCTCTCTGGCACCAGCCAACCCACAGTTGGTGTTGAAGGGGAATTTCCCGTGATATGTGTATTTTCCACAGTCTGTGCATCACGTAACTGTTCTTCCTGGGACACACTCGTGGACACAAGGAGGAGAAGGTGGTCAGGAGCAGTCAGCACACATTGAGGAAACAGGCCCACCTGACCTGATTGCCTGCAGTGATGAACCAACAGCATTTGTGGATGTGTGAGGAACCTCCCTGGCATTTACCTTGACTTCAGCTAGACTTTCATCAGTCTCCTAGACAATCCTCTGTCTAGTGTGGGACATTACATTCTGGATGGACAGAGAGCTCAAGAGATGGACGGAGAACTCAAAGAGCTGGATGACTTAGCTCATTGGTCCCAGGCACACTCATAGGCATGTAACAAGTGCAGTACTCCAGCGTCTGTCCTGGGACCTGTCTTGTTTGTGACATTTACCAGTGACCCGGAGGAGGGGATGGAGCATGCTTTTGTCAAGTTTTCAGGTGACACCAGTTTCCAGGTGTTATCTGTCTGTAGCTTAAGGGCAGACCAGCCATTCAGAGGGACCTTGATAGGCTGAAAGGCCAGCAGGAGCCATATGAAATTCGATAAGGATCAATACAAACTCTTCATCTGAGAAGAAAAAGCCCTGTAACAGTAAAGGCTCCAAAAGGCAGAGCCAGACTCTTCACTGAAAGTGATGGATCAGAGACAGCAGATATAAACTGTACAAGAGAGATTCATACTGAGTGTAAGGAAAACTGTTTTCCCCAGGATGACGCTCAAGCAGTAGAGCAGGCTGCCAGAAGGACTGTGAAGTTTCCATTCTTGGAAGCTTTTAGGACCTGTCTGGACAAAGCTCTCGGCCACCTGGTCTGACCTCAGGCTGGCACTGCTTTGAGCAGCAGGTTGCACATGGAGATTTCCTGGGTTGCCCTCCAACCTGAATTACCCTGTGTGATCCTCTGACAGCTTAACATTTGGGACTGAATATTTTTTAGGCTTGCAGGTGATGTAAACCAGAGCTGACTACAGGGGAGTCAGACCTACATATATTAGCCTGGGATTTGGTATTTCAATCTACCAAAGAGTCTGAGACATAACAGGAGATGGAGCTCTGTAAAATGACAAACCTGCTGTACATTTATTGACTGAGTCTAACAGGCCTGCTCGGCTCTGTTTTCTTTTAAATATCTCTGCTGGCTCAAATGCTGGACTGTTTACCATAATAAACAACATAGTAGTGGCCACTCATCTGGGGTTTGCAGGGGGACATCTGTATATTCATTCCATCCAGGAGACACTGTATTGCCTGAATTACTGGTAGTAGATTTGCTGTTCTAGGGAGAGAGGGAAGAAAAGAGAAAAGTTGACTCAAAGCTCCTGTAAACAATTAGTAGCAAGTAAACCAGGGTGTGAACTGAGAGCACATCAGCTAACGCCCTGAATTCCCCTGCGTGAAGCAGCTGACTTCACTCAGAAGGTGCAGTGAGGCCCTGGACAGATGCCTCTCTGCAGGTTCAGGCTGAGCAGATAGAAGATGCTACAGATGCAGGTGTTCCTCAGTGCTCCTGTGCCAGAGGCCGCCCCCCCTTCCTCTTTGCTGGCAGAAGGGGTTTGCCCGAGCATGGACAGCTTTGGTCAGGCAATATGAGCAGAGCCAGCACAAACCAGCCATGTGGTGTGTGTGAGCTGGTCCCAGGGGATTGCTGATGTGAATTAGAGAATGCTCCTGTGGGCTGCTCAGTGTTACCTGGTAGATTCAGTGCAGGGGCAGGCGCCAGCAGCACCTCTCATGGAGGAGCATCTCCCTGAAAAACGAGTGCTGCGGAACAGGTGAGCTGTGAATCCACACCCCTCTCTCTGTGCATTGGCTTTGTCACTTCCAGAGGGTGATTAGGTTGCTGTGTCACTGCCAGTGAACCGTGGCACTCACCCACCTTTTCTGAAAACTCCCTGTTATGTTGTACATAGGCCTTGATTATCATTGTCTTCCTATTGACTCTCAGGAGTATGAATGTTTTACAGAAGCACAGCTATTACCTAGAAAATTCCAAAGTTGTAGAATTGCCTCATACTTCTAATGCTTTTAGCTTCACTTTGATACTTCCCTGAAGGATGCAACGCCTTCTTACATCTCTTTCTGGTCAGAAAGTCCCTTTGTAATGTCCTTATACTGCAGAATTGTGTTTCTTCTTTTTTTTTTTTAATATAAAGTCTTGCTTTGGGAGTTGTTTCACCTTCCATGACAGCCAGTCCCCAGGAATTATTTCACTTTTACATAATGTGCACATCTGTGTTCTGTCTGTGGTGTGAAAAGCAGCAGAATGCTGGCTGTTAATAACAACCATATATCTACTGCTTTCCTATTGCCCCTGTGACCCTCCCCAAAGTCACTGGCAATTCTTTATCTTGTAGTAACTCCTAATGAGCAGCGTGCAAGGGGTGAATTCCTGATGGTTTAGTGTCGCTGTTAAGTGTCCTCATTGCCCCGTATGTCCTGGAGAGTTCTGGACTCTAGAGGACAGTTTCAGTTCACCTGTCACCAAACTGTGACCACCTCTGCAATGGGCATGGCAAGTATTGAACAGGCTCCATTTGATCAAAAATAAGCTCTAAGGGTAGAATCTGTTGATGACCATTTGTGGCAGACATTTGCCTGTCCTGCAATGACATGGGAGAACAGCTCCTTAAATCACAGGACTGTCAGCAGCTGCAAACATCTGTGGATGTGGGATCTGTAATCTCTCCTCTCAGACCTTGACATTGCTGTTTAATCTCTGCTATTTGTGACTACAGTTCTGTTTTTATTTTTTTTTTTTTGTGGGACTCACGTAAAATCCACTGCAGGAAGAAATCACTGCACATTTCTCATTTGAATGGCAGTAGATATTACAAGAATATATGTATATGCCTGTATGTGTGTATCTATACACACATACACACACACACATATATATATATATATATGTAAATAAAACCACAGGGAGCTCTAATGCAAACATTACCACATACTGTGAAGCTAAATGGAGGCAATAGATATGGAGGCTTGAGAAGGAGGTGTTGAGTTTTCAGGTGGTACAATAATGAAAACTAGACGTGCCTTGGTGTCCTGGTGGTGACACCCATGAGCGCCCAACACATGCCTCAAGGACAACACACCCAGAGAGGTGTAATCGCTCCCTATTAAAGTGCTCATTGTTTTGGAACCGAGGACTTACTTTACTGATCAAAGAGCTGCCTTTGATTAATCAGTTTTGAAATGAATGAATTTCTAAGTTCTTATTTTTCGCTTTTCTTAGGGGAAATATTTCAAAAGCCTTTTGATCTTTGGTGATAGGCATTTAGTAAAAAGGCAGGTACGCTTTTACAAAAAAGAACCCTGGAAGTCTTGTTGTAAAAGGTATCGTGTATCAGAAAACATTCAGAACATGTTCAGCAGGTCTATTGGCTTCAGCAGCCCCTGCACATTCACAGAGTTGCTCTTGTGCTCATTCTTTAACAGGATCAACGGTTTTAAAAGGTAAAATCAGGCTGCTAGTCTGTGAAAAAAAAGGGCAATATCTACTGCAAAGGTCAGAAAATATTAATGTGGCATCTTACACTAACAGAGTACAGGCAGCACAAATCTCTACAAATAGGCATCCTGCTGGTAACCAATTGAAATGTAGGAGGTAGTTAATGTCTTTCAATTGTAAGTGTCATTTGATCCCCAGGGAGACATTTAATGGATGGTATTTTCCTACTGAGAGTCCTGTCTTTTTTTTCTGTACTTCATTAGTAATCGTTCAGGGTCCTCATGTTAATAAAAAATGTATGCACTGCTTACCTGATTTTTCACATTTCACACAATGTATTAGGAAAATTGATGTTGTTCCTACAGAATTAAATAGAATACTTTATCTTTAATTATACAGTGTCTTCCTGTCTGCAAGCAGGTTTTCTTCACTACTTATAACCAAGCCAAAGAGAAGGAAAGAACAGAACAGAAAAGATGACTGTACCTGAATAAAATAATGGCTATTTGCTAATCAGCTTGCTGTGAAAATTTCCCCCTCCCCATCCAAGCTCTGTGGTCTGGATTGGTCTTGGGGATCCTTCAGAATGTAGGTCCTGTCTGAGGTATCTATGGGAAACAGATGCCTCACTTCTTCTGTGGAGGTGGACCTGTGATATGAAACACGCATTTTACTGAGTATGAATTATTTTATCCATAAGTGGAATCTTGCAGTTGTTTGACAGGGCAGAGCATTAATATCCTACTGCTGTTAGAGGGGAAAAAAATACCACTCAAAGAACTCAAAATTCCACGAGAAGAGCTACCTGGAGTAATTTCAGATTCAGAACTCAAGCTGTTTCCCTCCGGGTGTTTCCCTGGTGGCTCAGGGAGACTATACTGACCCATCTCTCTTCCCCAGGGTCAGGGGCTGGCATGCATTTTCTGCTACCTTCTTGGGTGACTGCTCTTGTGTTTTCTCATAATGTTTTAACTCAAACTTACTAATCTTCACTCCCCAATAAGAGGATAATTTAGTAACAGAAATATCTTACTTTAATGGTCTGACTAAATACATAAAAACACTCTAACATGCAAATATAGAGCCTCCCAGGAACTGTTCTGTGTTGATGAGGTTCAGTTCGGAAATGCAGCTCTATCTACGTTTGTGGCTGCAGTGCAGGGGGCACTTGCCTGAGATGGCAGAGAACTGGTTATAAACCAGTCCCCTATGACCCACAAAAATACTCTGGATTCATTGCAGGTGAATTCATTGAGGATAGAAAAAAATCTGATAGTGGCTAAAAAGTGCTTTTTTTGCATTAGACATGAGCTCTGCAGGTGCAGGAGCTCGCTGCACCACCACCACTAGGAGCTGTTCCTCCTGTGTTTGTACTTACACACGTGTTGGAGTGCTCTGCTGGAGCAGAATCAAGCGACCAGTTTCAATATTGACTTGTTTTTGTAAAGTTGAGCATGTTGTGTTTTGTTACATAGCTTGCGGTGGTGAGAGAAATCCATTAAACTTGAAGTTAATTAGTATGGGAAGACTGTAATTTATCGAGATTGCCTGAATGGAAGTAAGGGCATTGCTATTTAATTAGCAAGTGCATTTGGATTTTTAGATTATTTTTTCCTTTTTGATTTTATTCAAAATATTGTAAGTGCTTTGCTTATAGTGAAAGAATAGATTAAGGACAGGCAACTGAGAAGGCATTAACAACCTATGGCATAATATTAATTTTTTGCTATTAAGTGCGTGCTTTTGATCAGATAAGAGAACTTTTATTCCTGTGGCCTGTTCTCATTTTGTATCTTAATTATGCCTGAAAAGATTCCTTAAACGACAAAGTCCTAATTTATATTACCACAAAGGACCAATCTTACAGAGTTATTAAACCAGAACGTGCCTGTTTGTTGCTTCTTCTGCTTACTTGTTTCTGAGACCTTCCACTGAAATCATAGGCACCTTCAGGTGATTTCCAGAAATGTTTACACTCAGCTGTGTTTTATTCTGTGGGCCGCTTTCTTTGTTTTCCTTAATTTAAGTCATTGTAGATTGAAACTTCACTAACATCACTACTTCTCCAAATTAAAAAGTGATAGGATAAGAGGAAATGGCCTCAAGTTGCACCAGAGAAGGTTTTGATTGGATATTAGGGAAAATTTCATCACCAAAGGTTGTCAAGCAGTGGAATAGGCTGCCCAGGGAGGCAGCGGAGTCTCCATCCCTGGAGGGTTTTAAAAGATGTGTGAATGTGGCATTTGGGGATGTGGTTCATTGGTGGCCTTGGAGGTGCTGGGGAAAGGGTGGACTCCATGATCTTGTTTCCAGCATAAGTGGTTCTATAATTCACAGCTACTCTTCTCCATGGAGAGTGAAGCTGCTGCTGCTCACAGGATGGACCTTGTCCCTCCAGTTCCTAATCCTGCAGCGTGTCCCACTAAGAGACAGTGGGATGGGGCATTCAAGTGCACTGAATAAAGCAGAGAAAATTCTCTGAGGAGCGCACAACATGCTCAGTCCATCCATCCATCCATCCATCCATCCATCCATCCATCCATCCATCCATGGCCTCCCAGTGAGCACAAGATTTGCGCTGTACAGGACAGCATTTCGGCACGGTGATGACCCCGACCTTCGGGCCGGTGATGATCCCGAGTGAAGTCGCACGGCTGCACGGGGCGCCACCGGCCCCTCGGCGCTGTTTTTCGGGACGGCAGCCGCCCCTCACCCCGTCCCGCCCCTCAGCCCGCCCCGTCCCTCAGCCCTGTTCTTCGACGTCCTGGGGCGCGGGGCTGCCGCGGCCATGGCGCTGAGGGCGGCTGAGGGCCATCCCCGCGCGGCGGCCGCCCCCTGCCGGCCGGCCCGTGCGCCGAGCCGCGCTCGCTCCGCGGGCCTCAGGGAACCCCCGGGCCCGCCGGGACAGACAGACCCTCC
>VWPU01006929.1:0-118279 GCA_013398955.1 Callaeas wilsoni
GATGGATGGATGGATGGATGGCCTTGGTGCCTGCATGTGCTGCTTGCTGAATGTACCACCCTGAAACAGCGAACTTTCCTTTGATTTTTTTTCAAACATTTTTCACAAAATCATAGGATCACAGAATGTTTCCAGTTGGAAGGGACCCACAGGGATCATAGAGTCCAGCTCCTGGCCCTGCGCAGGACATCCCAACAATTCCACATGTGCCTGAGAGTGTTGTTCACTTCTTCTATCAGGCTTATTTTCTCTTTGTCCACAAAGGAACAAATTTTTTAAAATTAAATAAAATTTAGCAGCCCCTCAAACTGCAATTTCTCAATGTAACTTCTCATCCATGGGCTTATTGTCAGGAGGTCAATGATGAGGACCGACTGTCACATCTCAGAACAGTATTTAGCACACTGTTCAGAAAGTCTGTTAATAAGAGGATAAGTAACTTAGATATTGTCAGAAAAGAAAATATAATTACTTATAAGGTAAATCTGTTTCTCTTTCTGCGAGCATCTTTGAAAATACTTCTTAGCCATATAAAAAATAAAGAAGTGGTTTCACATTTTGGCACAATGTTACTTTGATTACAAGTTGAAAGGACAATCTTTCCATTTCCATGCTGAGATATCAGCAGGTATTACACAACCACTTCAGTAAATTCAATATATTAATAAGAAAAATAGCTCTCTTACGTACGCTATCTGTGAAAATATTACTTTTGGCCAATTTTCCAGGAAAATTGTTTGTCAAAATACATAATATAAGTAATTTGTTAACAGCAAGGTAACATGAACTTGGATTCATGATAGTGTGCAAATGCTGGGCCTTGAAACAATGCGATAGGGGTTTTAATTCAATGTCTTTGTGTGGAGTAACAGAGAGAAGGTTCTAAGCAGGACACGGGGATTATTAGGATGATTATGATCAGATTTATTGCTAAACCAGCATCTAAATATGGCCAAGGAAGTTTTTAAATAACAACTTTACCATCTAATACAATGGATTATAGAATCTAGAGTGTTCTAGTATCAGTAGATTCAGCTGGAAATCTACAGATTTGGAGTCTGGCCTTGCAGAATGTTGCAGGCTGATTATCTATGCAAATATCTCAGCTCCATCATCTCTGGAATGCATTAACTGTGTGACCATCCAGACAGTTGCTCTTGCAATTCCCATCGGGTGAGTTTAATCTGGGACAAAGCAAATCAGAGGAAAGGACATGCACAATTGAAGACCCAAATAGTTTTGGTCACCATCACATTAGCTGACCCAGAAAAAGATGACAGACCATGCACTGCTCATGTCCTTCATCTACATCAGCCTTGCAATGAAATTTTCAAATAAAATTATTTGATTTTTATGCAGTGTAGAGACATTAATGTGAAACACAAGCAAAACATTCACTGTTTTTCAGGTTCAGCATTTCATGGATAGACAAAAAAAACCAAACCACCATGGAGATGTGAATTGTAAATGTTGTGTTAGAAAAATACAACAGGGGGACTGTGCCATTGTTTCCATACTACTGTTTTTGTGCTAGGTTATGTTTTATGTACGATCCAAAATTAAAGCATTAATGTTATTCTTTTAATAAATTTCAGATGTGTTCCAGAATAGCTAATTTATAATGTAAATGAAGACACCAACAGTTTTGAATACAGTGCTGGAAAGCCAAAGAGCAGTCACAGGGTTTCCCATTTTCACCTACTGGTTGATGCTACACTGCACAAATTCCATGGTTTTAGCTGATTTTCCCAGGTTTTCATACATAGTGATCCATTATTCCCCCTGAAGTGAAACTGGGAAACCTTCTGAGAAACTGGATATGTTTTTCTTAAACATGAATGTTTTGCCATTAGATTTTAACAGATAAATTGGTGTTAACAATAGAAGAGAATATTTTAATATAATTTATAATTTACACTAAGGGAATTTGGCTGAATAAATTGATTGCAGTGGGAAACACTGATCAATGGGAAAAAAAAAAATTGGTCCTATAATTGAACCAGAAATGTGTAGAAAAGAGGGAAAAATAGACCTAATGCTATTTTCACATTAGAATTAACAACATGAAGAAGTTACGTGCAAAATTCATAGCGAGAAAAAATCAATATTTTTTTCCTTTCTTAACTTTTTTTTTGTTTTTTTTGGGTTGATTCCAAATCCGGGCACAAATATATACCAAGTGTAATTAGCAAATCTGGGAAACTCACAGAGAGGGTCAAAAGCCCACACACCCTCCATACTCCAGAAATTTGACAGAATTGGGCAGTGCCTAATAGTTAACTTTTTTCTGCACCCACTTTTTTTTATTCTGCTTATCATCCCACTGTACCAAGAGGAATCAGTAGTACCATCAATTCTGTTCTTTCTTGCCTTTCAGTCATTATATTCAGTTTCTTGATGACTTTTTTTAAAAGTAAACTTCTCATCACAGAAGAAGTGCAAGAAAAGTGCAAGAAAAAAAAAACGTGACAGGTTAAAAAAAAATTAAAAAACCCTCAGAACTTTAAAGTTCTGCACATAACCTTTGCAGGACATTGCTCCCCTTGCCTGCCAAAGCAGAGCGTTGTTCTTGGATTATAGCTAATGCAGTGTGTGCTGGAGAAAGAAATTGCTTGCTGTACAACTGCTCTTGTTAACATCTAGCTCATCAGCAGGAAATGCCTTGTCCATTAAATACCTCTTTAGCTCTCTTTTGTCCAATTCAAGGAACAGGAGCATCTCTGACAGCCAGGTAATTCGGTTTTAAACAAGTGACATCCCGAGGCAGCCTGACCCTGCCAAGCTGGTAAAGGAGAAGAGGCTGGGGGTGGAGGCTGGGTGGCTGGAGAGACAGGGAAAAGGAAGGAAAGCCACGGAGCTGTTACTGATAATCTCTAAGAATGCTGGACGTCACCCAGAATTATTCATCTAGATTAAAAGTGAATGCATGAAATGGGAAACACATAACATGGCCTGGATTTAACTGAGTGGGATAGCCATAATCCATAAAACGGGAGGCAGTTGGAGGCAGGAAGGAAATAAAATTAAGGACAGTGGAGGGAACCTGCACTTCAAGAGTGCTATTTTTCTCCACTAAAGAAATTCTGGACAACTAGCTCAGATGCAGAAACGCAGATAATAAATGTACAGGGAAGCATGACAGATTAATTATCTGCACAGATACTTTTGCTCTATTTAACAAAAGTGCTCATGGCACTTTAATCGATGCACATTTAAAAAGACAAGACATCATCTGGAGACTTTTCTTACCCACTAAGGCACAAATGATAGGATTTACTCCTGTGATTAGTAAGAGCATCAAATGCATTTGGCTCTTAAGTCACACTCACAAATAGACTGGGGCAGGAAGCAAACCTTCTACTAATAGCTTAAAAGTCTTTGCAGACTCTCCTGTCTGTGTGACTTACCCTGAAGAGGACAAACAGCCTTGCAATTATTCAACAGCCCTTGGCCTTGCACGACGCAAAACTGCAAAACAACAGAACACCTGAGGAGCTGTTTTAGGATTTTATCACTGCCCGTAAGAGACTGTGGAAGGGGAGGGGGTGTCAAGATCTGACTATCTTTCACTGCCATCACTCATACATTGCTGGACATTTGCAAAACAAGCACATAAATGATGCCTCTTGACTTTTCTAAACACACAAGCCCTAAGACTGTCCAAATCCAATTTGTGATTATTCTAGTCTCAGGGAACCCAATCTGAACTACTCAAATAGTGAAAAAGATTTCTTGAGAACAATTCTAGGCACGATAAAGAAATAAATCCCCATTTATACTAAGTACTTACCATGCACTTTGGAATTTTTCCAAAGCTAGTTAAATACCTTAATTGTTCACTAATTATTTGCAAGAAGAAAAGCAAAATGCCTGAGAGAAATTATTCATAACAAACAATTCAGTCTGAGGTTTTAAAATGCTGCAGTGCAAGTTCCTTGTACAGCACCTGAAGTGTTACACTAATAACTAATGTGTTGGTACTTGCATCGAAACTAATTACCCTGCTCTCCTCCATTCAAAAGGAGAGCATTTGTAGGGTGTGATGTATTTCAATTAAAGCAGACAATTTTGGAATAGGTCAGGTGCCTTTTTCAGAGACATCCTCTGGTGTCTAACCTGACACAGACATTCACTGCAGCCTTCTAATGCCCAAGGGGGCATTAAGAGTACAGTTTTTTGGTTGTTGAGGGTTTTTGGGGTTTTTTTTCATTTTTCCTGGAAATTCTGTACTAGTCCAACAGAAAAAATCTAACTACAAGCCAGATATGTATATTTAGATCAGCCATAGCATAATGTGACCCATTCAAATAATTTTCATGGAAAAATCCTCTCTGTGTCCTTCTCTAAACTTCCTAGAAACACCATGGGTTTGGAATATTTTTTGTAGCTAAAACTGCAATATCTAGTGAACTATCTCCCATAGGCCAGAACAGAAGGTAATACAATTGGTGGACAGGGGAAAAAAAGGGAAAAACAAAGAAATAATTTGGAACAGTCCCCCTAAAAACCCCCAAAGTTTTATAATGGTCAAAAATGTGACTAGAACGTTCCCATGTAAATCGTGCAACTATATTAATGCTGTGCTTTTGTAACTCATATCTCAAAAATCTTACAGAAAATTTCTTCCCTTATAGGGGGTGGGGGAAGAAAAGCACAACAGGTGCACTTTTGTATTTATTGTGTGTAAGAAATAAAAGCAACTTTCTATGTCTTTTCTTGCCTTCTCCTCCACTTAAATTCACCTTCAGTACGATAAAATTTCATTGTGAAATGGAACAATATTGTACAGCCAAAAAGTAAACATACAGTAATAGAGGTTTTCTGCTTTTATAAATCACCCAACACACATCATTTGCCTGATGAAGATTTGCTAATCAAATACAACTTTATGATTTTAAAGAGGAAAAGCTATATTTAAATAATCCATTTTCTTTAAGTATATTTAGTTTGCTATCATTTAAAACTTCTGAAGTCTTCTCAGTTTTACCAAGACAAGCATGTACTATTTATTTTCCATAACATTTTATGTTTGTTCTTCCCTTTTTCCCTGTAACTCTAAATCTTCCAGCACCCAAATGAAACCATTAAAAAAAAGAAATTCAAGGTGACTCTTTCCATCCTGAATAATCCACTTTTGCCTCCTCCAGATTCCAATTTATGTTCCAAGAGGTGGCTGGAATGAGAGTAAAAACTTTTTTTTTTAATTTAGAGGTTGTGTATTCTGTTCTGAGCACTATTTCTAGGACAGATTCCTGCATCAAAAATTCACAACAACAAGAATATAAAATTGCCTTGGGATGACTATTTCTGGGGCACATTCAAGCGTTAAATTTGTTCATTACAATAAGAAAATGAAATTGCCTTGGAACCCAGCATTTAACTATTTTTAAAATTGTCCTGTTGAGGTGATGTGCAATAATCCCCTTTTGTCTTCTATCAAGTGAACTGCATTACTTAAATAATTTTTCAGTTTCAGTTATACTTCACAACTCCAAACCAGTGTTGATGTTTTTTAGGTTGGGGTTTGTTTTTTTCCTTAAAGGAGTACTTTAAAGCCCTTGAAAATCAACAGAAATCTTTCCATTGACTTCAGGGTGCTTCAGGTCAGCTCAAACATTCTAAGTCTTCCTTGAAAGGATCTTTAGAATTCTAGAAAAAAAAATACAACATAATGATTAGAGAGTTCCTGGACTATTTTTTTTTTTTAAATCCACAAGTAAAAAATGCCTCTCTGCACAGTTGTCTGCAAATTAAGATATTCCCAAAACAATTTCAGTACAGAAAAGTTTTAGAGCTACAGAAATTGTAGGAACACCCACAAAACAGCAGGCTGTATCAAAAGAGTTAGAAAACTAAAAGCCATGTGCAGACTGCCTGTTGTAGATTAAAGGCAGCCTGAGAAACTTCAGAACAAAAAAACAAACAACAACAGAAAACCAGAATCCAAAGAAGGAAGAAAGCAATGCGGTATAATAAGCTTTGATTGCTTTAAGTTGTTTGGGAAAATACTGACCAGAGGAGTTCAAAATACAGAAATTGCTTCAAAACTTTTACTAGATAATCATACAAGGAAAACAGAGTCTGTTAGATCTTACTCTTGCAACTAGAACTGAGAATTTAGAAATAAAAATGAAAAATATGCATGAGACCTCTAAAGCTACCAACTCAGACCTCATATTTCCTCTCACTTGGTGGTGAATATTCATTTCCAGTGATTCATATCATTTTAAATCACGTGTAACTTAAAAAGCTGTAATGGTAACCATAGCATAAGATGCAGAGGCCTGTATGGTAAGATAAATATGATTTTGAAAACAGTAACTCAAACATGAACTTGTAATTTCCTCAGTATTAAAAGAAGTGCCCTGGTTTCAGTTTTTTGCCCCTGGACCAGATTTTCTAAGTGATGCTAACTCCACCTCAGCTGCAGCTCCAGGGGATGGGTTTGTTGGCAATGCCAATTTTAGCCAGACAAGGTATCACTGAGCCAAATACATACATACTATTAACAATTAGACCATTGATAAACTTTAATAGTCTTAAAATTAAAGTGTTTTTGAAAAATGATGTCTGACAAATGTCTTCTATGAACTGTAGAAGGCATAAGGTAAGTTTGAGGAATTAGTCAGGAATCGTTTCCTTTAAATGACTGCACCACCGAATCTGTATAGTGACTCTAGACCTGGAAATGTTTGGGTTGGGATGGATTAAGTCCCTCTGGGTGTTCTTTGCAGTTTTTGTACTTACAGCACTCCACTTTTGACTATTTAAACTTCAAACTCCGTTTTTAACTTTGTCACTCACAGTCTGTTCAGGCTGGTAAACCTGCTCTGAAGAAACGCCAGACAGATTCAGTCTTTAAAAATACTGCCAAGCGAGTGTTCCCTGAATTTTTCAGCTCCAAAAAAAAAAGCAAAGAGCAGCTTAATGTTGGGCTAAATGTTACATTCTCCCCTTTGTACAAAAACTGAGCCATAAAACTGATGGCAGCACCACAGTTAGAAAAACAACCCTGCCTCTGGCAGAAAATAACATTTCTGTTACTAGTATTTCTTAATTCTCGTGGTGCACAGACACAGGGAAAGGCAATGGCTTTGCTGCCTGTCAGCCTCTCACTTGCACTGCCAGAAATATTCCCTCGGAGTCAGGATGAGCTTTGGAAGCAGAGCAGAAGCTCAGGTCTCGTTGTCCCTAAACAATGCCTAAACTGAGGAGCCAGACTGCTGTGACCCACTATGTGCGGTCTTTGAGGGGTGAAACAGGATTCTGGGTGAAAAGAAGAGGGAATAATTCTCTTCTTTCCATCAGCAAGCCTCTGTTTCTCACTGCCAGGAACATTGCTAGAACTAGAACTATAATGTAATTACAAGCCCTTTCTGAGTACTTCAACTTCTGCAACTGAGCAGAATAAATTACTTCCAAAACCATCAGAACTTATCTCTCCATCTCGGTAGGGGTGTTCTCAAAAGCAGAAAAAGAAATTGAAAAAGCTGATCATTCACTGGAGACTGTCTGAAAGCCTACTGTGAAAGCAGTGCTGGCCCTGGAAAGGTCCATAAGGAAGCAAACAGCATTTCTGCTCAGAGACTGGGAGAGAACGCAAAGAAAAACAGGGACCGCAGGTGCCACCTAGAGCTGGTTCCACTCACTCAAAGTGGAACCTTGGAAATCTCTCCTGAACCACTGGTAAGCATAATGGTTAAACATTAACTCAGGGAAAGCATCAAAATCCACCTCAGACCTGAACATTCCCAGCAGTTGCTACTGGGGACGTTTCCATTTTCTGGAATTCTACCAATTCCCAGTGCATCATTCTTGATAGTGCTGAGCTCTGCTGGCCTCTAATTCTTAAAGGGATTCAGAAATAACAGCACCTCCTCTATAAAACTCCTGAGGAGTTCAATGCCATGGGTGTTCTGAGTCCAAGTTAATTCCAGTAAGTGTTCTGAGACTAAATCTAACACTTACACCAGCCCTGGGGGATTCATAATGCACCACCAGCCACCTCCTTCCCTTTGAGTAACCATGGAGCTGCATTGCAGCTGGGAAGAAATGGAGAGGATATTGTCAGACCTTTACAGACTTTCAAAGTTTCTGCTGAATGCACTGAGAAATACCTGCTATTTATAAATTACTATGGTTTAGCTTATACTATTTTCATGTTGAGAAAAAATTTCGATTTCACATGCATGACATCAAAATTGTATATATAAACTTGGAAACTAGTTAAAGTATCAAGACTGAATTAATTTCAATAAAAGCAATAAAACTGATGCTGTTGAGTACTTTCAAATTGTGATTGTCAGCAGTGCAAGAATTTGCACAGATTTCCTGATTTGCTCTTTACTGAAGCACAATTGATACTAATTTGATGAATGCAGAAATAGTGGCTACAGTGAACTAACGTCATATAGGAATTAGAGAAATACAGACAGCATGCCACCACTGCATGGCAGCCTTTGTGTACAGCTTCCTTCCTTCTACCTTTACTATCTCAGAATGAGACAAATATGAAGGCAAGAGCCAGCAAACCAGAATGTGGACACCTTGAAGTCCTGACCTGACAAATGAATTTCAGTTATTCCATGATGGAATTTTCCTTTACGTCTATTTGCTAAATCTCCCTAAGCATGTATATAAATAATTCTGGAAAATGCACATTTTCACATATTGTTTTCCTACAGTCACAGGTATGGATTTTTTTATTACCTTTTTTTAGTAGGACCAACTACATGAGATCACAGGAACAGAGGCTACGTCAAAATAAAATCGAGTCAGGGGAGACAAGACTTGGCCTTTCCAGTACATATCCTGAGTGAAGGTCTTAAACAGACCAGACATGATCTGCATTACCAAAAGACATCCTCGTGATTGTGGGTGTGGTTCAGCTGAAAAAAGAAAAGTTGCTTTTCAGAGAAAGGAAGTGTCAGATTTATTGGGCTTTTGTTTTAATTGGTTTTGGTCTGTTTTCAGTGTTCCCAGAAGGAAAGGCCATATTAATAAGGAGACTCAAGACCAAGGTTCTCCTATAAAGCATCATTCACCAACAGAACACGTAGCCACCCCATACCTTATGGCCCAGAAGTACCACCTGTTCTTATAGAAGCGTGAACAAATAAAACTTATCAGATTCTTCCACAACTGGTAGCAGTGGCCACACTAGCACAAGAGATGAAGCATCCTCAGGTCACACTCATGTTCCATTGTACAGTGATTCGGCTTGGAAAATTTTCACATAAATGTTCTCCCCTTTCCCTTCACCTCCTGACACCCAATACAGAGCCAGGACATGAGGCAGCAAGAAGATTGGTGCATTCAAAGGCAGAATGGCAATGGTTTTATCTTCTTCTGAACTTGTTCAAGCTGCTAAAGAAGGGATGATGCAGCTCATGCTTGTAAGGGATTACTCACCAATCCAACCAGTTTCCAGGTTTTTTGCATTTATCTGTGTTTGCCTCTGAAAGAACAAAATATACATAAGATATCTGTGTTCTGTAGAGTTCAATTAGAAACACAGAGAGGGAAAACAGACATGAGAAAGAATGTTTAATTATTTAACAGCATTCAAATAACCAAGTTGCTCAGACTCAATAGCAGTTGGACTGTGGTACAGCTGGTGCTTTGAGAGGTTTTAGCTTCCTTTGATTTTTTTATTCCATATAAATTGAAAGACACGATAGGCATGTTTTAGCTCCTATTTTCAATTCCTTTTGAGCAGATAATATGGCTAAAGCTCAGCAGCCAGCTTAGAAGAAAAGGAAATAGTGTCTCTGTGAAGTTAATTTGCTAGAAAGCAAAGGGCACCATCCTGTAGTTGCTCATTACCCTCGTCTGTCACTGCCTTCCCAGGAAGCTGGAAGAGCTCAGTGTGGAGGATGGATAGCAATTTGCAGTACTGAGTCCACCATGTGCACATCTGCTTAATTTTCAGTGAAATTATGGGCTAAATACTTTTATCTCTATCTGGGAAACCACAGACATTGTCTTCATGGAGAACACTACCGATATTCATAAACAGAAATGCCTGAATTTTTATTTGACTGAACCCGTCATCCACACAGACACACAGGAACCAACCATTACAAGGTGTCAAACCCAGAAATGTCAGGAGTGAAAGACCAGAATTCCATGAAAACTTGATCATCAAGATGGATTAATTAGTCTGTTCAGTCGCTGGAAAGAGGTGCTGTAGGTGCCAGTTGAGATGATAATTTCTGTTTTGCTTTTCAGATGGCCATATGTCTAAAGAAAATTAGACCATAGAATTGTTTCCACACTGACTACAAAACAGCCACCTGAAAGAAACTTTTAAGCACTTACAACTTGAACCTGAACCAGGCATAAACTCAGAATCTGAAAGGAAAAATCCTTCTCTTGGACCACGCACATACCTGGTCTTTAACAAAGGTGCAATGAAAGTTGGTGAATGCAAAAGTAGCACTGTAGCTACTCTGCTAATTCCTGTCCTATTTATGTGGTGTGCAATTATTTATTTGCATTACTCAGCCATCTACAGGTGTGCAACCATAAAGTGAGTTACGTATTCTTCAGAAAATGAAAGTTATAATGACATATCAAAATGATAGTTGCAACTACATAACACTTTCACCCTTTTTTCATCTATTCTGTGTCATTACTCATTTTTCCACATGCCTTATTCTTTCCAATCCTGTATAAGAAAATAACAGTATATATAGGGACCCACACATACCTTAATGGCAACTATTTTATTTACAAAGACAAAAGCATGATTGCTGTCCATATGGATTTACACAAAATACACTGTCTATAACTTTGAAAATTGAGGTTGTTTAAAAATTTCTAAGCTTTGTGATCCTCAGCCACTTTTCCACTATTGTCTCATTTGTAATTCAAATTAAAGGTGTTGCAAATTATTATAGATCAAAACTGTGGCGTATTTATTTTTAAACTCTGTATCAAAGGTAATCATCTCCTAATGATGTAGAATAAATTGTAGGTAAAACACATGAGGGTCTAAATTTTATTCAGGAAGCTGTCCTCAGGCTGAGTTTAAGTGAGCAACCTCAGTCTCTTTAAAGAATTCTCTTACTTGACAGAAAAAAAAAGTGGGGATAAAAAAGTCAGGGAAAAGCAGCTTACAAAGTGTAAGCAGTGGAAGCCCAACGACCTTTTTGTATTTTGATGATTCCCAATTTCTCTGTAACGCCATAAAATAGAGGAAAATGAGTTTATTCTTTTGAAATCATTACCAAATTCACCGGACCATTAAGCAACAGAGAGATCTCTCACACGGGAACTCTGAAATGCTTCATCCTCTGCATCGGACAAGTTGTTCCAGGACCACACTTTCTGAAGTAGGTGTTATGCTGGCACTGAGCAAGAGATTACTTTTTCCTCTCATGACCAATAGTTCCCAGAAAATTTTCAGCACTGATAAAATAAGTGTATTTTCAGTTTGAATTACTCAGAATGTTCTCCTGACATGAAAATAATCCTGTTTAACGTTAAGGGGTTTTGTGAAGATTACAGTTTCACTTCTCATTAAATTTCTGAGTATCATGCATTTAAATTCTGTTTCAGATAACAGTCAAAATCTTCACTGTAACAAGGCAAGCATCTGATATTATAAAAAATCGCTGTTTTCCAAAGCATTTCCTGACAAGTTAACTGAAACAAGCACTTTTTCATGAAAGGTTTCTGTTTTGCTAAATTACCACTTTCAACAACAGAGATGTCTCACAATATTGAGAGGCCTTGTGGTTTTTTTATGAAACCTATCTTTCCAGTTTCTGCTAATACATCTCTACAAGAAGCAAACTCTTTTCCAAACGGCAATTTTCCCACATTTCAAGATTGTATCTGAAATAATGACATGTACCAAAGCTCTCTGTATTGCAGTGTCTGGCTGTGAAGGGTTCTGGGACGTTCCTGCCTTGTGAAACCCACCATGTCAATGAGTGAAATGTTAAAAATGGACTAGTCCTCCAGTTTTAAATGTTTAACATCTATACAACCGAGACAGGACAAACATGTAGCAGTTTAGAGGTAAATTGCACATGTTGGTGGCTCATTTTCTAAATCCACACCACAGATATGTCTCTTGTGATCTGCTCTTTATTTCCTTTGTCCCTTCCAGAGAACTCTCTTCCTTAATTTCTTTGCAGAAAATTGAATATGTCTGGGTAGAGCAGAATTCGCCTCAAGGGCATCTAAAAAGTGCTGCCTCTTTACCTGTGACTAATAAGCAATAAAACCCTCCAAACCAACCTTCTCTTGCCATGACACTAACAAGAATTTGTGTTCCATGTTTCTCTCCATTGCTGTTCATTCTTCTCCACACTCTGAATACCTGTTTTTGCCAGTGTGACAAAATCTCCTCACCAATATGTCAGATGTGCTTTGGTCAAATTTTCTGAAAAAAGAGGAGGGAAAGGTAACTTCTCAAGCTGTTAAAAATATCAGCATTTCCCAACGTCACCTTCATTTACCTCCATACACACCTACTCACCAAACCCTCAAAACATTGCACTAGAAAGTCCTGATATTCCAGCCAGAACAACCAGACACACTTAGAATCTCAGAATCACAGACTGGTTTGGGTTGGGATGGACCTTAAAGCCCATCCAGTGCCATCCCTTGCCATGAGCAGGAACATTTTCCACCATCTCAGGCTGCTCCAAGCCCTGTCCTGGCCTTGGCATTAAGGATGTTAATGGTGATTAATGCACAGGGCAGTGTTTGTGGGTGTGTGTTTAGTAGGATAAGCAACTCAAGCACTGCTGGGAAAGCTAAAGGCACTTCTGCCCATGTTCGACTGACCTGACTGATCCAGATTCCGTTTCAGAACTGATGTTTTTCAGTGTGATTTGTACAGCACATTTTTTTGCTCTGAAATAATGGTGCCTTTGCCAGAGGCAGGGTGTAGGATTGTAATCCTCTGTGTGATTAGATGAGTAAAAGTCACTCTGAAACTGACCCTTGTTCACCTCTCTTGCCCTCTTTCTTAAGAAATCAAACATGATTAAAGACTTGGTTTTATTCTCACTGGACTTAAATTATTATAATGAAAGATCAATGTGCTTTACAAAATATAAAGAGTAATGACTTTACAGAGTTCACAGTCAATCTTGTGTGGTTGATTTCCTCCTTGAAGGCATATTTCATTTAAATGGATTTCTAAACGTTGGTTAATGTAAGACTGGATCTATATGTAACACATCAGCCCTTAGCTCTATTTGAAAGCGAGACAGTAAAATTTGCGATGAAAAACAATAATTAAATATTTATAGGATTTCTTCATGCCTATTTCTTGAATCAATCTTCTGAATCATTTTTTTGAACCATTTCTCTTAGATTTTAAAGCCCTATATTTTATCATTAACAATCACTGAATACCAAAATGAAGTTTCTTCCATGTCAGGGAAAGAAACAAAAATCAAAAAACTGACAAAGCCAACCAACTAATCAACAAAAAACAAACAAACAACAAAGACCTCCAGACAAATAAAACCCCAAACGTAATTCTGAAGTTAAATCGTTCTTACTCATTTAGGAAGATGATTCAAGTTCAAAAATCTGTAGGAATTTTCAAGAACTGCACTCCTAATTTCCTTCAACATTTCTGAACATGCTAATTTCACGTGCTGTGAACAGTTAAACTGATTTTGGTCAAACTATTCCAAGTAAAGTAAAATGTGGGAAAGTCTGTAGGAGGTCCTAAATCACCTCAACAGCGCCTCTATTTTCTGATCTGCTGTTTTCTATCTCTCCAGTTCCAGGCAGAGCTGAGGGTTTAAAGGATGTGGCAATAGGAGGTAGGAAAAAAAGAAAATAAAATATGAAATGTTATTCAACAGCTCCAGTCTTCACTCAAATGCAACTCTTGACAAATTACGTACATATTACAGCAAAGTAGTCACCAGGCTTTCAGCAGCAAAGTACTGACTCTCCTGGCTGGAGAAGGATAAAAAGCAGTAGAGTGTCTTGCTCACAACTGAGCTCACCACAGAGAAAGTCCTTTCAGTGACTTTCTGTCCAGCAGGAAAGGAGCAGATCTCATAAACTTTTATCTACAGTTTCTAGAGAATCATTAAGGGCTTAACTGCCAGTCTTTGCCTGGCTGTAAATGGAGGAAAGGGATCTTCCATTCCCAAACACCTGAGAATTACAAGACAATGGTTATCCCAACAAAATTCCATTCTAACAAAAAGGCATCAGGAAGTACAGGAAATGCAACCAAACTTAGGAAAATCACTTCCAGCCCGATGAAAGAAAAGAACAGGTAGAACAATAAAAAGTTACTTTTGTCATATCTTCCCATTGCAACAAGTTCATTTTCTGTTCATCTGAAAGTAACTTGTCTTGCAAAGAGGCAAAACAGTTAAATGGAGCATTCATTCCTCTTCACCATTGGACGTCTGCTCCTTGCAGAGATTTCCAAAATTCTCTTCCTGAATTTTTGCTTCATAAAGGCCAAGTAACTGTGCAAAGTTTCACCCAATGGAAAGCAGCCAAAATATACTCATGCAGTTAGTTTGCATTCATTTGCTGTAAACATGTTATTCATTCTTCACCTTTTCAAGAGGTACGTGCTTGTGAGGGGAATGAATAGGATTAGCCCAGCATGTATGAATAGATTTTCATAATTAATACAGTATTTGAATTCTTAATCCTGTATGCTTTCGGTGCTGAAAAAATTCTTAAGGCATTCATGAAAAACAGTCTTGCAAGACTTTGAGAGAAATACTTCTAAGAAATGGATAGCACAGACAGTAACACGCACTTTTCCAGAGATGCTCTTCTTCCAAATTCTTTTAATTGTGCAAAGACTGCATAAATGTTTAGCAAGTGGTTCTTTTAAAAGTAACTGGAAGTATAAAATTAGCAGTACTCACTTTATTAGAAGAAAGCACCACACATCAGGCAAACCAACTCTTTAAAGCCTGACACACTGTCATGATCTTATCTACACATCAGAAACAGAAAATTTGATGTAGATTATACTTGAACATTAAAAAAACCAAAACGGTGGTTCTAAATATTTTGCATTACAAGCTTTGTGGTTATAGTTGATTATTTTCATTAGATTACTGAAGAGGATTAGCAGCTAGTTAAAATATAGAGTTTCATTAAGCACTAAATTAAAGCACATGAGAAACATCAACTCTGAATACTGTATTATTGCAGTATCCCTAATGGTGTCCAAGATAACAGATGCAGGTGTTGGAGTTACCTCCTCTAAAAATGGTATTATTAGAAGATGTCATATGTTTTAATTCAGTGTTTTTCAGCTATAACACATACTTATTTCTAATTATTACAGCAATATCTTGGAATGGTAATGAATCGAGTGAGGTACTGAGTGATAGTTTGTCTAATTGAGGGATTTATTTCACATTAAGAGGCCTCTTTGCAATTTCTTTGTCCTATTGTTAGTAAGCACGACTTGAAAAGCGTTCAGCTTCTACTTTGAGAATTTCTCCCATTTAGTTCAGGAGGTGGAGTGTTCCTTCAAAATATACTTTTACAATTATAATTGTGTATTTCAATTTATGTGCTGTCTTACAACTCTAAATTTTAAGAAATGTCTTTTGGAGGGTTATTGTCATCTTAGAGTAAAATATCTAACGAAGAGCATTATAAACTCTTATTATAAAAGCCCAGTGAATTCTCTCACACTATCCACTGTTCACACCTTTTTCAGGCAAAAACTGCTAATTGAGGCAACCTACTGTGGAGCTGAAAGAGCTGCAGCTGGATTATCAACCACTGTGCTAATGAGCAATTCAGTTGCAAGAACACCTCTCCTTGTGAGGAAAGGCCAGGAATTGGATTTGTTCATCCTAGAGAAGAGAAGCTTTGGGGTCACCTCATTGTGGCCTTCCAGTATCTGAAGGGGCTGCAGGAAAGATGGAGAGACTCTTTACAAGGGATGGAGTGAGCGGACAAGGGCAGGGCTGGATGGGATATTGGGAAGGAAGTGTTCCCTGGGAGGGTGGGCAGGCCCTGGCACAGGGTGCCCAGAGCAGCTGTGGCTGCCCCTGGATCCCTGGCAGTGCCCAAGGCCAGGCTGGACACTGGGGCTTGGAGCAGCCTGGGACAGTGGAAGGTGTCCCTGCCCATGGCAGGGGTGCCACTGGATGGGCTTTAAGGTCCCTTCCAGCCTAAACCATTCTGGTACTCTGTGATTCTAGGAATGCTGTTAAGAAGAACTATTCCTTCAGTTATGCCAAAAAGAATAAGACTAAGAGCACAAAAAAGCACAATGTGGTGCACTGACAAGGAAGTCTGACAGAAAACAAGTCATGAAAGAGCCTTCAGGTTTTACCAACCACATGCACAGTTTTACTGAAAGCTTCCATCTCTCCTCCAAAGCACAAGCTCAAAACAATCTGAAAAAATCTGCATGTCTTGTTTACCGCATTACTACAAGTTATTACCCTGCTACATGTTCAACACATTGGTTATAGAAGCACAGAATCACAGCCTGGCTTGGGTTGGAAGGGCTCTCCAAGCCTTCTCGTTCCACCCCTGCCATGGACTGGGACAGCTTTCACCGGGCCAGGTTGCTCAGGGTCCTGTCCCACAGCTACTGCCATGACCTCGGGTTGTATATCTACCAGACATGCCCCACAAAAACGCTATTTTGAGGCGGGGGGGAAGAGGGGGACTTACTCTCCCTCACTTCAACAACCAGTTATGTATCACAGAATATACAGGCCTGTGAACAATGTTGTTGGGATAACTTGGAAAAATTCAAACGCGTGAAGGAATCTGACTGTTGAAAATAGCACACCATGACAGGTAACAATACAGAGATTAAAGCATTAATGCTTTGTGCCATCTTAATGCTTTGTCAGATTAAATATTTCATTAGATATTTTATATGTAAGAGGTAAAAAATTTCAAGGTGTTGGTGTGAATAACTCTAGGACAGAGTAGGGAGTTGTGCAGTTAGTTGTACTTAAGGCAACTGAGCAAGAACCATGTGCTCTGCTCTGTGCCAAAATCCTGACAGCAAAGAGAAGCTCTAAAGAGGCTGAAGAAAAGGTTTTAGAGGCTTTCAGAATGGACTGAACAGTCCCATTCCTAAGCAAACACGACTCACCAGGTCCTGGCACAGGGGACGTGTATTGGATGCACATTTTCCTACTGGTCTGGGTGTCCTGCAGTGTGTGACAGCTCCAGACCTGACCAGTGCCTGCTGGACTGTGGGGACATGTTCATTTATTTACAGATGCTGTGCATTGTTTTTTCCCCAGTAAGCTCTGCACATCTCTATCAATCCCAAGCAAAATGCTGGATGCCAAGTCACCACAGGGTATGTGTCAGCGTTTGTTAAACACACTCTGTATACTCTCATTAATTTTACATGGCTGTGGTTTCACTGTTGGGGAAATGCAAATGGCAGCACATGGCATTGCCCTGTGGGGAAACAAGGGAAACTCTGCATATTTTAGTAATGCAGGATTCATTTTTCCTGCTTTCATAGACTTCTTTGCATTTTTTGCTGTATGGACAGTTTCTGTGCCACTTCTTACCTGCCCAAGGCACTCCTCTGTAGACAGGATTTTTTACACGTGACTTACAAATCTCTGAATTTTAAAAACAATGAAATATAGGGTTTCATGGCAGAAGAATACTTCTAAAAAAAACCCAAACCCCCTTAATATTTAAAAAACAACAGCAAAATCCTTCTTCCCTCCATATCTGTCCGTGGACTTTGGAGGAAGGCTCACATAGCATTTCAGTTCTTAAGCTTGTGTACTCTCAGTCCAAATTCCCTACAGCAGGGATTGAGAAACAGGATTAGACTGGAGTTAGATGAACATCCTACTTGATTGGTAAAGATAAAAGGAGGATTCCTCCTGCAGCAACTGTTTTTACTCTAATGTGTGATAAGTTGCAGCTGAGGAGTTCTGTGGCCAGTTGATGTTTCCAGAGAGGAACAGCAATCAGGGCTGGTGAAGCACAAGGTTAATGTGATGGCAGGGGAACATCCAGATGGGAGGATGCGGCAAACCTGCTGCTGTGGTGGAGCACACTTCTCCCAATATCAGTTTGTTATAGCCATCCTCTGCCTCTGCATTTTTCTGCCCATTTTCACAGTATTCACTTAGGAATCCTTTACCAGTAAAACCCCTGAGCATGAAGACTCCATCCTGTGGCCATAGAAGCTTGCTCTAATACTTGTAACAATTTGTCTTCCACTTGACCTCTTTGTCTCATGACCAGTGGCCTGGCACCATTTAAAAAGCACAAAATTGAATGTACCTGCTGAATTTTCCATGGACAACAGTTCATTTATGTTTTCATGCCTGATCTTAGCCAGCAACGATGAAATGTGAGAAACACAGGATGTACAAAGACCATTCAGTATAGGGACTCGGCTTCCACTGAGGACCAAATATTTTCCTTTTTCTACCTCACCAATCTCTAGATATTCAGCAGCAGCCAGCTCCTTTCCCAGTATTCTACAGTTTCAGAGGTTTTCACTGTATTGTGGTGGTTTCTTTTAACAACATCCTGCTTTACGTCTTGATAGTTTCAATTTTGTTATAAACAGTACATCACTCCCAGATGTGAACCATACTAGGTTAGGCACACATGATAGGAGGGACTGTGCTTTTCATTTCAGTGTAAAAAAAACCAAACACTACACTGTAAAAGAAAAAAAAACAAACAAAACAAAACACAAAAACCCACACCAAAAAACAGACAAACAAACCATACACACACAAAAAACCCACCAAAACAAAAAAAAAACCCACAAAACTACAGAGAAACTTAACTGAAAAACCTCATTTCCATTCAGAGTCCTCACCTGGGGGGGAAAAAAAAAAAAAAGAAAGAAAAATGTCCCTAGACTAGGCCACCAAATAATACAAAGACTCTGTAATTTATGATACCTCAAGGAAGCCAAAGCCTTAGATGTTGCTTCTGGAACAGCTGAAAAGATAGCATATGTTGCACTAACAGAAATAAAAAGTTCAATATGTTTTAATTATTTCCAAACCTCTGGCCAAAAATAATACCCATTGTTGTATACATGGCTTTTTTCAGTCACTCAGTGATTGAAATTCAGCATGTCCTGAGGATGTGCTCAAGGTTCACAGCACCATGAGGATGCACTGCAACTAATTTTAGAGATAGTGTCAGAAAACTGTGTTTCTTCATAAAAAGGAGCACATTTTGGGTTTTGCTTTTTGTCACAATGCACTTATCATAGAATTCCACTGATAAGGAAAGGAAAGTAAAGTTTTGTTAAATTACTCGGTAACCAGCACTGCACCATGCATGATTTACACAGCACGAGGTATTTACCACAGTAACACTGTGGAAAGCATGCATGTGGATCAGTAATAAATGCTAATAGCACGTGGCCTTGGGAAAAGTTAAAAGATATTAAATTTGAAATAAGAGAATATATTATTTTCTCAATATATTACAGAATTATGATGTCAAGCTTGCTGCCATAAGATATGGAAAGGAGGATTTTTAGAATTTCAGAAGAGAATAAGGCATAAAAAGATTTTGTGTGTGAAAATGATGTCATTTTTCACAATTTTTTCCCTCTAATTTTGAAGATTTTCATATTAAAGATAGAGGCTTTGAATAGTCATCACTCCTTCAAACAGAAGCTTTTCCTCATAGTCTGTCTAACATAGTATTTTTGAAATTTTTGGCAAGCAATCATTTTTTTTAAAAAGGAACTATAACCATATAGAAAACAGATGAAAATAGCAAAAATAATTTTTGGGCCTGGAAACAGGTGCTGAGAACCGATTTTAAAACACTGGCTCAAAAACTGCTCACCTTTCCTCTTTATTTCTGCCCTTCCTTCCCCTCTCCTATCCAGACAGAATTAAAAAGGAATGAACACTCACCATTATAATGAGCAAATCAGGGTATCTGAGATTTTTCTTCAGGTATTTAAACCATTGTTTTGGGCCAAGTTCCAAATTTTCCTTTCTTGCTCATAATCAGCATTTGGGGTGTTATGTGAGTTGGAATCTCAGAAATTCTGAAGTTCTTTCTGTGTTGCAAAGACTATATAAAATTGTAAAAAAGAAGTAAAAATAAAGAGGGAATAAAAATTAATAATTCCTTAAACAGGACTGAAACTGAAACTTATTTTACTTGTATGATATTCAGTATAAACCTTCTCTTCTGCCACTTCCAGAATCTTAACTACTAAATGAAAGAAAAAGTTTAAACGCTTATTTGGATATTTTCAACTGCTTTCATACATATGCATAATGTAATTGGTTTCCTGCTAGTTTGATTGTAGTAATTTATCTTGTACACCACAAAAATAAAAATAGCTCCTGGGAAGTATAAATTGTCTGGCAATGAAGATTATATGGGAGCAAAAGTCTATTATCTGCCCATGTTGCAGAAATTAATGCTTAAATAAGGTTAGTATGTCTAAACACATTCAATCACCTAAAATTTTGCCACTCATAATATTTTATCATTGTAAAAGACCAGTGGTCAATGACCCATCAAAGAACCAAAATGCGAAAGTATAATTTATTTGGCTAGAAAGGTTTCTGGAAAAAAAAAAAAATATATATATACAAATATTGAATGTCTTTCTGTATCACAAGTCAGTGTTGAATAGATGTCAAGCAGTACTTCTGATTTTTATTTCTCTTTAGAGCAGCAGGAGTTTCTTCCACATTTCCTTCTGGATTTGGGGCATTCCTTACTCTGAAGCTCCACTGGGCATTAGTCCCCAAGGTATAATGTGATTTGCCTCACATTAATACCACTGTGTGTCTATGCAGTGAATTCAATACGGATTCTCTCTGCTGACAACTAAAACAGCCAAGTCTGACTGTCAAGAAATCTCCCTGAGAGCTGTGACTCATTCACAGACAAACTGTAAGTTTTCATAATCACTGGCTAAACCAACACAAAATATCTGCTTGACAGGGAGTTTTTCACCACTAGGAAATTCACCAATATCTCTGGTACCTCTGTCAGAAAAACCTTTGGATCACAAACACATTATTTTCTCATTTTTCATTTTCTTCTACTACTCCAGCAGCACGTTATGATTTTGGTGGGTAAGTAAGGCTAAAACCAGTTCCTGATGGTTGATTGAGAGAGAGATGGTATTTTCTACTTCAAGGCATGGGGATCCTTCATTCTCTTTTTCTTGGGGAAAGGGGAGATAGTTACCTCTAGAAAGGGTAATTTGAGGATCATTTCTGCAGATTCAGTTTTCTATGGGTTTTATCTCATCATCAAACTGTCTGAGTAGAGGATTTCCCATTGTTTAATGAATTTCGAGACATATGGAATAGAGATGGTGCTACCTTCTAGACAGTACTTATTAATTGATTATTAATTTAATCAAAACTTCTCATACTTTGTGAAAGGTGCTCTGAAGAGAATTGTGACTACTCTTGGTACTTGATTTTTAAAGATGGAATAATTTCAATCAGCCAGTGCTCTCTTGCACCCCATTTTCAATCAAGTTCGTACAAACCCCTGTTGCTGCTTAACACTTTCATTGGTTTTAATCAGTGAAAAGGTCAGGAATAAAGCATTATATTCCTACAGAATCCAGAAAGATTTTGCCATTTATTTGTCTGTGAGTAGAGAGAGTGATGCAATTCACAGACTGGGTGATTAGAGCACTTACTGGAGGGGCACAGAGGTTCTCATTGTAGTGACTTTTCAGTCTTTCATTCAATCTGAAATGGCTTCAAATGACAAAATTATACTTTAAAATGTCTTTTACCCTGGAAGTTCTCCAGGCAAATGGGCATCAGGGTTCAAATCAGCATAAACAGAACAGGGTATTGAACAAATTTCTATTTGACTGTCAGTCATTACAATACTGTTAAAAAGCACCGACCTGCTTTAGCTTCCTCATCTGGCAAATTTTCTCAGAATTCATTTCAGCTGCTTCACTTTCATTAATGATTTGTGAAAAGAAAGAAACATTTTGTCTTGGGCTCAAAGGAAACAAGAGAACAGTGATCACAATTCTTTCCCCCTAAAACCTTCAGTGGTAGCAGCAAGGGGTGGATTCTGCAGACTTTGCATCTTTGTGCAATCGAGGACAAGCTTTGTTGTTTTTTTGTTTCCTTGATTTAACTCAGATTGCATTGACATTGTCAGAAATACATTTGGCACCAGGGATATTCACTTGTTACTGGCAGATTTTGGTTCAAAAGTTCAAAAATTACTCAAACTCGTAAGGTCTCTTCTTAAGGTTAAATCCAAGCAAAGACTTCCCAGAACTTTTGCAGGAGGAACATCTACTAGCACTTGACTGCAGCCCACTCCCAGTTTCATTTTTCCCTGTTCTAACAGTCCCCTGATGTGAGATGTCTCTCTATAAAATCACCATATCCATATCCATATCCATGCACATCAGCCTGGATAACCTGGCACACAGCCACGCCTCATGGTGCTCACCTGATCCCTCAGCCCAGCTGAATCCTCTGCTGTCAATGAGACCAGCGACATTAGTCACCAAATTATCCTATTATTTAATAAAAGCTTGAGAGGATTCCGTGCAATCTGGGAGGAATATCCACAGTGTCTCAAAAACCTGAACTATTAACTTCACCATTTTAGCATCACAGCCCTTGGTCTGCACCAAAAGGTCTTTGTGAAACACTGTAATTAACCAACATCTTCCCGCTTTTAATGGAGATGGACAATGAGTTTCTAACAAGAATAGATGATGTCTCCCATTTCTGATTAGAATGAGTATCCCTAGGGAGGGACAGCCATCCTAAATCTGGGTATGAAAGAAACCAATATAGGCCAGATACAAAGATTAACCTTCGCCTCTTCAAAAAGCTGGGGAGGAAAAAAGAAAACAAGAAAGGAAAGGAAAAAGGAACACCAAAATGCAGCAAGTGTATTTTCTCATCATTTCATTGGACTTGAAAGGTGTGCTTAGTCATGGAGTAAACAACTTTCTTCAGCAAGCACATAAATCTGACCTGTACATCCCTCACTGCTCTGGGAAAGAAAAAATTTCTGTCCTGGCCTTCAGGTCTCCGTGTGCTGTCTATTATGCCTGAAGCGTTCTTTCACTGTCACACTCTCAAAACTTGATTTGAGTATTTTCTGTACATGCCTCTTCTGGTCACTCTATTATTAGGTATGACTAAGGCTGATTTTTTAAAATCTGTATTATACAAAAATAACTTCTACAAAATTAAAACCTACTAACAGATTTTACATTTATTTCCTAAAGTGAAGGTTGTTCTTTTTATGCCTTTTCTATTTTTAAATAAGTAGAAGATATATAAATTTAAAAGTTGACCACGTGAACAAGTGAACTTATATTCTTCTAATTACTCTTCAATTTTTAAATAATTTCCTAAATCTAACTTGAATTACTTTTAGAAGGGAAAAAATATTTTCCTCTAATTAAAATACAAATTTCACCCAAACAAAACTTTGGCAGAGAACAAATCTTGTAACCTCAAAAATGAAACAGACACTTCCTTAAGAAAAATTTCTTAAGCAATCAATAGTCCTAGGCCATTTTACAGCCAACAAATATGGAAAGTGTTAAATTCCAGATTGCTAGATTGAGAAAAAAGTAATTTGGTGCTTGTGCTTTATTTTTTGATAGCCAGAATTTTTTCTAATAAAATAAGCCTTCCTGATCAGCCTGCAATGACATCTAGCTGGCATTACCCAGTGTACAATTTTTCTCCAACTTTTTATAGAAAAGTCAATATAGTTAATAAAAAAAAAAAATTGCATACTTGCCTTGCAGTTTGGGATGTTGGAAGATAGGGAAAACCCTCATCTTATAAGTCCTGGTGACTTGGGAAAATCAGACCATATTGTGCAATCTTCTGAAAAACCACTGAAAAACTCTCTTTACAGCCCTAAGCTACCATCTTCTGTGAAAAACGAACCAGCAAACAAACAAAACAAAAACCAAGAGCAACAAACCAGACTGAAACAAAACAAGAAACAACCCTGGTATCTGAAATACATTTACATTTGTGCATTTCTTATGTCTCTACAGAAGTTAATAGCAGACAAGCTTCCTCTGGAAATAACCTATGCTAGCATAGCAAGCACAAACCAGGCATAACTCTTTGGCAGATAAAACAATCATCAAGAATCTGTTTTGCAATCCTCATCTTGTAAAGTACTTATATACTGGTACTCTAAAAGAACCTGGAGAAATAAAGAGCCATCATTTGTGGCACTTTATCTTCTTTCCATTTCCTGGTACCAGGAGTTTGTGGTATTTATGTTTCATCTGCATGGAACTCCATTGCAAAGCTAATGTAATCTGCACTAATAACTACACCCTGGAATTACTGCTGTGGTAATGTCTTTCCACAAACCCCATTGTATTACCACTCACAAAAGTACTGCCTGTAAAGAAAACAGCTATGACTGCCCCGTTTTTGATTTCTGGATTTTGTGTAAACTCAAATACAATGTGGCACAGTGACAAATGCTCTGACTGCACATCTGACCCTCTCCCTGAGGTGGCCAGAGCATCCCTCCCTCCTGTACAGCTGCACCAGGAGTGCTGCACTGGTGCCACTGGGACCAAGCACCCAGAGGTGCTCCAAACCAGCCTCACTAAACAGGGATGCCCTTCCATGAGCAATTGCCACCAGTTTCAGGATGAAGGAGTCTGGGAAGATGCTGAATTTTCTAAAAAACATACCCAGGTGGCAGAAATAAGTAATTCTGTTTAAATATGTTTAAATATTTCAGTGTGATTTTGTCTAAACATGTCTTTCTTAGACATGAAAGGAGAGGGGTTTGAAAGAGCATAATCATTTAAAGATGTTTATTTCTATAAGTACTGTGAAGTATACATCTCTTGGGCAACAGACTTGCTTGTAATGAAGTATAAATCAGTTAAAAATACACTGAGTCACATTTCTGTGCATGGGCTATCCTCTAGCTTTAGGCAAAACACTACGAACAGCTGCTGTATCTACTGCACATCATCAGTCTACCGATGTTATAGTTTTTACTGCGTTTTTAGAAGTGTGATATTTAAAAGCAGCAGACATATATCTGAGGATTTCTTTCAAATAATGATTACAACTCTGGAACACACGTGGCAGATTTATATACCTCCAATTTTTACAGATTTACTCTTAAATGCTCAGGAAATATGTAGGACAGAATTGCTCAGATATCAGGCTGTGCTCTCGGCAAAAAATCTTAAGTTTTAGCTTCATATGTGGTTTGTTTGGGCAGAGAAACATACCCTGTGCCCTAACAGAACAGGTTATTCCTATTGCAGACAGCACAAGACAGTCCTGTGAACTCAGGACTTCATATTTTGCACATTCCTTCAATGCATCCAATGTTAGAATTAACATCTCAGTTATAAAAGCACAACTACATCAGGAGTTCTTTATAAAGAAAAAGAACAAAAAAAACCACAGCTTTCATAACACATCTTAAAATGCTTGAATATTGCAGCTCTTGGATTCAACATGGAAAAGGAGTATAGTCTGGTGGTTCTGCAATAGGGGAAATGGAAGAAACAGCTGACTGCATCTGGGAATGTTTCTTTATCTATATGGATCCAGAGGCAATGCTTTATTTACAATCTTTTTGCAAGCAGAGATCATTTTCCGTCCATGCTCTATTCCCTTCTTCTTTCATAACCCAAGATGAGAAATGCTGATTTCTGCTCACCTTTGGCCAGGTGGGTCAAAGAGGAATGTACCAAAACATGCATCTGGACATCATCTGGATCAATTGTACCAATGATCCCAACTGAAACTGCTGCTTGGAAGAACAGCAAATTAGGAAGGAGTAGGTTTGCAAATGCCTACCTGAATTTTGTGAGCCATGCATAGTTCTACTCCATATGTTTTAACTAGAAATAATTACGTGAAATTCAAAGTTCCTGGGAAAAAAAACATGTTTCCTTTCCTTTCCTTCTTTATTTCCAGTGCAATCAGCACAAAACAACAGATACTGTAGGACTAAGCCATTTAACTAGCATTCTGGGGAATAGCAAAGAATCATAAAATACCTATAAAGGTCAGGCATTTCTTTCTGTGTACAAACTGTGATATGTCAGCAAATGCCCTGACAGTTGCCTAAATGAAATACATGGCTGTGCCCTTGTTTAAAAACCTTTGTGTTAAACATTCAGATACATCAACGGATTTTGGCCTGAACCTTGCAAATTCAGAACCTGTTGTTCACCCAAGGCAGCTAAAATAATCCAACTAACTCCCAAAGAAATTAAGTTACTATTTGCTCCTGAAATCACTTGATCACACAAGTCTCTGCTTAGATATAAATACCTACTAAAGCACTATGCAACTAAGAGTTGTGTGTCAGGTTTAGCATAATTATTATTATTATTATCATTATCATTATCATTAATCTGGTCATTCTTTATGATCCATTCACACCCACACAAATGCACAGGCTGTCTCTCGTGGGGAAAAAAAGAAAAGGAAATAAGGAAAACAAAGAAAAAAAGGAAGAAGAAAGAAGAGAAGAGAAAGAAGAGAAAGAAAGAAGAGAAAGAAAGAAGAGAAAGAAAGAAGAGAAAGGAAGAAGAGAAAGAAAGAAGGGAAAGAAAGAAGGGAAAGAAAGAAAAGAAGGGAAGAAGGGAAGAAAGAGGAAATGAGGGAAAGAGGGAAAGAGGGAGAGAAAGGAAGAGAGGAAGAAAGAAAGAAAGAAAGAAGGAAAAAAAGAAAGAAAGAAAGAAGGAAAAAAAGAAAGAAAGAAAGAAGGAAAAAAAGAAAGAAAGAAAGAAGGAAAAAAAGAAAGAAAGAAAGAAGGAAAGAAAGAAAGAAAAGAAGTTCTTACTTCTTATACTGCATATATTTATTACACAGTGTAACTTACTAACACCAGAGTTTATGTGAAATACTTCACAATTCAGAATTCATTCCGGATGTTTCAAATTCTGGATGTGTCTGATGAGATAAGGCTTTTTAAAAGCCTCACTGTATGTGTGTGACCGCTCAGGATTTCCTCAAAGTCCAGCTGCAGAATTGCAGAATTCTCGTCTCTTCAAGAAACACTACTAAGAGCACTTAGTAGTAGCACACATTTGCATTACTTAAAATGTTATTTCTCCGACGGAAGCTGAGTAAAATACATTTATCAAAACTAGTAGCTATTTGGTTTTAAAAAACCCTACCAATTAATGTTGCTGTGATGTATTGATTTTCTCCTCAGTGGTTAATGAGGGCATGTAGAGCAGTAGAGCTTGGGCTTACGGCTGTAAAAGACAGAAAAATATTCTAATTGGGTAAAAATATAGACTTATACACTGTCAAAATATGATTTCCGTTTAGCTTCACTGTTCACTAACATAACCTCAGCAAATTAAGACAAACTTCATACCTCTGCAGTGGAAGAAGCTTTGAAGAAATAACTGTATTTAAAACACAAAAAACCAAACCAAAACAAAACAATCAAAAAGCCCCGAATAAGTAAAAGGCTGAAATTAGACAATAAGGTACCTGCTCTGCAATTAGCACTGGTACAAGAGTCTTAATCAATGCCCATGGAGCTTCTAAGTTAGAAATAGCTTTAAAAATTCTATTATTTGTTAACTATCATTAATTGTTATGCATCTTGAAACACCTTTAATAAGTTAAGAAATCATGCCTCTTGTTACACACACCCCAAATTTTCCAGAGGAGCTTTGGATAAGCCCAGAATGAACAGAAATTCAGGGACAAGGGTCAATTTAAAGCTCAAACTCCCATTGTGTTTATTCTCAAGTCACATCAAATTCCCAACAGAGGCACTTCAGTCTAACATATCTTTTCTGAACATACCAAGCTTTTGTAGTTGAGAAGGTCCCACCTATTAAAAACATCTGGCAGGTGAATATTTTAAGCCTCTAAGTGAAGGCTTTTAACAGCACAAGTATTTTTTCTATTTTCCTCTCATTTGTCATTTTTATCTTAGTTTCCTTTCCAACCATCTCCTCCACTCATTTATTCACTGAATGGCTCATCTTCCATCATTCATATTCCTTTTCAACCTTCATTTCAAAACCTCTTTCACCTCCTTTTTCAGGAGTACTATAGCTGGGATAGAACAATATTTACACATTGCATTTGAGCTCTCATAGAAAATGCATGACTGCCCAGGAAAGCAACTCGAAATTATGATGAACTTAAGCTCACAGAAGAAAAAGGTTCTGTAGGACTAGACAGCAGTGGAATATTCAGCATTTCTAGTCTTATTTTTTTAAAAACAAACAAATAAAAATTTCTGCATTCAGGTTTTTTCTAACAGAATCTTTTTTTTAAAAAGTCAAAAAAACATGAGAAAAAAAAATAGTATTTACATAAAAGTGAGACATTCGGTAGTGAAATACTGGGAAATAAAAGTCAAACATAAAAGCTCAAATCCAGTCCCAAGGGTAACTAGTAGAGAGGATGTTCCGGGAACTGAGAGGCCCTGGACATTTCTTAGGGAATAATTTAATAAACCCTGTAAATTGCAAAAGGCACTAAGCAGAATGTTCTGAAGGCCCAAGGAGAATCTTCCAAGAATCCGTAACAGAAATAATATGCATTAACCAAGGTGAAGATTTAAAGAGCTGTGCATAAGAGAAGCACCTCAGTGCCCAGAAGTGAGTATAACATTCACTATAAAATTAATTGAAGACCTGTCTCTTTGGTACCTTATTGTAGTGCCCTGTGTAGTGCTAAGATCTCGTTCCTTAGAAGGTCAGACACCTCAGAAGACGCTGCACCTCTCTGAGACTCCTGACATTGGTATGACAGGAAGAAACTAATCTAAGCCAAAGACAATTTGCTGACAGGATTCACTAAGAACATTTCAGCAATATCCTTCTCAAATCCAGAAAGAAAAAGGAAAAGGGAAAAAGAAAAGAAACAAAAAATAGAGAGAGACTGTTTCAATGAAAGATAAAGTTCAATATTAGCAAATGACAGACAGGTGAGTCAGATAAAATTAATAGCATGAGACTGAATTTCCTTTTGAGTAGACATTTGTAGGATTCTGATATTGCTAATGATAAACTCAGCACTGCTACATTTCTTCAATTACTAAATTTTGTTTCTGGGACACTTGCAGTGGCAAAAAAAACATCTCTGAAAGAGAAGAATATAGGGAAAACATATGGAGACAGACAAAACCTACAGAAAAATTTAAAAGGATTAGATTCTGGCAATCATTCATAAAAAGTGGAATATATGGCCCCCTTGTACTTAGGAAGGACAAGTAAGATTTACATAAATATTAACAAGGTCCTTAACTTATATGAGTGCACTTAGGTATACATTGCAATAATAAATAAATACCGCAGAATCCCAGGGTGGTTTGGGAGAGACCTTAAAGCTCATCCAGACACCCCTTGCCATGGGCAGGGACAGCTTCCACTAGCCCAGGCTGCTCCAAGCCCTGTCCAGCCTGGCCTTGGGCACTGCCAGGGATCCAGGGGCAGCCACAGCTGCTCTGGGCACTGAGGCCACTCTGGACCAGGGCCTCAGCACCCCCACAGTGAACAATTCCTCCCCAATATCTAAATTCACTCTCTCTCAGTTTGAAGACAAGTATATGGAAACATATTTCTATGTGTCAAAGTGAAAAAAAAATACTGCTCGATGTATAGAAAAGCAGAAGTCATAACATTATAGATTTCCCATAGCTTTAAGATGCATATGGATTTACTTGAGGTGTACCTATATTGAGAACGCAGGAAATTCAGTCTTAACATTGTTCTTCTTTCCACACTAAAAAAAAAAGGTTTATTTGCTTCTACATTTTACATCCGAAATGGTCTTGCAGAAGTAAATACAGAGCTTTTGAGTTTATAGGGAATTGTATATTGTATATATATTGTATATTGCTTATATAATAGCAAAAGTTGTCACTCCCTAAGAACTGGATTTAATAACTACTACAATTTCCTAATCACAGTGTATACAAGTACACCACGTGCATGGATAGGAACAAGCGCTGGGACATCAGTCCTGTTCTCACCCACAGACCTGAAGGCAAGGGTTAAACCAGCCATCAGACTTATTGTGGCTTGACTTTTTCCCTGATATTCTTCTTTTTACTGGGATAAAGAAGAGGGGAAAAAATAAAGAAAGCCAAGAATCATTATAAATGCTCTGAAAAATGTCTATGAGGAATAAGGAAAGAGAGACACCCTCTCAAAAATCTCCCTTCCTACTTTTTACTTAAAACTGAAGATGGTATCAAGGGCTGGGTTCCATTAAATCCTACTAAGGCTCGCTCAAATGAGGTAACACTGTGGAAAATGCAAATTTCACTCTAAAATCACCAGGCTCTATTCATATAACTGAGTGATAAAACACAGTGAACGATTTAGTGATATTCTCAAAATCTATCAGCTAAGATTTAAAGAATATTCATTAGACAAAACTTCAGCATCCAGAAAAGATGTCCAAGGACCAATCATCTCCTCATAAGGGTTAGCAGAAAAATATAAAACACAACTACAGACCTTTCCATGAAAATGCACACAAATCTTTGTATTTTCTCTGTGGTCACTGCAGGTTTCAGTTTCTGAGGAAAAATATCTGACAGATGCTCAAGGGGGCTTCAGAAGAAGACCAAGCTGCTGAATGAAAACCAATGGACCCCAGAAAGACACAGGCTGATATTTTCATTCTCACTTAAAACACAGTACAGATTAAAAAAAAAAGAATATGATGGTTACTGCTCAAAACTTCAATTATCCCCTGCTTTTCCACATCCCAAACTCACTGCAGAACAAGATGCACCAATCAGCCAACTATGTATTCAACAGATACCCATTAGCAATATCAGGCAAAACTGGCAGAAACCCTCTTTTGAGCTGATCTTGATCACATTTATTCCTTCAGCATGTTTAAGTTATTGGCTGTCTCTGAATACATTCACTTAGTTCCAGAGACTAAGAAATTCTCAGTAAACAAATGTTTTGCCCCTGGAGTGGATTAGCAGGACATATTTGCTATCTGTCATCAAAGCCATTTGATACCATTCTCTCATTAGGAGCCACAGCAACAATTTTTGAGGGAGGGCTCAGTCCTCCAAAGAGATGAGACGTTCCCAGCACAGAAGCTGATCTCCCAGCGCTTCCCATGCCACAGGAAGCACAATTCCCTCCAACATTTTCCATGAAGCTTCAAGGTCTTTCAAGGCTTTCCCACCTCAAAAGGGATCATCTGCCTTATTGATAGACTTGGTTTCCTACAAATCAATAAATATTCATCCATGGCCTACTTGCAAAGATACAGATCATTCCAAAGGCAGGGATTTTGGTGAGTGTTGCCCATTGCAGGCAATTGGTTATCCAAAAGCACTTCACAGATAATAGGAAAAAGCCAAAGTATATAGAAAATTTGATATAATAGTGGTTTTGAAAGCCCATGAAACAGCAGTGAGTGAAAGAGCAGTGAGAATAATGCTGTTGGGAAAGTCTATATAGAGGAAGATTGATAACGAAAAAAACAGAAAGATTAAAAAAAACCCAACCACTTTTCAGTATTCAGTGTCTCTCACATGGATTTCTCTGTTCATTTTCTCCAAACCAAAACACTGGAGGTGCTACAACTTAAGTTGGATATATTTGTTACTAAATACGCAAGTCTGATACTACCAGAATTTGATCTGCCAGCATGACTTCTTCAGGAAAAGAGAAAATAAACTCATTCTGGTCCAAACTTTGAGAAAATTGAACTCAAATCAGTTCCCATGCAAGAGCAGCTAAGCAGGTCAGAACCAAAGCAACCAAAACTCATTTGCATGCCTTTGCTCTACCTGGCTGAGACCTCCTCAAGAACAAACACAATAGTAAAGCACTCACAAAACACTTCATGTGGTTTTTGTACCAATCCACGAAACATTATTGGGTAAAACTTGTTCTTCATCATCTTAACAGCAGCTAAAACAGAGCTTAAACACGGTTCTAGCAAGAGAGAGGATGAAGATAAGCCCTAAGCACACAGTTACCCTTACAGGAACTACAAAAATCCAAGTAAAACTTTGTCTGTCTCACAGTATCTGGGGGAAAAAAACGTTTGTCCAATGATGAAGCCAAGCTGCCTCCTCTTCCTTTAAGTGTTTTGTGTTCCCTTGCTCAAGGACAGGAGTGTTCATTTTTAATAAAGAACTGGAGAGTTTTATTTTCTCAGTCTCAAGTTATTAGCTGCCACCATGGTGATGAAGCTGTTGTGACTACTGTGGCCTCCTATAAACAGTGAAGTAAAATCCTATTTCAGTAACACAAAAACTTTATTTAAAGGAATGGTTTTTTATCAGGGGTATATTTATCAGAGCAGAGACTAAAAGTGCAATGCACTTTTAGCTCTAAACATCAAGTCATTCATTTTCACTTTTTCTTCTAAAACCAAAAAGAAGAACACAGTTCAAAGGAAAACTCATCACAGGTGATCTCAGTGTGAAGTTTCTGGATTACATACATCCATTTTTCTTGCTGATCCCACTCTTTAATAACCATTCCTTTGTACAATGAACACATCCACTGTCCAATGCAAAAAATATACAAATCAAACTACACTAAAGTCACTTTATGATAGATTAAGTGCTATACTTCTTTCAAAACTTGGCTTGTTAAAGCACTAATCATCTGAATTTGTGATTCCAAAGGAATAATGAAAATTAGTCCAGGGTACCCAAATGATTTGACTTCAGGACTTTAGAATAGTATTTTAGATTTCAATGCAAAAAAAACATCCGATGCATGCATTTTTAACAGTCCCTTTCCAATTCATTTTTCTGCAAGGACAGGCATCTGTTCTGTCAAAAAAGACAAGGGGAATTTAAACACACACCACCCACCCTCCCTGCAAGAGAACTGCTGAAAGGCTAGGAAACTTCCCTTCTCAAGCTTCAGAGCTTCAAACTAAAAACCAACATACAACAGCTACAGGGAGCACTTCTGTTTCCACCTGCCACACGTCTGCTCTCTCTTGCCATCACCAGGCCAACCAACAAGAGGAACAGCGCATTACTTCACATTCAGCTGAGGTTATTTCATTTACACCAGGAAGAAAAAAAAACCACGCGAGGTAAAATTAAAAGTCACAGACCATTCACTGTGAAAACCCATGTACTTTTCAACCTCTGTTCATTATGAGGCCAGCTAATTAGAAATGTTTCATGGAGACATCAATAGTTTTAGCCCAATCTCTGAAGATTTTTGTTGTCGGTTTGTGGGTTTTTTTCAGTTTGGCTAGCTGTTTGAAAATATAATCAACAGGCTAAACAGAATTTCAGCTAAGATATATGCTTTAATTATAGAAACTTCAAACAAGTTGCCAATTTGGCTTATCTGACAAAAACCTTTTCCAAATTGATTTAGAATATTATGCCATCACCTCGTTAGTACTACAGTTAAAATGCATCACTTGCGTCAAAAGAAGCACACGTATTGAAAGACTTCCACAAAAACCCAAAGAAAAACATTTAATTAATGTAATGAATATCTCAAGACTTCTAGCAAATTGCCTCATACACAAAGGTGGCAAGCAGCAAAATGCTGTCAAGTGAATAATCCTAAGAAAAAGTGTTTTTCTTTGCTCTTACTGATCCTTTTTTTTTTCCCCCTAACAACAGTGAGCTTCTAATCTTAGTTATTCTTCTAGGGGAAAAGAACCACTTTTCTTCCATATTTCATTCTTTCTAGTTATGAGTTTGAGAATTGCTTCATGATTCTGAATGTTTACAGTTTTACGTGTCTACATCGAAAGCTATTAAGGGAACCAGATAAGACAATAACATTTGGATATTTAAGAAACGGAGGCACAAAATCATCAGTTTTCATACTGTGTGCCTAGAATTACTTCAGTTGTTTCACTCGAAATTTTGATAACGATTCTAAAGAAATAAAAGCAGAAGTCTCTACAGATCAAAACAACAAAAAAACAGGGTTTAAAAGTTATTTGAGACTTTGCAGTCAATCTCAGGAACGCTGATGCATCAGTGGTTCAAACCTTGATATTTCCTATGAGATAATGTACAGAAGTACAATTTTCTGGAGTGTAATTGCATAAAGCATTACTAAAAGAGTAATAGAAGAATTTCAGGTTATCTATCAAAGGAAATCTAGTGAAAAATAAAATGCATTTGGTTGAAAATGAGATTCTGTCACATTAGGCACCACTGCCCTCTTCAGTCAGGCAGACATCAATTTCATACACTTGTTCAGAGAACCTTGCCTGATAAATCCCCACCAAAATACCAACAACGATGACCTTTATTTTTACTTTAGGGAACATTTCTCTCCTAATAGCAGGATACGATGCAGCATTTCATTAATCTAATGAAAAGAGATATTTTGCTGTAATGTTTGATTTGACACATGGCTTAGACGCATGTGCACTATGAAGGCAATGTACATTTCTTTACATACTTAACAGATATATATATATATATGTATGTATATATATGGATTTGAGAAACATGCTCTTCTTTTTGCGGAAAAACTGCATCACAAAGAAAACAAGTCACTCATGGTTTTCATTCACTTCACACCTGACAGGACTGCTAAGCAATAACATACCTTCAAAGCAGGACTTCAATAAACTTGCAACAACTGGTAAATTAACATAAAATCTTATCTCTATATCTAAAAAAAAAAAAAAAATCTCAGCACATCTTTCACAATACTCGCTGACTAGGATGCAACAATGCATGACTGAGACAGGTGAAAATATACACTTTGCAAAACCTGAGATCTGAGAGTCTTCACATACACTGGGATGAAAAGGTAGCACTGAAAATCCAAACAATCCAAAGGATGAAAATCCAAACAATCCAGGATCCCTCTGGATGTCAAGAGATTCTTAGTTCAATACTTTTTTAACCATGCCACTTAAGAAATGAACCTTAATTCAAGAGAGTGAATTTTTCAACACATGGCAGCATGAGAATAAATACTAGGTAAAACATTCCTTTCAACCAACAGAAAGAAAAGTCATTTTACTTCTCTGAGCTTCAATTTCTTTTATTTTTTCCTTGTTAATAAAATGGGAATAGGTTGTATTTGTTATCATAATTCTGTAATTTGTTTTTCATGTCTCCACTTTCAAAGATGGAGAAAATTTACAAAATGACAGAATATCCTGAGTTGGATGGGAGCCACAAGGATCATTGAAGTCCAACTCCAGCCATTCAGGTATAATCTAAAAGCATGTCATACCAAGCAATGACTTCTGCATAAGACCCTGAGCAGCCTTGAAAGAAATCATTAGAGAAAAAAAATAAAATTGCACAGCAGCTCATCTCCAGACTTCAGAAAGTACAGTATCTATCCTTATACACTTAAACTTGAATATGGGAGAATAAAGGATTCAAATCTGCTTGTTACGGCCCATCACAGAGAGTTATAATCTTTACTGGCAAATATTGGAGTTGTCACACCTTCCTTCCATAAAATGCCATCACATTTCACTGGTCCTGTATGGCTTCTCTGAATTCCAGACCGCAAAGGTCCAGCATTGTTAAAACTGTCCCCATTCTAAAGCAGATTTTTCTTAATCCAACTACTTATTTTGAAAAGGTGGTTTGGAACCTAGAAGCAATACAGAGGTATGTTGTCCTGTGCTACCTGCAAATGTTACTGATTTCCTTACAGCAAATTGCAAGCTCAGGTACCCCAGGAGTCCAGCATGTGCTGTCTCAGAGAAGCCAGCCCAGAGTCAGCAGCACAAGGACACAGCCCAGCTCAGAGGGACGCAGGTACCTCCATGGGAAGCCCTTTAGGCACCTCTCAAGCCTGCCAAGGCTTTTAGCTAGGCAAACCCAAGCTGAGCAAACCTTACCTATGCATGTGGCTCAATGCTCTCAAGCCAAAAAGTCATCCAGACCCTGGGGGAAACAGTGCACAGACACACAGCTGGTTCCAGGTGGCTCCAGAATTGCCAACAATGTTATTTGTCACATCTAGGATCAAAATGAGCTGTCCTGTAGCCTGCTGAAGCAGTTTAAGTGTCAGCTTTTTATTCAGTCTTCGTCACAGCTGCATCTGTATTTAATAGATTTTAAAACGCATCTCTCTAGCTCATTTATCTCCCTTTCTCCGTATCTTCTTTCCAGTAACTTGTTTCAGATTTCCAACTCCTCACTCACTTCTGTCTCTACTCTCTCTCCCACTATTTTTAGGTGTAAAATATGGGTAAGACAAGGAAAAAGATCAAGTAGAATATGATTCCAAGAGAGCTAACATAGAATCAACACAAGATGGTAAAAAGGAAAATGTTATTCTTTAATGGTTCAGCTGAATACTCATTTGTGATTTCTATGGCAGAAGAATGTCAACAGCATGAGAAAATAAAGCACATCTAACATATGGCTCTAGAGTTATCATTTTAAACTGTAAAAGGACATTTTGTGCATTTGTACTCCCCTGCACACACCTATCTACACCCTCAAGCAAGCCTTCGATCTGTTTTAGGTACTTGTACAAACTCGTGATGGGCTTTTACATGATACAAATAGCTTCATAAAAAGAAAAAAAAGAACACAAAACCTATACTGAAATTTTTTTAAAAACTGAAGCAGTAACACCTATACACTTTTGACCTTGTGTTCCATCATGCTAACCCAGCAGGAAAAATACTCAATAAATACATTTCCAGAAAAACTTTTCAAACAACTTTACAACCTTGAAACCATACAGAAGTCTGAAACTTCGAAACTTTGTCATTCATTTTTTGGAAAGACAACACACCAGAAAACCTTTTTTTGACATTTTTCTGTCTCTAATATAATTTCAGAAACCAGCAATAAAGTCAGAATTGAGAATCTGAGAAAGGACAGTGAACTGTGCTCTTAATCACCAAGTTTTACCTGGATCAACAGAGTAGATCTAGTTGGAATTTCAAACACTGTGTCTGTTTTCCTTCTTCACTAAAACTAAATGCTTAGAAGATACTGCTCATATTTACTTGGGAATGCACAGGGCTGCATAAGACCACAGGAAACAACTGAGAGGGCCAGACCAATGGATAATAACCATCACCATCATCATCATCATCATGGATAATAATTCATTCCTAAAGTCAATCTTGCTAAAAATTAGCTGGAAAAGGAAGACAAGGACCTATTAAAAGTTATCACCATTTGAAAATTGACTTAGAGGTAAACATTTCAGAATTGATATACAGAATTATAAAACTCTTGTGTTTTTAGTAAATCTACTTGATTTTGGCTTCAGACCAAATTTTCAAAGAGGTTAGGTGCACAACTGATTCAAAGAGATGACTAGAGAATTTTCATATACAGAAACATGGAAGCCCAGAATGGTTTGGGTTGTGTTGGAAGGGCCCTTAAAGTCCATCTCATTCCACCCCTGCCCTGGGCAGGGCCACCTCCCACTGTCTCAGGCGGTCCAGCCTGGCCTTTGTCACTGCAAGGGATCCAGGGGCAGCCACAGCTGCTCTGGGCACCCTGTGCCAGGGCCTCCCCGCCCTCCCAGGGAACAATTCCTTCCCAATATCCCATCCAGCCCTGCCCTGTGGCAGTGGGAAGCCGTTCCCTCTTGCGCCATCACTCCATGCCCTTGTCCCAAGCCCCTCTCCAGATCTCCTGGAGCCCCTTTAGGCACTGGAGGAGGCTCTGAAATCTCTCTGGAGCCTTCTCCAGGAACACCTCCAGCTCTCCCAGCCTGGCTCCAGAGCAGAGGAAACTCAGCTCTCAGAGCATCTCCATGGCCTCCTCTGGACTCACTCCAGTATCCCCATGGCCTCCATATGTTGGGACCCCAGAGCAACAGTGGGGTCTCACATAAGGGAAGCAGAGGGGGAAAACCACCTCCCTCGGTTTTCCAGTCACACTGATTTTGAGGCAGCCCAGGACATGCTGAGAATTCATACCCAGGCAGTGTTTGAAATTAGCCGGAAAAAAGAATTGGATGCTTTTCTGAAAGCCTATTTTCATCCTTTATCTCAAAATATCCTTTTGGCCCATCTTTATCATTCAGTTTTACAGATTTCTATTATCATCTAAAGTCTCACTCACTCTGTGATCAATAACTGGTTTTCTAGCACTGCAATGGAAAGCAAGTTTCTTGCTGTACTACAAATGCACACAAATACCAACATAACTACATACCTGTGACCAGGAATGACAACAACTTTTCCTCACTAGGAAAATCCACACTGACTAGGGATAAAAACAGGTGCACACACACACTTTACGAAAAATTCCTCTTTTCTTAGTATTTCTTTGTACCTTCCCTATTAATTATATTTTCCTTTCAAAACAAGTATCACAACAAAGACTCCATAGTTCCTATTTGTGTTATTCACTAAAAATGTAATGAATACAGTGACACTCAAGTGTCTCTGAGCATGTCTTTATGAAAAGCCAGAAGCAGTGTTAGCAATTCCACTAGTTTTTTAGTAGCTACCAAGTGACAATACCAGATATGGAAAGCATTGCACAGTGAAATAAAAACATCTGCTGCACTCACAGGAGGGGTAGAAGGAGTAAGGAGGTAAGAGGAAAGTACTTGTGATACACTAGGGAGAATTAATGTTGTTTTAAATGACATGACAGTCCTGCAATGCGACTTTCTGACCCTGTATGCTTTCTGCAAACTGGGCAGGAGCAGCACAGGTTAACAGCAGCTCTTAACAAATGCTGCCTGCAGAATTCCAACCTTATCACACACTTGAAGAAAAATCTTTAACCCAGAAGATCAGTGTGACATTTCAACCAGAAAATCTGTTCATAGTGGTCACCCAAACTCCAAAGGTACCTTTCAATTCACCTTTCTGTTTTTTGCTGGCAGCATCAGAAGTAGCACTGCAGTTATACAAAGAATTGACAATTCTTCCTTTCAGGAGAACAAAAGAGAACAAAAGAAAAACCGAACACTTAGCTCTGTGTCCTTGAAAATACAAAATGTGAAGCCAGGGAAAGATTATAGTGAAGAGGAATACATTTGTTCAGGAGGGAAACTACAGAGATGTGAAAACTTGTTAACAGTTGCATCAGAAAATTCTTCCTGGCATACACATAGAACAAAGGCAACATTTGGTGAATGGATCAGCCCAGGTTTGTCTATGCGAAGAGAGAAAGAAAGACAATGGTTGAAATCTGACTTCTCAGAGGGTTCATTCATTCTTTTAACTGATAAAAATGTAACCAGGGAGACTGAAAGTTGGCAGGATGGGGTTAAAGAGATAGCCTATGGCTCTCCGATACTGTGGTCTGGAACTACTCTCAACACAGTATCAAGGTAAATATAAACCACTTTTTTTTTTGCTTGTATCAGTGCAAAATGGCAGTCTTGGAGCCCAGTTCTATCTTCTCCTCACTGCATTTTGCAGAAATCTGCTGCAATACTCAGCTGAGTGCTCCAACTTCATGTCCAGCTACAAAGCCCCACAGCTCTGCCAGAGGCTGTTACTGACACAGGTCCCTTGGTACAACCATGTCAAAGTACAGCTTGGCTTCTTCAGCCTCCTCCAGCTCACATCCAGCTGTAAAGATGTGTCTTAGAATTAGGAGACACTGCCACTGATGAGAAGGGATAATCTGTATTACAACAAGGATCACAACCATGCTCTGTTTAGAAAGGGAGGTGGCAGGACACCAAAAGGGGCAGTGTGAGTTACAGTCATGCCTGGTACAAACGTTAGGCAGCACACAAGTAAGTTCAGACTGCTGCTAAATGCAAGTTCCATTTACTTTACAAGCAAATCTCTCAGCACTGGAAGGTTTAAGAGTACATGGCTTACCTGAAAGCATGGACGTGATCCACTGCCTCCATGAAATGGCTGCATATATTTGATCACACACAAGCAGACCGCCTGTACATCACATAAAGAGCTGAGTTAGAGCATGAGCAGGGCATTTTCTCTGAGACTCCTGCACATCTGTCATCTCAGAAGCCCACAAGCAGAAAAATGAAAAGCAACAGAGCTACAGACTGCTGCTTTTATGTTGTGCTACAGCCAAAATAAGTAGAAAAGTAAAACATTTCTATTTAGCATTTCTGACTTCATCAGTAAGAACAGCAAATTAATTAACTCACCAAAAGCAGACTGCACATAGCTGGGCCACAGCCAGTGACTGGTGGTCTAGTAAGAATTCACCTACAAATTTGTGAGCATCTAAGACTTTAAATGAACAAAACCAGCTTTCCTATGAACTGGTTTAGATTCATCAGTGTACCCCTTCAACACTGATGAGATCCTACTTTAAAAAGTGTTGTCCTTGCTCCCTAAAAAAGTATCAACACTTTTTCACTCTCCACCATCCTAGAGCCATAACAAGAAAACAAAATTAGGGAAAGATGTGCACGTGCTGTAGCTGGAGGTGCACTACAGCTGGTACACGCACTTCCAAGGTATTTTTAAACTACTTACCTTTGGTACACCAGGCATAGAAGGGTTGCCAGAAGGAAGTGCAGCTGGGCCACCTGCCTGAGTGTTTGCAAATTCCAGGGTAAATCTGGGCAACCATAAAAAGGAAAGGGGCAAGGTTGTTGCTGGTATCCAGCTTCATAAACTGCAGTCAAAGAGGTGAATGAAGTTTGGGTTACATTTACTGAGCACTAGGTGCAAGGCAAGGGCTGAGTCCACAGCACATTAATATGGACATGAAAGCTGTGTTGCAGGAGGTTTGTTATTACAGATAAAAACAAAACAAAAATTGCTCATTTAGAAATAAAATTCTCTCAGACTTCCATATATTGAACTGTTTAAACCAGAAAAATATTCATCTGCTTTAAATGTGAATGGACAATATTCATCTGCTTTAAATGTGAATGGACAAACAGTTCCCAACCTTTTCTTTTCTTAAAAAAGAAATTTCCTTTTCTTAAAAAAGGAATTAACATGTAGGTTGTGTCTTTAAAAAAGAAAAAAAAAAGTGATAAATTTTATTCCAAAGTTATCCTATGCTCTTATCAAAGCAACTGTTATGACTGAAAATCATTCACATTATAGAGAAAAATATGAGAAAAACATGGACCTTTAAATATTAATATGTCTGACATTGTGGTGTTTTAAAAGAAATCTGTTGCCTAAATATAATCAATCACCATATCCTTGGGAGCCTGGAAACTCCATAAGGTAACTGACATATGTCACTGGGAAAATAAATAAATCTGGAGGTTTCCTTTTGCTCCACTGTAAAATTATTTATGCTGTTGTTTAGAATCAATAAGCCTAAAATCCAAAAATATGTGTTCTACGATCCAGAATTGAACAGCACAATCCTATTTCAATTTGTCACTATGCAGAAGTAAAAATCTATCTCCTAATGAAAGGATGGCTTATTAGCTCAAGCACTACATCTGGCTAATAAACATAATTCTCAGACCAAATTAGTGTCTTCACAGAGCTCTCCTTGGTGCCATGGAGACACGAACACTTGGTTGAGGCTCACTCCAGAACAGATAAAATGCCCCGTTAGAGAACTGAGGAAAATCTGATTTTAAGAGCTCAAATAAGCAATGGGTACTTTCCAGCAAGCTGGTTGTGTTTAAATTGTTTATATTTTTTCTTCCACGTGCTTTTCTCTCAAGCAAATACTGTGCACTGCAAAAGCTCAGTGACCAGTGGTGAGCTCTTCCGTGACTCTGGCAGGAACATAGACCTGCGAGGGGTGAGGTAAGGTCCTGTCTGCTGCAGTAATCACAGTATCCTGAAAAGGATCGGGAGCTTTACAGCCACTCAGAAGAGACAAAGAAATGAGTCACTGCTCCGTAAATCACAGAATCGAGGAAGGCAGATGGAAGTTTTAGAGGCCACCGAAGGCACCTCCTTGCCCAAGAACAGGGAAAATTACTTGAATTCTCATACAAAACCTGCTTAACGTGTTCTTAAAACCTCTTACAGTTGTTAAAACAGAAGGCCTGCAATTAGATGACACCCTGAGTGATCTCTCTTTAGAGATCTTGTTAATTCCCAAGCAGTGACAAAACAAAAGGCTACAAGAGACTTCAGGAGAAAAGAAGATTGCAAAGGAATGAACCCAGCCCATTTTTAAGTTTCTTGGGGTTTTTGTTTTCTTTTTAATAATTTCCAAATTTTATTTTTCTTTTACCTTTTTTTGGGACACCCTGAGTCAGGATGTCTACTCAAACTAGGGCAACCAAGGATGTCAAGAACTGAGAAGTATCCAGGTGATTTATGTTTAATGATTGATTGGGTGTTTTAGGAATCTGAATTTATATAGTGAATGAAAAAGTTAGATCCTTGCTTAAATGTTCCAGATCAAACTCTCCGTGTCTTTACAGAGCTCCACATGAGTTTAGTTCTGGTCTTGTCTGCAGGGCAAAATCTGCTTGCTTTTAATACTCAGACTTTTCAGCAATAACACTTGTCACCCCTGCATGCCAGAGAATTATCCTGTTTGCCTTCCTTCCTCCAGTGCTGCCCAAGATCATCCTCAACAGCGTGTCAGCATGGAATAGAACTAATCCCAGCTTCTGGTCCCAAGTAAATTCAGCAGAAAGGAAGGAGAACGACAACAAACACCTTCAGAGAAATGAAACTGTGTAGATGTAGGTGCTCTGTGCACATGAGTGGAGACGAAAGAAACTAGATTATTATTATTTTTTTATTATTATGTTTAGGACAACTGTTAACTGTAATTGTTTCAGGCAGACAAAGAACATGTTTCTGAAAAAAAACTAAAGCTGGAGCCAGGGTGGGAAATCTCTCCAGATAATTGCAATTGTCCCATTTGTGAGATTCCCCCTGTCTGAGAATCACTGCAGTTAACAGGGACAAGCTTCTGTGATTCAGTGCATGACTTACACTGATGCCAAGGAAGCACTCTCTGCAAAGCAACATTCATTTATTTCCCAGCAAACTCATTTAAGCTCCATAAAATGTGCATTCACTTCTCTCCTTTGCAGGGGGAAGGATGAAATATTGAGACTGGTTTCCAAACCCATTGCTTTTCCTTCCTCCCTCCTTTTCTCCCAGTGCAGCTGATGAAAGAGCATCATTCCTGGCTGTGTCTCACTCACCAAAGCGTTAAATAAAATCATAAAGTCAACCTGCTCGCATCGTGAAACGAAATATAATGCAGATGTCATGCATCTAGCTAATCTTACCTATGTAGTGCTGCCCAAGCAGATAGCACCAGTCACACACCAGAGGAACACATTTCCAAGGCACTGCCTGAGCTGTCTAGTATTGCTATCACTTCCTCAGGCACCCAGGTAAGTGCACAGGCATGCCTCGAAATCACACCGCTGAAAGGATCAGAAATTAAACTGATGAACAATCCTACTGGCTGCCTGTCCCACTGACAGGGGATCAAGGATTCCACCTCAAAACTTCAGCCTCTGTCATATGTGAAATATATTTTTAATGTTAGTTTACTAATTTCTTTGGCAATTAACAGTATGGCAATAAATTATGCTTGGCCACAGGAAGTTACCAATAGACATTAAGGAAGTTAATCTGCAATTAATATTGGAAATCCAAGGAATTACCTCTAGAACGAGGTCCTACAGACCTCTCAGAAAATGAATGTTTGGGGTAAGATCTTGCTGGTACTGGCAAAATTGCCACCACTTCTCATCACAAAAGGGTCCACGACTTGCAGTTTCTTCCAGTCCGTTTTTCTCCAACACTTGCTGCTAGAATTACTTTACCAAAAAAAAAAAAAAAGGAAGGGCAATAATTATTTGTAATCTCTACACTTGCAATCAATTTTCATCTCTTAATCTGCCAAAATTCCCTCAGTGTTAGTAAAATCTTTTCAAGGTTCAGACTCTGAAACTAAGGGATCACCAGAGATTTGCCCTGCATATGTTGAATGAGTTATCAATTAAATCCTCAGATTTCTAGAAGCATTTTGCAGACAACCTGATGGGATTTCTTTCTTCACTTGAAAAGAAAAAAACAAAAAAAAAACCAAAAAACCAGCAAACCAAACAAAACCTTTGCTCCATTTGTGAAGCCTCCAAGAGCCCATTCAGACTGCAGAGTATACCAGATCACATTGCCAATTTTTTTTTAAATAAATTAGTGAAATCCTTAATGACCTCACAGATCTTCTGAGCCTTTAGTCCAGTTTATGTACAAGCATAGTTTTAATAAGTTTATGACAATGGGCAATTTCATACTTAATGCCAAATGGATGAAAGTCAGTAGCACACACTCTTGAGAAAGAAAACATCCATAAGGATATGAAAAAACATGTGAATGTTTCTTCATGCCAGTAATTTTTGTCACATCTTTAAAAACAGATTATTTGTGTCATGGGGCAATTACATTTATGCACAGTTTCGATGTCTTCCCTCCACTCCAAGTAATCTTGCTTTTTTCTATTTTCTCATTTTTCTTGCCTTCTTCAAGAAAAGCTTCTTCGTTTTCATGACGTGCCAGATTTCATTTTCCAGTCTTTTGTTTATTTTTTAATTCATTTAAACTTCATTTCCAGAAGCAAAAAGCCAGTCAAATGTATATTATCAATGTCATGCTAAGACAGCAAAGCTGGTCTACAAAACATAAAGACTTAAACATAGTCCCGAAGCTGAAAATATTTAAACCATAAATAACAGCTTTTAAAACGTGTAAAGCAAAAAAGGAGCATCATTTCAATAAATTAGCAAAGAAGGACCCCTTACAGTTATAAAATTGAAAAGCCTAATTTATTTAACACAAATCAGTCAAACCAGCTGGAGATGTTATTTACAAGCTCCTCAAGTGTCCAACATGTTTCTTTGACATCTAGTTTCATAGAACATAAATCTACATTTTAAAAAAGGTAAAAAGAATGGCAATAATTGTTTGTTATGCTTTTCCTCTGTCCTTGCTGTTAATTGAATTTCCTCCGGCTAAGACTAAGGCTGGCAATAGCAATTCAGTCACACTTAATTTTATTGAGAACTGTGAAATGTACATGCAAAATAAACAAACCCCCCCCAAGCTACAAATAAGGATTTGGGCATTTAAGGATAGTTGGGTGATAGTATCTTCTCCATTGCCTTTGATATTAATTCCCTCTCCATTATAAGAGTTTTATTTGCATTGCCTCTCACACTCTGACAGTTCTTTACCTCCCCCTCCTTCCTGATATAACAGCTGACATATAAAACAAAATTAAAAGAGGTTAAAATGACCAAGAAATTTCTCCAACATTTACGAATTTTGTACCTGCTTGGGAAATATTCAAAACCAGGAATATTTTTCTCCCAACAAATCTGTTCCTGTGCTTTCCCCATTTAGTCAATCTGATCCATTTTCTAGTCTTACAGAGACTCCTGTCTTTTTTAACCCTTGATTAATCCCCCAAAAAAACACCACTGACAGCACCTGTTAGCTCAAGACCAAAAATATTACAATAGTAAACCCATGATATTCTGCTCTGAAATGTAACTAGAGAAAGACAGACATGCAACAAAAAATCATTAAGGTATGTAAGTAACACACATTCATAATTTTATAGTAGTGCTAAGGAACACTTTTACAATCTATTAAATTGATGTAATTTCTGTCCTGTCACTGGACACCACTAAAATGAGTGTGGCTTCCTCCTCTTTGCACCCTCCCTCAGGTATTTGTACACTTGCAGGAGTTCCTCCCTGGACCTTCTTTTCTGCAGACTAAGCCATCCTAGCTGCCTCAGCCTTCCCTCACAAAAGAGATGCACCACTCCCATCATTATCACCATCATCATCATCACCATCATCATCACCATCATCACCATCATCATCATCACCTTTTGTTGGACATTCGATGAGAGTATGTAACACATATTGCCTTACACAATTTCAAAGTGATTTTAAAAATGTTTTTTCTTTCCTTACCCCAAAATCATTATTTTGCACCCATTTTCAGAAATGCTTACAACCAATGAATAAATCACCAGATTTACTTCAAAACTAAAAATATTTCTGTAGTCAAAAACCAAAATATTTTAATTCTATTATTCTGCATAACTTCACAAGTAACATGACTAAACCTAAACACAAAAACCAACTCAACGTTATGTGCAGTGCTGCATTTCTCTGCATGTTGGGAGTGAGTAAAGAAAGTAACTGCTGTCCACCCAGATGGCAAAACACATCTCCTGCTGACTGAGACACATTCTGCTTTTGACATGAAAGAGCATCCACACATACTAAGCCTCTAGGCAGTGAGCTCTTCTCGTCACCCCAGAAGAGCAAGAATTCTGCTTCCTACTCTGGAACTCTCTGTTCTTCCAGCACACCATGGCAAAAGTGATCCTCTAATTTCAAGCCTACTTATAACAGCTTCAAAAAAGAGTTTCCTGCCAATGGCTGAAGCAAAAGAACAGCAGGCAACTTGTGCATTTGGACTAAGTTGTTGGTGTGACCACGAAATTTGGCAATTGCATGGGTCAGTCAAGCTGAAGACACTCAAGTTTAGACCAGAAGCAGACACAAGCATGGCTTACAGCCAGAGCACCATTCAGCTGTCTCTCTACTTGAAAACTCAGCAGCAAGATTCTCTCTTTCATCTTGCAATTGGAATGTGCTTTGGGGATGCTTGTTCTGCATCATTTGCAAACAACTGCAAGAAAAGGTGTACACACAGCAGTGGTATGTATATACATACACATAGATATCATAATGAGAAGGAAAGTCTAATTAAACTGCACAAAAGCCACTTCAAAATCACAGTGTGGCATGTTCTGCATAAATTTAGGAATTCCTTGTGATTATGGCAGTACATGCTCATGAGGCAACATTTGCAACAGCTTACATTCAAGATTGTTTGCAAGTAGAACAGCTAAAGAATACAAATGGAAACAGTGTCCAAGCTTCAATTTTTCTTAGAAGAGGCAACCTCTATTTTCAAGCCAAATGAAGGAGTATCCAACTGCTTTGATGCTATTATCAATTACATGTAAGTGGACATACACAATCACCTAGCTGTGAAAGCAGAATTCTGAAGAATCATCAAGTTCAGAAATACCTAAATGCATATTAAGATAATTTCATAAAATCACAGAATGGTTTGGGTCGGAAGGGACCTTAAGGCTCATTTTCATTCCACCCCCTGCCATGGCAGGGACACCTTCCACTGTCCCAGATTGCTCCAATCCCCAATGTCCAGCCTGGCCTTGGGCACTGCCAGGGATCCAGGGGCAGCCACAGCTGCTCTGGGCACCCTGTGCCAGGGCCTCCCCACCCTCCCAGGGAACAATTCCTTCCCAATATCCCATCCAGCCCTGCCCTGTGGCAGTGGGAAGCCATTCCCTGGGTGCTGTCCCTCCATCCCTTGCCAATTGTCTCTCTCCATCTTTCCTGCAGCTCCTTCAGGCGCTGGAAGCCACAGTGAGGTCACCCCAAAGCTTCTGGTGTCCAGGCTGAGCAATGCCAGCTCTGGCAGCCTTTCCTCCCAGCAGAGCTGCTCCATCCCTCTGCCCATCCTGGAGCCTCCTCTGGCCTGGCTCCAGCAGCTCCAGCTCCCTCCCGAGCTGGGCCCCGGGGCTGGGGCAGCTCTGCAGGTGGGGTCTCAGCTGAGGGGCAGAGGGGCAGAATCCCCCCTGCCCTGCTGCCCACGCTGGGGCTCAGCCCAGCACAGGGCTTTGGGCTCCCAGCTCTGCCCCACAGCCCCCCAGGGCTCCTCCCGGGGCTGCTATCCCTTCTCTGCCGAGCCTAGATTTGTGCTTGAGATAGTTGAACACTTTATGCATTTACCAGTTGCGATTTCTATGTATTTATCAGTATACTCCTATTAAAAAGACATAATTTTAACAAAAGCAGGCAGTTTATTTTCCGACACGGTGTGAAATTGTTGCTTTGCAGCTCAAAACACGTTTCTTGAACACCTGAAGACAAAAATGGCTAAAGTATACAACTAAACTATTCCCATGGCCACAGTCAGGGGCTGAGATAAATTTTATCACTTTTATCCTTATATTTGCACAAATGCAGCTACATATCACACATTGTATCGTATATGTGTATATGGCTTAATCCACACTGTCACTTTTCACTTGTTTCCTCCTTTGTAATTGTGGGGAACTAGGCTACCACATTTTGTATTTTTAATTCTCTATCTGAACTTAAAATGATTAAAGAACATTTTGGATGTGGAAAACCACAAACCTAATTTCAGCAGACTATGACACTAGTAGAGAACTCAACTTATGTAGATTTATACTGAGAGTAGTTTACCGAGCTCTTCTGTTATCTTCTAAAGATATAAATTTATTTAACTATAAGCTTCCTGCTCATGAAGCACTAAGAGTTTTTTCCCTGCCGATCTTCAAAACATTTCTGTAGGGAAACATTTTGAGAGAACAATTTGTATGGTAGTATAGAATGCCAGAGACTTGATACCAAATTAGAAAAACATAGATTTAAAATTGAAAAAAAAATTATGAATTAGAGTCTTACAGTGGTCAGTACAAGACCCCTAAATGAGATGGGAAACGAAGCAGTATTTACCCAGTACCATAAGATGTGAAAAGACCTGTATGAATATACACAGAAACTCAACAGGAGAATAAGCATCAGAGGGAGGGAAGCGCACACACAAATTCTTTCACTTAAACACTCTAAAGGAACTTCCAGACAAGTGTTGGTGGTAAGTAAAACCTTTCTCAGTAATCAATAGATTTTTCTCTCACTGATTTCACTACAATCAAGTTTTTAACTCTGAACTGAGACACCATGAACTCCTTCTCATGTGCTATGCCTCTGCCTCTCCTCTAAAAGTTCCTATATATATGACACTGCTGGAATGGCTGCAGATTAAGTAGCCCAAGGAATGTATGTAAAAAGCAATTAAAAAAATTTAATTTTTTAATGTATTTTTTCCAAAAAGTTCCAGTTTCTTAAAAGACTGATCTTCCTGGTTATCCAAACATAAACTTATGCAATCGGCTTCTTTGGTTCCAAGGTTAATTGGCTACTTGGATGTGCACACAGCAAACTCCCAACACCCTCAGGGAGAAGGGAATGACAGTATCTAGTTTCTTTCATACTGATCTGTATTCAGAAATAAAGAGAAGGAAACAATACACAATAATTTATTTTTATGAATGTCAGGAATGACAATGCACTTTAATTTTGTATCCATCCCAAATTATATCTGAGCCAAATATTTCATTTTAAGAGTCCTGTTAAATGTTTTCAAAGGCCTTGTTTTATGTGTTCAAGAAATAACTCACTATTTTTCAGCTTTCAGGAATGGTAATTGCTGTAAATCTTGTAAATTAGCATGAGTAGTACCAGCAAGACACTCTGTTAAAATTCATCTACATTGTTGCTGGAATATTTATTAGGTACTAAAATATTTAAAGGAAACCCACAACTACTACAATTCAAATTACATTTCACCTAAGAAAGCCTTTCTTACAGTACTTAATATTATTGTTTTGTCACTGTATAAGAAAGTGCCTAATCCAACTACTATCTTGAGTGGAAAGATTTTTTTACATTAGATGGCTGAACGAAACCACTATATTAACTAGATATTCCCTATTGTGTTTTATCAGTTTGCACAAGTAAATTGCACTGCTCATTGTAGTAATTGACATTTTCAATGTTTGCACACACAATAGAAATGTTAGCACCATTTATAAGCTAGCTGGGTCTTTATGGATTGGTGACCTTCAGAGGTCCTTCAGCATGGGTTTTAGCTGGGAAGATCACCTCACCCATTTTCTCATTATGATCACCTACTTTCCAGGATCCCTTTTGTGTCAGCTTCTCCTAACCAGTTCCAGTCCAACAGGGGTAGCTGACACCTACTATTTAAATTTTTTAACATTCACCTGACTTACTCCTCAGTTCCATCCTTGCCTCTCGTAAAGCTCATTTGAATTCCCTGCTCGAGCTGACGGTGACAGCAGCCGAGGCTTTCTGCTGGTGCTGCACAGATCACAGACCAACGCCTTCCCATGTTAAAAGACATTGTTATGTAAAGGCCAATCTCACAAACTGCATCTTTCCCCCTTTAGGAGAAAGTGACTTGCAAAAAGAGCTCCATATACAGACCTGACCTCTTCTGTTGGTCCTCCAAATCAATATATAGCCTAGGAAAGGGAAGAAACTAACAGAATTTGGCTTGGTACAAAGAAAATTATTAACATAATATATATTTTTCTGTGGCCCTTACCCTATTCCTATTTGCAGTTGGTTTAGGAGCAAAACCTACTGAAAACAGTGCTGGCTAAAGATAAAACATGTAACAAGTGTTCATGTCTAGAATGAGTAGCAATTCAAACTCAAAGAAATGAACGCCTCACATCTTTTCAGGAGTAAGAAAATATGATCTAAGCATTTTGCAGACATAATACAATCACACTGCCCGTCTTTTGTGGAATGACAAAAATACACATATTTTTAAGAGACAACATGCCATTGTATAAGATGTTTCACTTTAAACTATTTGCACAATCCCTACAGTTTTGGTGTTTGATTTTAAAAAAAAACCCACACACAAGAAACAAAAACTAACAAACAAAAACAACCAGTAAAACAAAACTCCAAACAAACAAAAAATAAGCTGAGAGACTTGCTGTTGTAATACATGTATTACTACTTCACAGGGAAGAACAGCTGTCAAAATGCTCTGCCATAACCTGCTATGACCCATGGGGTGATCCACGCGATCTCTGTAGACACTGAAGGTCCTGGTGGAAGTCTGCTCTCTTCTGGTTGTTGTGGCTGTGAAGCACAGACATTTTTACAGGCCTTAAAAATAAGTAATCTTGAAGGGAAACGGAACTCAGCCAAACTAAAGGAGATCCTGTCATGTAATGTTCATCTTTCATTTCTTCCCTATAAAGGTAAGAAGAGGGCAGAGGGCATGAAGTCACCGATTTTGAGATTCTCTGCTATCTAAAACACTGATGTATGATTACATTGCAAAAAATATAAAACATCAGTGGGAAAGTCTGGGTGAGATATTTCAAACACTTTCCCAGGGAATTTCTCTAGCTCCACCTTCAGCAAAGGAATACCTTCTTACAAAGAAAGATTCTGACACAAAATACCCAAGTTGCTTTCCCAGCTGCTTATGTTTTTATAGCTGTAACCAAACACAGTGTATTTATACAGTATCTACATGTTTATATACACACCAAACAGCACCTAATTTGTCATTCCCTCACACGTAAATATAATATAATCCCTTCTGTTTTCTCATGCTTCCTGATCTATCTTTGGAATTTTTTCATAACATTCCCATGTCCCTAACCGCTCCAGGCAGATGTGGACAACTGCCCTGCTAGCACCATACTGAGGCTGAAGCCAAGTGAGGCAGGCTCTACACCAGGACCAGAAGCAGGAAACCAACCCTCTCCTTTTGCTATGGTGTGGATGCTGAAATGCTGTTAGCAGGGAAATTTTCTCTTCCTGCATTCATTCTGTGAGAGCTTTTCCTTTGCTGTGTAAGCTATGTAAACAATAGATAGGGTTTTTGTAAATAGCATTCATATCTGGTATCTTCTGACCGTGTGTACATTATATTAGGAAAAAACATTTCTAAGTGGGTGTCTGAGATTTTGACCAATCACCCTGGGAGAAGTGTGAGCACTGTTCAATTGCTTTAAGGAACTAGAATATATAAATGGTATTGTAAATTTAATAAATAATTCATTCCTCGCTCTGGACTCCTCCCTCGCTGCATCTCTGAACCCCTGCTTAAAAACCCACACTATGGCATAAGGGGAAAATGCATTCTGCAGCAGGGACACGGATTCCTGACCTACACAAAAAACCCAAGGCTTGGAGCAAACTCACAGAAAGAGCAGTAAGAAACCTAAAACTGCAGTTACAGCGAAGCAGTGACCAGCTTCCTTACATACTGTGAGCTTGGGGGAAAAAAACTATTTTCAAGGTCCTCACTTGATCAGGTTTATTCCAATTTATCAGTCAGTAAATAAAGAATATCAGTTCCTGGGCTCAAAGCAAAGTAGAGTCTCAGACATCGCCCTGAAACTACCAAGGAGAATCTATACAGCCGTGAACTGACTGATAATCAAATTTCAGAACAATCCTGGTCCTACTGAAATCAATACAAAATTCTTATTTTGAAGGTTTCTGGTATTTCTAAGTTTTAGATTAGTTCTGTGAGCTCAAACTCTTTATACAACATTGCATAAGGACTCTACACTTCTAAGTACTCATCACATTTTCCTGTAGCACAATGTTCTGAGACAAGAAGACTATAAAAACAAAATATTCCATGTTAAGAAAAATGTTTTCTATTTGTTACTTATGTCTTCATGCATTTTGTGTGCCACTCGAGCGACAACCCAGATCATGCACAGCAGAATTTGGCGTAAGAACAAGTCTCACATCAATATTATCTCATGTGACTTTCCTCATGAATTCCCTGTCCCCTCTAAAGCTGAGGTACTTACACTGAATAAGCTGGACATAGCTTTGCTATCAGACTATCATGACCACCAAAAAAACTGCTTATAAGCCCTTGCACCACAACAAATATGACCTGTAAGATCTCTCTTCGCATGCACTCAGATAAAGGATTGACTATTCCTCCTCTAGAAGAGATCAAATGACTAGAAACAAGAAAAATTCACTTTCTTCTGATAACCTATCCTTTTAGTCTCCTCAGTCAAATTAAGAAGGTTATAAAATGTCTGTATGTAACCAGAAACAGCCAGCAACCCTGACATTCTGCTTAGAGAAACTGTCATGGGATTTTTAAATTTATTTATTTACAATTTCTCTAGAAAAGAGAATCACTAAAATATATCGTTGAGGGCAGTTTTTACTGAGAGCAAGGACTAATACATATTAGGAGTAACACAGAAAGGCACTAAACAGCATATAACCCTCCCTGCACCTGTAGAATTTTCTGCAGAATTCCTGTGGACAAATGCTGGATAATCTCTGCAACACTGATTTTGACAAGACTTGCTTCCAAAGACCACACAGCTACAGCCACAACACCAAGAAAAACAGTAAGATCATTTTTCTTGTTGATCAAAGAGAATAAATTAGTACAGACAGGACCTGCTCCTGACCCCTTCAGATCTAAATCACAGATTACGTTCAGATTTGGACTTTGTCTCCACAAATCATCTTTCTTTGCTTGCCATAAATTTGAGCATAAACTGGAAAACGCCCCATATTTTTGCTTTCTATGGAATGAACATGACTCTCAAGGAAAGCCTCCAAATGCTGAAGCCACTGTGGGACTCCTGACTAAGTAATTTAAAATTTCCTTTCAAGTACAGGGCTAAGTAATCTTCTTTGGTGATCAACTGATTTGAAGCCAGGCCTCGCTCTCAAAGAACAGTTGTGTAATCTTGGCTACAACTTCTGGAAAAAAAAAAAATGCTAAATTGTCATAAAATGCCTTCAGAAAGTCCATAAAGTAAATCAGGAAGGTAGAACTGCAGAGAATGCTAGGATTGATAAGAACAGTTAACAGAGTGAGATTTCAAGAGAACAAGGACTTGCACAAAAATAATCTATCAAAAAAAACCAACAATTAAGAACTACAAATTATCATAAATACACATCATCATCACATGTATGATGTTGACAGGTATGATATATGATGTATCACATCACCAACACTAGTGTGCCTCTGCACAACATCCAGGACAACAACTTGCTGCTTGAATGTTTTACTGAAAGGGGAGAATGACAGATGTGAAAACATATTTATCCTCTCAACAAATGTAATAGTCTCAGTAGGAGGCAAAAGAATAAACATCACACAAGGCACAGTAAATACAAACTGAAAGTGTTTATTATATTGTCACTTCTAATTCCAGGAGATTTAACAGATATTTCCTTATAACATTCACATGCCCTTTGGAGACTGTGATGACAGAATGATGTGTTACTGCCTTCCTTTTATCAAGACACGAAATCAGATGCATCAGATGAAAACGTGGGCTCACTTGTAAAGCCAATCCCAGTGTGGGATGCACTTCAGCACATACTGGAGCACCATCCAGCATCATGCATTTGTACCCCGAAGAGCCTTGCTGAATCCATGCGGGAATGGGAACCCAGAACACAAGCTGATGCTGTTATCTCATGGATACGTCATCCAATCTCCTGTATCTTCTTTCACAGGTCCTTTCCTCATCTACCTTTTCCCAAATATCCTTTCTTGATGTATTTCCTTCCAGTCCCAGCCCCCTGCTTCCTTCCAGATTTCTCTCCAAATCACTGTCCATGCATCAAGTACTCAAGAGATGGAATTGCAATTTAAGGCAATGTCATAAAACATCAACAATTAAATAGCCTCAAGGGATCTGCCAAGAAAGCCTAGAAAGAGACTTCAGATTTGGGGAAAAAGAATAAGTATCAGAACAACTTTTGGCTCTTGTCATATGACTCGCTAGTATTTTCCAAAGGAAAGAAATCCCAGAAATACAGAGCAGAGGCAAGAACTGGGACGAAGTTGTGGCACGCACAGAATTCTCTGTGTTCTCATCCTACATGTGCAATTCTCACACTTTAGACATAATCTAGGAGAAAGTGCTATCGGTGATAAAAATTTTATATGAGAAGTTAAGCTGATGTCTGACATTATGCATGTAAGCAAAAGCCGTGGGAGAACTGAGTTTCTTAGAGAAACTTGTATCTCTGCCCCATATTCCCACAGCCTGTCCCCGAATTCTCACTCACAGAGCTGAAGCTTCAAGAACGTTTCCAGCCATGCTGCCTATTTATCTGAAAAACTGCTTTAAAAGAAGTCCTACAAGCAGTATTCAAGCAAGATGCAGCAACAGGTGCTCAGTCACGCGCTCGTGCTTCCAAAGCAAAAGCATCACCCTCTGCAGAAATTCACGTCCCAGCTGTTCAGGCCCTGCTCCCCGCTCTGAGGAGCCATAAGGGAACACATTTACCTGGATTTAACTGTGCTGTGTGCTATCAGACAGTAGGGAACAAATTAGTACAATGGGCCATCAATCTGCTCAGTTTTGTGTAATTTTAAATAAGAATTAGCCACTCAGAATCTTAATTTCTAATCAAGACAAGCAATAAATAACCTTTGATTTAACATGAGTACCTTTAGGCAAATGACACTTTTCTGCTTCACATTTTCATGACTTCAGCCTGGTTATTTTCAAAGACAAGAACCACTTGCTGTACAAGAACGTGACACCCTTGAGCCGGATTAAACATGTTGTATTCTTGCAAAGTTAGCTATTTTTACACTTCAATAGTCAAAGCAAAAATTGGCAGTATCATACAGCTCTAGTCAGGAGTCAAGTTTCCAACTGTGAAATGAAATTCCGTGAAGCAATTGAGTATGTGCAGTAGGAAAAAAAAATCCACTGCTATCCCTATTTCTAGTTGATAATGATTTTCTTTTATAAAATGTATTGAATTGCCATTTATAAAATGAACTATTTTAAAGGAGAGAGCTGGGTCCCAGTGACAAGCTGCTGAAGTTATCAAATTCTTCAGGGAAGGCTTTGCACACATCTCTTCAAGACATAGAACAACACAAAGATGAGACATGGAAAAAGGATAACCTTTTGAGCAAAAGAAATTGTTCAAGGTATTTGATAAATACATCAAACATCTGATAAAAGTTTGGAGCAACAGAGGATTAAAAATGACAGTAAGTCCACCTAATATAAATTCCAGGGTGTGTTTCTTCAGACATTTAAGAGGATTTTTTAATCTCAGGAACAAACATTAAGCTGATAAAAAGATTTTTTTTAAATGTTCAAGTAAAGCCCTGAATAAGGATTTTGGAGTTAGGTGACTTGAGAGGAGACAAAAGGAGTGCAGGCAGCATCAAGTTCATGATTTCCAAGGTAAGGAGGGCAAATGCAAATATTCCTAACACAGGCTGGCTACTTCAGGACCTTATCCTGCAGCCCTCCACTACCAAAACCTTGCCACATAAACCTGATACAACAGGAAACTCTCCCATGGTGGCTCAGAGTGGACCGAACAAACCCTACCGGTTAGTAAAAAGACATCCAGTTCTAGGTGGAGAAAGAGAACACATACAGAACATTCCAGCACAGGAACCTGCACGCTATCAAAATCCATCTTATGTTCCATGAAAATGTTTGGATATGTGTGGATGCTGAAATGCTGTCAGCAGGGAAATTTTCTCTTCATGCATTCATTCTGTGAGAACTTTTCCTTTGCTGTGTAAGCTATGTAAACAATAGATAAGGTTTTTGTAAATAGCATTCATATCTGGTATCTTCTGACCTCGTGTACATTATATTAGGATAAAACATTTCTAAGTGGGTGTCTGAGATTTTGACCAATCACCGTAGGAGAAGTGTGAGCACTGTTCAATTGCTTTATGGAACTAGAATATATAAATGGTATTGTAAATTTAATAAATAATTCATTCCTTGCTCTGACTCCTGCCTCGCTGCATCTCTGAACCCCTGCTTGGAAGCCCACAGATATGTCACTGAAGCAGATCCACTGCCAAACAATGCGGCAAAATACTAGCTTGAGATTCCCATTTGGAAAAATAGTGGTTACTCAGCTCTTGGGCTGCATTTGCAGCCTGCAGCTTGGCACAAACTTTGTTGTGGATACTTAGTAACCTACGGCAAGGCATTAGCTGAAAATGTTTTGAAAAAGCCACTCTACAAAATAAATCATCTGATTATTCCATTATGAGAAGTTTATCAGTAAAATATGTCCCCCTACTCATCTTACTCATTTGACTGATAAGACTTGACCCTAGACTTTCTCACAGTCCCCTTGTTAATGCTTGCAATGAAGATGATGTGAGTCCTCATCATCACTGTCACTTCATGTTCATATTTAACGTGAACAAGCCAGTGCAGCCTGAATACTAGAAAATTCATAACCAAGTCCAAGACTAACTATTCACTGCACTTTCGGCGTGCCTGACTGCTGACCAAACAGCCAGTTCTGACACGAAAAGTGTCTGTGCTTTGGCAGACGTTAGCTCTTCGTTGACCTCATAAACAAAGGTGATAATATTGATGCACAATGAATATAAACCAGAGGCCACCAGCAGACTTCACATTCAACATTTCAAACAGTTAATATTTCATTATAACAATCACTGATAGGTGACACATTCAATTTCACCAGCACATTACAAAAACATTCTGAAAAAATAAGTTTGGAGGAGAAATCAGTGAACGGGTCACTGGAGGAACTGACAGGCTCAGGTGTAAATAAAATAGCTAGACTGAACTGGAATGTTACTAATGAATCAAAGTATCATTAGAACCGTGCATAGTTTCTTGTGATGTATTTACAGGAGGGTGAATTAAGTTCCGTCAGGACCTGTGGGTGCACCTCCTCAGGTCCCATGAACTAGTGCACCTTCAGGTACTTTCAGCAACTTCAGAAGTTCCAGCTTTAAGCTCTGAGAACTAAGATGACAAATCATTTTTATATCCTGACTGATGTCAAAATTGAAATTACACAATTTCACCTCCTGTCAACACTGGCATGTCTGCCTACAGCACCTGAGAATGGATTGTAAAAACATCACTTACTGCTCTCTCATCAGGGTAAGTCAGCAGTAACCACACTGGCAGGCATCCTTGTTGCAAAAGACACAGTTAAAAGCTGTTGTCACAAGTGAACTTAAAGTCTAACAACATATAAACAAGAAAAATTAGAGCAATACTTGCTTAGCAGTTAAACCATCTGCCACAATCAGAGAGAGAAAGTAATAGTACAGGGAGCTTTTGCTTGTGGGCAACTACGAGTTGCTGGAAACATCAGTCCAGAAAGTGTACTGTGAAAGTACTTTAAAAAAATAGTAAACAGAGGTGTAATTACATTGTTACAATAAATTATACAGGAATGCAAATTGATCTTCAATAGTTAAAAGTGATTTTTTGCGTAAAAAGTACCTAATAGAAAAGCCTTCCTCCTTCCACTTTTATTTCTCTCTAACTGTTGTATTTCCCTTGACATTGTCTCACAGAAACACTGAGCACTGGGAATCACCCAGAGCATGCCTACAGTGACTGAAAAAAACAAGCACCACGTCGGGCAAATGCTCCTCAAATTTTGGTTCTTATGCTTGGTCACTCCTTTTCATGGAAATTATAGAAATTTGGTATCTCAGCATACCACTTTATCACGCATACAGTAGGACACGTTGTCTACACAAACAAGCCCTTTCCAATTCACTGCTGACTTGGTAGTTTCAGTGTAAAAAAAAACCAAACCAAACCAAAACAACAACAAAAAAAAACCTCTGGATAGGTTAAACATCTCCTTCAAAATTCAGCAGCACTTATGGGTTAGCCCAATATGTCACAAATTTTAGCCTACTGTAAGGAATACATTTCTTTAGGAAATGTTGACAATATCTATCACAGCTTTGGAAACAACTGACAACACTGATTTTATTAAATGGAGCTCTACCCCTCAGCACTTCATTCCAAAATTAAGGGACAAAAAAAATGCTCGACTTTAATTTTTTTTAAACTAAGACACATGCAAGTCTTTCACTTAGCTCAGTCAGGGTGACAACTGTGTATAGCTGTGAACAGCTAAAAACAAGGCATCAGTGAAAGTTTTTATACATAATAGCTTTTACAAATAATACAGGAATATGAATATATTAAAAAGGTTTGTGCATGACTAAAGAATTGTATAGTAGGAAAAAGACCTAAAACAATGTGTGACAAGTCTGTGAATCATATATATCATATGTATATCAGAATAACTGTATTTTGAGGGCTCTTTTTCACTCCCTTGCATATTTTCAACCACGTACTGTCCTCTTGATGGGGAAACCAGCAAGAAGATTTTTTTTTAAATCCCTTTGTAAACTATAGAAAAAATAAGCACGAATAGGGCAGAAAAATTAAGGGCGTTTTTCTATTTTACCACCAAGTAAATTGAGTATTGCACCTGCAAGGAAAGATGGTAATTTCAGGGCTCCTGAGATATTCCTGCACACAAAAGAGCTCCTTCAAGCACAAGCTTTAGCAACCAAGCAATGGCTGTGACAACGAAATAGTTCAAAATGCAAGTAATTATAACGCTGCTCGCTGTAATTGCAAACCAACTGTCTTGGTGTCTATGATAAAAATACAGAACTTTACATAATCCATTTCAGAGAAAGATGTGAAGACAAAAAAAATAATGCAAAGTGGCTCCTCCTCACTGTGCAAGTCCTGTATTCTCATGAAGCCTCTAGAATAGGTTCTGTGTAACCAACCTTCCCCTACATATTTCAAACAGACTTTTGGGAGATTTAATTAATGCTGCAAAAGACTAATGAAAAGAAGTAATTCTGTCAGGGTAAAATATTATTGTTAGACACTTATTTCAGCTGCTGAAGTACTGATAGTACATACAAATGAGACTCTGCTTCCACAAAGAAGCACTTACATGAAAGGGCAATTTTTGAACTATTTCACATAATGTGAGAATTAATTTATCTAGGTACATTGCCAAAACTGTGATTTTGTCACCACGCACATCCAGCTCTAGCTGCTTTCATGAGTAACATTCAATTTATAAATTTGTGCTCAACTTTTCATACTACCTGTGTTTTTCACTAAAAAATGACACCAATGAGCAGACACACAGCAAAGAAGTTCCTACAGCACTTTTATATTCACGATGGCTTAAAAGTATTAATTACACAGGTACTGTGTTACTTCCCCCTACAATCCTAATAGCAGACCAAATGATACACAACCAGAGCTAACAGGTGAAATTTGGATGCACAGGCCCACTTTTGGGTTTCAAACAGGTGCAAAAATCGTAGTATTTCAATTTAGGCTGAGAACAGTAAATTGAGATGCGTATGTTAACATGTTAACCGTAAAAGGTTAAAAATGTTAATTATACAGTCTTAAAGACAATTTGTGGAGTGGTGGCTGATAAAATGACAACAGTAGATTGTCAGGCAGATGTTTGCACATAAAGATATTACAATACAAGGAGAAACTTCCAATTATTTATCCTCTTGTTTATGACATCTCATGATACGCTGAAATCTTCTGAGTGCATAATATTTTAATACCTGCCGCCTCATCTAGAATATCATCAGGAATGATCCCGGGAAATACAATTAATAAATGCACAAGGCATTAGCAGTATCTGGGGCTTGGGAAAGAGTTCGATTTGTCCCCTGTAATAATTTTCTCACGCTCTAATACCAAATAATATATATGTATTCAGCAGTAAAGCTGTAGCTGGACAAGCTCTTTCTGCCAATATGAACGGATGTTGCTGCCAAGAAAAGCACTAATTCTACGCATCCATTTCCACCTTTCTAATGCTACAACTCTCTCACACCTTTCCGTGGGCCAGTTAAGCCTTTGTGCCACTACGCCCTGAACTGGATCTGTGAAATGATCCACTGCGAAGAACAGCTGGGGGAGGAAAGTGTCCTTTGAACTGTGCCTTAAAAGAATTCTTTTCAGTGCATATTTACATTTGGAAGTATCTCAGTTTCACACCTTAAGGAAGGCTTGCACATTTGGAAGCTTGGCGGGTTTTAACAACTATAATGGAAGAATAAAAGATGCTACTTCTGCTAACAGCCTCCTCCCATGGGCATCCTGTTGCCATCAACGTCTGCAACAACTCAGTAACTGCTTCCAAAGGAAAATTCCTTTTAAGGAAAATCGTCTTCTATGCAATACTTCACTTTCCTGAGACTTAGGTGGGCTCTCTGGAATCAAGGTAAGCGTCTTCTACAAGCAGTAACTCTTTTAAACTGCTTCACATACCAACACCTCTTTNTGTCTTCTACAAGCAATAACTCTTTTAAACTAACATTATCTGTACTTCATTTCAAGGTTTTCAGCTTCTCCTTGCGCTAAATACAAATGCTTCACATACCAACACCTCTTTCTGCAGCTGAAGATCCCCACGTTATTTTTAATACTATCGATTGTTTATTTTACATTTGTAAGATACTGTTCTATTTTCAGAACACCTACTTTGTGGGAGAAAAACAATCATCACAAATGAGGCAAGTTAATTAGTCTTATGAAAGACATGCTTCTGCAATTGTGAAATTAGACTGACTGATGAATTATTCTATCAGAGGTATTTTCGTTAACCCATAGTTTTGCTAAAAAACATGTAATTAATATCCATTATATAATGTCTCTCACAGCTTCTACTCACCCTTTCCCTTTCATTACTTAGCATTTAACAACTGCTTAATCTTGTGGTTAGTACCTGACCTTATGAGTGAAGGGAGGTTAATTCCGAAGCTGAATGCTAGACAAAGTAATTTATCACGTCAACAAAAACAGAGGATAATTTCTGCAGAAAAACAATGGTTTGGTGTCATCTCTGATGGTTGTTTTGTCTCCTGACTCCTCTGTCCACAACACTAGCAAAACAGTTTAGAGAGTTTATGCTATTAGAAAGCTTTCATGAAGTACACACATCTGAACTTGATCATACGTAGTTTCAGCATTTAAAACCTGTTGTTTGCTTACTCATAAAAGAGGATTTTAAAAGCCAGTACGACTTTTATCTTGGTTCTCTCACTGTGTCTCAGTGAGTGGCAGTTTCAAGCCTCAAAGTATGGCCCTGTGTATTTTGTAAAACATACAGTAAGCTTTCTATGCTTCCTTCTTTCATTGAGATCACAAAAGATAGATCCTGTGCATTACTTTTTTAGCTACCTGTAGTTTTTCCTTATTTGTATTTTTTGGTCTCTCGTTCAAGAAGACAAACATTCTCTGTGGGGAAAAGTGAGTAAGAAAGCAGCACCTGAAAGGATTCCTCACCAAGTCATATTCACAGCAGCAAAATGTAACATACTACTGAGGATGAGAAAGATAACCTGGCAAAAAGGTTTTTTAAAGGAAAAAAAAAATTGTAGATATAAAAGATGTATGTTAACTAGCAACCCAGGTTTAAAAGCATGACACAGGCCAGGGAATTTCACCCAGTCATTAATTCTGTAATTCCCACACTTCCTGTGTGAGTTAGACAGCCTTTTTATAAAGGCACATAGTGGAGCACTCAGCATCTCCTGTAAAAATCTGCCCTTCCATCTGATTATCCCCATCATAATTAAGCTACATCGTATTTCTAACGCTTTGGAAGATATTATCTTTCTTTCACCAACATTCCAGTCAATGCCATCGGAGTCTGCTACTCTAAACTCCTCCTCCAACGCTTTCTGGGGCTGGCGAGCACGCACTTTGTATCAGTTTATGCTTTGAAGGGGAACAGATTTGAGCGCTCGGCTATTTTCCTCCAGCTGTAAGAACTCCAGAAATCCACCACTCTCTGTCGTGTTTACCTGGAGATCCCCGCTTCTGTCCGCAGAGGAAACATCAAGGATTGAACTGCTATTGCTGATGCAGCTGCGCAGCAGGAACCTTTGTGCCTCTGTTCAGCATCTCCTCTGCAGCAACACTATAAAATCCACTACAGGATGAGAGGAGCTGCATTAAAATGAGAGCATTTGTTATAAAGATGATGAAGCAGATTGCAGAGCGCTACCGTGCTATTAATTCCCGTTAGAAAATGCTTGAGAAGGAAGGAACAGGGGGGGAAAAGAGGCCTGGCTGCCTGAATAGCAATGGAAGTTCTCAAGAATAGGAAAGCATCTTTCAACAGACCTCAGAATTAGCAAATGGAGGGAAAAAAAAAAAAAAGTATTGCAAACTCTGACAAATAAAAAGTCTATCTAAACAAAGAAAAAAAACCTGAAAAACAACCAGCTAAAGAAATCACAACTAGATCCACAAGTAATGACAAAAGGTGTCCTAGGGTTCTGTATCACCTACTAATGGTCAAGGACCATCAACTAACGTCATTCAGCCTCACTTCTCAAAGTCATTTAAACCTGGTTTTGTTAAAGTATTACTTCAGTGAGCATTAAAATCCTGTTTTTCTATCATTTGACAGTACATAAATATGCAGAAAGGCTATTAAAAAAAAAAAAGAAAGAAAATTGCTTCCTTGCAACACTAAGATGGCACTCTTTATTTTTTTCTGAAAATAAAAGAAAAACCGTTTGTCTTTAAAATACTCCACGTTAAGAAAACAGAGACCATCAATTTTGGAATTCCTTTGGCAAATGTGAAGGGTGCTGGGGGTCTTTTTTTCCCTTCACGTTTGCCAAAGTTTCTTTAAAGTTTAAATCGGCCACAATATAGTCACTAAAGGTAGCGATACCATATAAATAATTCATGTATAGATCATGACCATCCATCCTGATAGAGAGGAACCTTTTTAAAACAACAAATAAAAGAGCATGGAGTGACAGGAAGAGGGGGAATGGATGCAGACTAGGAGAGGGCAGGGCTGGATGGGATACTGGGAAGGAATTGTTCCCTGGGAGGGTGGGGAGGCCCTGGCACAGGGTGCTCAGTGCAGCTGTGGCTGCCCCTGGATCCCTGGCAGCGTCCAAGGCCAGGTTGGACGGGGCTTGGAGCACCCTGGGATAGTGGAAGGTGCCCTGCCTGCGGGGGGCGGGGAGCGTAGAACTGCATGAGCTTTAAGGTCCCTTCCAACACAAACCACTCTGTTACTGTATTTTTCGTCCATTCAGCGGGATCCATGGGTTCCACATTAAAAGTGGTCCAGTGCAGCTCGCGAGACGTAGCTAAGCATCAGACCTCCCTGACCCACTCCCGCCATTTCCCAGCCGCCCCTCAGGCACCACAAAATGGCGGGGGGGGGGGGGGGGGGGGGGCCGAGCGGGACTCTCGCCTCCGGGGAGCGCGCGCGGCGCTCGGCCAACCGCAGGCCGCCGTTTGGTGTCACGTGACCGCACGGAACTACAACTCCCGTCATGCACGCGGGGTTTACTTCCTCCTTCCCGCTTCCGCTTCCGCCTCCCGTCAGCCGCGGCGCTCTCGGGAAGGTCGCACAGGGCGGACGAGTGGCCGCTCTCTCTTGTCCCCATCATGTTGTCCGCCACCGTCCGCCGCTTCGCTACCTCTGCCATCCGCCGCAGCCACTATGAGGAGGGACCCGGGAAGGTGGGCAGTAGCATCCTGGCCCGCTGAAGGTCGCGGGGAGGGGGATGGTGGGGTGGGGGTTGATGGCTGGTTTGTGCCTGGCTGGTGTCGTGTGGGCTGTGGGGTGGTGTGGTGATGCCACTACGGCGACAGCAGCTCAGATCGTGTGGTGACGGACCCCAGCGCCGTTCCCTGGTGTGGTACAGATGATGAGCATTGCGGTATGAGAAGCAACAATGATACTGTAAACGCTTTCTGATGTACCAGGCGGGTTTTCTCAAGCCTTCGCTCTGAAAACTTAATTTTATATGCGTAATTGATATGAGGAGATTGTTCACGGTGAAGATAATGAAATACCAGAACCCTGGGGGGCTGTGGATGTGTGTCCTCAGGGGCTTTTGGATTTGGCTGCATGAGACCTGCAGCAAACTGGCCCCACCTTGGGTTGGAGGGAGGGGAGAAGAGGGGACGAAGTGACCTCCAGAGGTCACATGGAAGCTGTAATCATGGAGTGTTTGGGTTGGAAGAGACCTTAAAAATAATTTTATTCTACCCCCTGTCATGGGGCCGGGACACCTTCCACTATCCCAGGGTGCTCCAAGCTCTGTCCAGCCTGGCCTTGGACTCTTCCAGAGATCCAGAGGCAGCCACAGCTTCTCTGGGCACCCTGTGCCAGGGCCTCCCCACCCTCAAAGGGAAAAATTTCTTTCTAATATCCAGCCAAAATCTCCATTCTTTCAGTTAGAATCTGTTCCACCTTGTCCTGTCACTGTAGTTCTTGTTGAAGAGTCCATCTCCAACTTCCCTATGGGTACCCTTCGGATTCTGGAAGGTTATTTATTATCCTAAATACTATGTTTCTGTTCTTGAGAAGTATTGAAACTGCATATTTGTTTTGTTCTGAGCTCCTTAGTACTTATTAAATGGATGAGAAAGGAATTAGTGCATTGATTGCAAAGGTAAAACCCCCTTTTTTTCCTCTAGAACCTCCCGTTCTCTGTGGACAACAAGTGGCGGCTGCTGGTGATGATGTGTGGGTTCTTAGGGAGTGGGTTTGTTGCCCCTTTCTTCATAGTCAGACACCAGCTCCTGAAGAAATGAAGAGGACTGGCTGTAGCTGCCCTGGCTGGGTAACTGCTTTTGTTGGATTTCATAGCACAGTGGAATTTAAGGAGCCTGACCTCGTCAGAAACCTTTATAATTCTCACCCTTCTGCAGTGCAGGTGCTGCAGAGCTGTGCTCTGCATAGCAGGTCTGAAACAGTGGGCAGGTTGAAATTTGTGTCACAGAGCTGCTGCAGTCGGTGGTTTGTGACCTTTGCCTCCCGCAGGGGCCACACCTCTGTGCCTGCAGCTTCTGGCTGTAACCAAAACCACCTCTGCTTGCCCCCACCCGAGGAGATACAAAGGTGCACCTGGTGTGACCTGGAGTCACTGGCACGTGTGATGTGACAGAACAGGATGAGGAACTGTGATGCTGTAAACGCTTTCTGATGTGCCAGATAAAGCTCAGGGGGACATAAGTTTTCTTGAACCTGTGTCAAAACAATCGCACCTACCTACATCATTCCTAATGATTTATGGGTTACTGGTCACTTAAGGTTGTTAACAGAAATTAATTGGTGCTTGCTGATGATCCCAACAAAGCCTCAGACATGACTCAGACTGTGTAAGCTTCTTCCTTCCAGGTAAAAGCCCACTCCAGCTTGTCTTAAACTGATTCCACTTTGGAAATTTCTGATATTTTCTGTAATCTGAGAAACTAAAAATTTTTCAGGAGCTTCAGTGACCCTGATAGTTCTGGAAAGGAAATAACAATCCTCATTGGAATCTCTTAATTGGAACAAATTCCTTTGCCAGTTTGGTGTGTATTCCACCCTAGACTGAGGAGAGAACCAAAATCAGGAGACTTGTATTGAACTTGAGCATTTAGAACTGTATGGTTTAGTGCAAGTCAGGGCCTCTGATGCAAAACCAGACAGTGGATGGCAGCAGACGCTATCAAAAATTCTAATTAAAATACATGTTTATTACAGTGTTCTTAAATTTGTTTAATTTCTTTTTCTTGCAGAGCTGACGTCTTCTACACAGCATCGTTCAATGGGAAAATGATAGCTGCAACCCATGCTGGATGTCTCTAAATAAAATCTTAAACCCCAAGGCTTTGGGCTCTGTGTTTTGTGAAACTCCTGAAGTGCTTTTGACAGCTGTTGTGTACAGAGAACCCCTTCAAATTGCAGCGTATTTCCATTAAATTAAATGCTTAATTGTCATGTATAAAAGGAGAGGGTAGGGAAAATCACATTTCAAAACTGGGGTTGGGCTGAACTTATTTTACTGCTCAGAATAATGACCTGGGATAGTTTATATTAGTGGGTATCCTGTCACCATAATCCGTGCTGCAGAGTTTTTAATTTCAGTGAGGATTTTCTTTGTCTTTTCTTCCGTGCTCAGCTGTTCCCAAGAGCTGCTTGTCCCAGGTCTCTGTAGCATCAGCTCTGAGCAGGGACTTGGGCACTGCCCTGATGAGGCTTCAGGCTCAGGGGGTGAGGTAGGTACAACTCTGACCAGAAGAAGAGTATTGGTAATATTCTGTATATTCTATTCTATCACCAAAACAGATACTGGTGCAGCTTTGGAGGTGTTGGGAAGGAATTGATGGCTTTCTGTTGGTGGCGTTGGCACAGAGCCATGCCTGGCCTTGGGGCCTGTAATTAAACATAGTCCAGGAGCTGTGAATGCTCTCAGGATACCGAAATCAATGAGAATTCACAGTCAATGGCCTTGTTGATAGCACGAGTAGAAGCTCATTTTCACACCTGTTTTTGTTGTGGCCGCGCTGTGTCTGGAGGTGGCCCCGTCACCCTCGCAGGCAGGGCTCTGAGGGGCTGTGAGCTGCTTTCCCTGTGAACCTTTCTGCTCTGCTTTTCCCCCCGCTCAGACACCCTCCTGCTGCAGTGCCGTGCATTTAATGTGGCCTGACGCATCAGAACCTGCAAACTGAGCAGTTTCATAAAGTTTTGTATTCTTCCTGGTTTTTTCTCTGTGTGTGCCAGTTTCTCATCAAACTCCCCCAGCAGAAGTATGTGGGAGTGGTAACACGCTGCTCCTAGCAGAACAGCTCCTGCGTGCCACGTTTCTCTTCAGGGGTGAGTCTGAAGTGCTGATGACTGTTCCCCCTTTCTCCAGAGTCCCTGATGCATTTGAAAAGAGCACTCATCGCCCCTGAAGGTTCACCCTGGGGGATAGGCAAACCAGTTCCTTTACCGTGCTTAAAACAAGGCCTCCTTTCTGAACGCCCTCCCTGTCTATTGAAGTGCTCAAAGGTGCTTTAGAGCATGGGTGGCTAAACTCAAAGCAATTATTTTTGGATGAAACGTTAGAGTACTTCTCCTCCTGTGATGTGTTCTCAAACTGTAATAATCTCTTTTCACAGTGTTGTTACACTGATGGATCGTAGTCATTCAGGAGCAGAAAGGTCCTGGGGGCTGCTAGTTAAAAGAAGCTTCTAAATCATGACCCTGTTTCCAACCCTGCCACCAACTTGGATAAATAAATCACTGATGTGGAGCGCTGTACCTGTAATATTTCATCTGCTGCTGTTTTACCATAATTTCCATGGCTGTGTGCTGAGGGGATGGAGGAGCTGAGCTTCCTCTGTGCTGATGGTTGTATTCCAGCTCTCACCCCGTGTATAACCCCAGCGTTTGTGTGCCAGTGTGAGTCATGCAAAAATTAAAAAACACCAGCCCTGCTTCGTGTGAGGGCTGACTAAATGCATCATGTTAGTCACGTACTATTTGATAAACCTGTGTTGGTGGTGTGCTGCTAGTTAAATCTTTCATTTACAAAGGAAATGTAGTACAATTTTTTAGCCTTCGTTAATACAGTCAGTTAATTCAAGGTTCCTTGAGTATAGGTAGCTGTTAGTTTGTATTTTTGATACAACACCTGCCCACTGTGAGTTAGAAAATGAGTGTTTGTGTTCTCCATTCATGGCAAACTCTGTTATTCCTGCGTGCTGCCAAGGCAGTAATTAGTCCCTTTAGAACTGAGTTGTTCCCCTACATGAGTTGCTTGGGCAGTTTTTAGTAGTTTTCAAGCGCCATCAATTACCAAGTCTGTAAGTTCTTTGCCTGACTTAAGTAATTGGTTCCCTTAGGATTTCAGAACTTTTCACTTCTGCAGCAGAAACACATTAACAGATCTGTGCTGGTCTTTCTGTTAATGCAAAATGGGACTACCTGCATTCTACCCAAAGGCAAGTTTTTTGCTTGTAGATTATCTGTAATTTCATCACTGCTCAATAAAGCAAAGTCTGAAATTCATTATTTTGGTTGCTTGGGTGGAAAATACAGGTTGTCATTGAGAGAGATGTGGCTCCTGTCATTAATACCAGGTGTTTGACTGTGTTTTAATTTCACAGAGGCACAACTCCAGATTGCATGTTTTTCTTTGCTCTTATGAGAAGATCACTGCAATCAGCCAACACTTCCTCAACCATACTTATTTATTTGTTTATTCATTTAACTGCCCATTTTTTTCATTTAGTCCCCAGATTTACGTTGGTCTTAATCTTTTGTAGTTTACCCAATCTATGGTTTATTGTTTTAGGTATGCCTAGTCTTTTATTTATTTACTGACTGCTAAAGAGGAGAGCCAGAGAAATTCAGATTTTTTTCTCACCTCATTTTCTCATGGTATGACTTCTCTAAATATGTTCCCACCACAGATATTAACATGGAAATACCCAGCCCTGAGTGATTCTAGAGACAGAAGTGTCACTATAAATATATAAGAATGAAATGGTATTTAATGGTATTAAGAGGGATGGATCAGATTCATTAAAACCCACGAGCTGTGGAATTAGGTTGTGCAAAAACCTAACAGTGTGTCCTATCACACTCAGCTATATAATAGTCTGGATACCCAATGAAATATTAATGTTAAAATAGCCTTTTGGGTTCCTTTTAGGGCACCTTGATTTGGTTGAAGATAAACCAATTGAAAACAGTCAAAAAGCAATATGTAAGTGGTGCTCCTCTGTCATTAAAATTGTATGAAGGAAACAAGGCAGTGGTTAAAGGACCTCTGGGAAATAACACATCTGTGTGAATAATTGTATTTTTTTGCTTGCCAGTTGCCAATTTTATGGAAAATCATTAATGATCCCTGATTTTTTTCCAATTTTCCCGTTACAATTTTCGCCTTCATGATTTCTGTTTTGGCACAAACTCAAAACCTCTCTGCTTCGCTTCCAGAAAGCTTCACAGCTTACCATTTCAATTATGATAGGTATAGTCTTCAAGCAGTTTCTGAATTAAATCTGAGCAGATGTGAATTAGATGTCCTTATGCTTTAATTTTTGGATGTTTTCCAAATGTTTTCCAAAGTTTGTGGATCTTTCTTTCTTCCTCTGGAATGCTCCTTGTTCCAGAGGGACCATTCTGGAAGGGCTTGGATTCAGTGGCATTGAATGGGGTAAATATTTTGATTTAGTGAAAATGAACATATTATTTTTCAAATCAAATTATTGTAGAATTTCTGTTCAGCAATTAATTTGACTGTGTATATTTTTCATATCCTCTCTTCAGAAAGCAATGGCTTGTTGATTTTTTTTTTTCCCTCCCCAAAGAACAGAAATTTCAAGTCTTGTTCAGTTGTGCTTTGAAGCATCTGGTGTTAATCCATGTTGGAGATAAGACACTGGCTTGGATGAGCCACAATTCTGAATTACTGTGAGCAAACCTTGCACAAAAGATTGATATAACTACAACAGAAACCTAGACTAAAGTTTTTCTTCCTTTAAATTGTGACCCCTTTAGGTGTCGCCCTGTATAGTAATTAAGAGTATGAGTTAATTACGGAAATTGCTTTAAGATCTTTTTACTGCTAATTAAATAGTAGGGAAAAAATTCAAAATATTTTCTAATATAAGTTATCAGCTACTCTCTTCTTGTTTCTTGCTAGCCAGAGATTTTTATTTCTGTCTGAACATGAAACAATTTGGAGGTTTATAAACAAATAGAGCTGGAGGATGAAAATATGAAAGTAGAACTTAGTATTGCACAGGCTAGGACATTCAAACTATTCTTATCCTTTAAAGGTAAAGATCATCTATACATTGCAATTCATTACTTTAGTTGAGTTTTCAGTGCAGCAACATCAATGGGTATTTTTTTTAAATTAAAAGGAATTGTCAAAAAGAGAGAAGAGGAGAAAAAAACTTGCTGCCTCCATGAAAAAGAAAGTAGTTGTTCTCAATTTCATGATCAAGAAAATAAAGTTACATAAAAGTCAAACAATACACCCAATAGGTGATACCAGAGCTGGGATACAATATCCAGTGCTATAAAAATATTCCTCAGTGGAGTACATCAAACAGCTATGAGAAACTATTTGTAATTGTTCTTTTAATGTGTGAAAATACACATTAGGATAGAAAGTGTAGAACAAAACAGTCTCCAGATTGCTTAATTGGAAGTTGGAATGTGTATCAGAGGAGCAAAATAACACAGTAATTTATTGATAAAGGTGTCGTAATTACATCCTCAATTGTCACAAAAAGACTTAGGTTGAAAAATGGGAGGAATGGTGCAAGTTTAGGACATGTGTTACTGGAAAAAAGCTTTGGAGTAGCACGGAGTGGCTTATGGCAGGCTGAGACGGAAGAACAGTGACTGTGAGACCCTCTGTGGTGCAATTAATCATTGTTTCAATTAAAACATAAGTGTGGGCTCTCCCCCCTGCCCTCTCCTCGGGTTTTTCAGAGGCAGCCCCTTCTGGAAACGGCGAGCGCCCGCTCGGCTCCTGTTTGCTCTGCTCGCACAGGGAAGATAAATGTTAGTTGCTCTCTGGGATGATATGCTCAATAAGTTTGACTTGAATTTAAATGAGTTTAAAATAATAGTATTTGCCGGAATTAATGTGATCCACTGTTCCATTTTCTCCTTTGGTATTCCATGAATAACATTAAGTTCTTTTCTGTGGTCGCGCCACCTTTTTCCATTAGCTACGTAGAGCGTGCAGCTCTTTGAAAAATGTCACTGTATAAATAGTGTTGCTGAGAACCTGACTACGCCACAGCCAGCAACAAAATGTAGAAATGTACCTTGCTGGCGGGAAAAAAACAGAAAAATAGGGTGAAAAAATAATGTATGTGAAAATGTGTATAAATGTATATAAAAATTATGACAAATGATGGAAGGACAGAGATGAAAGGGAAGAGTGTGGTCTGAGGTTTTGTTTCTTTTCTGTAAAATTTTGGTTGCACTATTAAAATTCATAACTCTTGACAGTTCTTTAGACTAAGTTTAGCAAGGAAAAAAAAATTAAAAAAAAAATTAAAAACAACTGAACCACCACTCCATATTCCTGGACTAAATGTAGTTTTGTAAAAATGAGAAGAAAAATCTCTTCCTCAAGGGAGGAAAAACCTGCTAGCCACCAAGCCAATCAATCAGCACGGATATTTGGCTAAAGGGGGCTTTGCTGTGAACCAAAGCTATTGCCTGAAACAGTAGCAGAATGGGCTGCTGGGGAAAAAAACACAAACGTAAATATACTGGTCATTAATATGAATGAGAAATCCTTTTTGCTTGCCTCCGTGAGCCATCCGGGTAATTGAAAGTGAAAACTGAAGAAGATGTGACTCCCTAAAGAAGACCCATCTCTCCAAGACCTTGTTTTCTGACAGCCTGAAGCAGATTCGGGGAACAACTAATTGGAAACTTTTCTGGAAATGTGCACATCCCTGTGCTCCAAAACCATACTGTCACTTCTCTTTCCTGTTTGTTTCTCCCAGACGTGGTGCTGTCCTCTGAATCCAATACTGCAGAGAGCTGTTTTCAGCCAAACAGCAGGAGCTCAGTTGTTAACTCGCTGTTGTCTCGACCCACTTGCCAGGAGCTCTAAGTGCCTCTTTATAGTTCATTTGGGAATATTTTAGTGCTGGCTTTATGAAGCTGGGTGTGGAAGGGATGGGGTTTTTTTGGAGGGGTCAGGGGGAAAGCTGGCAACCCCTAAGTAAGGTCCTTTATTTTTATATTCTGGAGCGGCAGCACAAACGGGGAAGTATTCTGCAAATACCTGCCTAATTTAAATTGTTAGGCACAGCTGAAGTTCCTCTGCCCACTACATAATCCAAAAGCAGCGTGTGGGCACCTGACAGCCTACCTGCACTACAACTGAAGTAGCTGAAGGTGTGACTTCAAAGTTACCTAAATTTTATTTAATTCTCTGTTTGACACTGCTTTGAAGTTAAAGCAACACTGCAGCTGCTCAATTGGAATTTACCTCTGAAATCAAACTATGTAAAACAATTTGCCAGCTACTCTAATCCTAAGTAGGTCAGCAAAACCTAAGGTAGTAAGACTTTAGATAGGTCAGTTTTTAAGTTTATTCAAGTTATTTTTCCTGCTATGTAGGCAACCCCAAGAATGGGAAGTGCAAATCCCAGAAAGCCAAGCAGAGCATCAGCACCAGGTCAGGACCAAGCACAAGGGCAGGGCTCAGACCCCCATGTTTTTATGGGGTGCTGGGTGCCATAACTTTCCCTTACAGAGAGTCCATAAAATTGAGAGTCAACCTAATTTTGTGTGAGAGAAGAGTGGACTTTCAGCACTTGCTCAAAAGCATGTTTAAGTACAATCGTATTTAATTATTATTTTTTATTTACTAGAACACGAACTCAGGCTCCTTCTCTCCTAGCAAAATTCCACAACCATCCCTCCTATCCCACAAACAATCACTGAGAAGTGGAATAGCTCGGCGGGTGGTACTGAGAGCACTCAGAGCAGCTCAGACTGTGAGGATTAAAGCAACACCCCTGGAAAGCCAACACAGATCACCTGAAACTGAGCGTGGGCCTCTCATATTCTGCACAACAGCACACCTGGGTGGAAGGTGACCACACACCTCTTCTTTCTCCAGCTGAGTTTAGGTACCACTCCAGCAACGATATGAACACACGCTAAATCAGGTCATGCAGGAGAGGAAATAACCACAGGTTCTGCTTTTCAAAATGGCATTATTGCCAGAGACACACTCTAAAAGAGTTTTTCCGAAATTGCAGGAGAGGGAAAACACAATATGTAATCAGGGACCGAAAATGGTCATTTGTTAAAACCCCCTAGCAATTTTTGTGTGAGATTGCTAAATGAAACCTTTGTTCTCCCTTAGGAATCAATGCCCTTTGAAAAATTAGTGACCAAGAGAAATAGAAGACAATTCAAGGTAAGTCTATTGACAAAAGAGGAAAAAAATCAAGAGTTCAAACGATCCCACTGAAGATGAAAGAGTGGAGGGTGCTGCTGGGTGAGAGGTACTAAGTGAAGGTTAAAATGCCTCACATCTGCAACAACTCACAGCTAAGAGAAGCTGCCCACCGAAGGGTGTTTGGCCACTTTCTGGGTGCATAAAACAACAGAGAAAAACTGGGACCTGAATTGTCCCAGGTATTTCTCCTCACTGGTTTGAGTTGTGCAGCTGCAAACTACACCCAGCCACTGCCTGGGGGTCAGAAAGCAGGTTCGGGGTTTTAGCACCCCAAACACACACATGAGAGGGAGAACAAGTTTTGGTAGCTGTGTGCCAAATAAATGAATATTTTTTTCATTTTCCAGAAGAAACTAAAATCAGGATTCCTACTACACTTTAAATGCTACGTTACCTGTTACTGAATTAAGCCTTCTATAATTGCAGGAGGGCAATTATAAAATAATTCAAAAATTCAAAAATAAAGCAGCAGCAACGGATCCTCTTATTCTGGCTCGTATTTTCTACAGCATTTGTGATCCAAGGTATGCAGTTCTGAGTAACCAATCTCAGATGATTCAGACAGAACAATTTTTTCAGGAAAAGTCTTCCAAACCATTTTGTGAACACCAGAGAAGTGGCAGATTGTGGGAGGTCATACTCCCAAAACCTAGAAGTCTTTAAACTAAAATTAATTTAGAAAAAAATCAGCCCATGCACTAAAAAAGATGTGTTGCTGTCTACCCTTAACCCCAAATATTTTCCCTCTCAAAAATTTGCAGTATGTCAGTAGCCACTCTGTAAAACTTCAGTTTCTCCATTTCTAGCTGTAAATACCCTGTGAAACTTCAACACTGGTGCTATTCAATGCTGATAATTAAAGACCTATTTGACAATCCCATTCAGCTGCTAATACTTTAAAATTTTCCAGTCTTTCTTTGTAAAATGCAAAAGTAATTTAGAAGGCAATGCACCATCTGGCCTCATAATATCTCTGTTAGTCTTGCAGGTTATCAAAAATTCACTACTCCCTCCCTCTCCTTCATAATCTTCTGCATGTTCTTCTCTCGCATTCAGTTTCTTTTTGTCATAAAAAGATTGTAAGTTTAGAAAGCATTTAAAACCCCAAAAAGAGCCAAAGTTCTATGGTACTGTAAGTGTTGTAAAACAGAGGTGATTTCAAGGCAGGAAGGATGACACTGCTAATGTGACACAAAGCAGACATTTGCAACAGAAGTTCAGGTTTTTCTTATTGAGTCTTTTCAGACCCTATAAATGTATTTGCATTACTTAGAACACAGGTGTATTTTTTTAAAAAATAAAAATTGAGAAGTCCTAGCAAAAGGTTCTGTGGGGTTTGTTACAGGGAAGCTATAAAATAGCTATTGGATATAGTCGAAGTCTATCCAATTAAGAAATTCTTTTAAATATCAAATGAACTGTAAAACTTATGTAATGGTAAGAAACCAAAACTATGCGAAAAAAAATTCAACTTTTTGTCCTACCATTTTATTTAGCTTTATGTGATGCATCCTTTCCTAGTTATTGGTTTACATCCATTTTTTATGTATATGTATGATGGTGTACAAGTAAAAATTAATAATTATGTAAATGCTTGGAGTTGCTCTCTGTTCCACTGGAAAATAATATTTGTTACCTAGGAAGGAATATGCACAGAATGAAGAAATTAAAGCTATTTCTAAAACTTTGCCATTACATTTCCCTGTATTCTGTTCTTCTTAGCTGTAAAACCTAATTCCTAAAACTTCAGTCTTTGCACAGAATTATTATTTATACAGTGCTGCAATGGCTGAATAAATATTGTCTAATTCTTCATTTATTTGCTCAGTTCAAGTGGTCTCACACAAATGTCCAAAGGACTGTAATCATTCCCTTACCTCATTTTCTCAACAGGCAGTGTTTTCACAGTGCTCTGTTGCTATAATAGGTATTATAAGTGGAAGAAAATTGAAATGCATGCTCAAACATTTGCCAAAAAATTAGAAATTCTGGCCTGCCACCAAGTAAAGGAGAAGAATTCCTAGTCAGGCATCCATCAGCTACTCCCCATCCATTCAGAGAGCACCCAAGGGAGCAGGATACTCCTCGGTTTGGTGAGTCTCGTAGAATTCAGGAGTATCCAAATTAGATGCCTTTTCATGTCGTTTTGTGCCAATGCTTGATTTCTCTGTAATGCCTGGAAGTAATTTGTTAAATGTCTCACACTTCCAGGAGGTACTGCTGGTGCCTAAAACATCACCCGTCAGAAAGGAGTGACCTTTCCACGAAGGAAAAAAAAAAAAAAACCAAAACATTGCTTATGTCTTTTTAAATGCTGATAAACTTATGTGGCACCAACAACCCCAGCGAGATTTATTGAGCAATGCCCTCCAGTATATAAGCACCATCAGGTAGCTTTGCATTCTCTGATGAATAAACAATTGAAGTCGTAATTGTTTGTGCATTCCTGAAAATGTCAACAAAATCAAACATCTGTCATTCCAGATAAGGAAACACGGCTCGTTTAATACACTTAGTGCTCTACTCAGCCTTGAAAAGGTCACTCCGGTTTTAACAGGCGGTGTGTAATTTATTGGCTCCCAGTAAACGACCATGTAGTGACAGTAAAGCTGTGGCCGTGTTTGGTTACCCTTCAAAAGACATATTTGATTAAGATAGCACATCATATTTAGCACAATCTGTTTAATGTTGCTTTTGGATGCGTTCTCACCCTCTCAATTACGACCGACTGTAACCTGAAACCATTTTTACCAAAGCAACACTCACAGTCCCCAGCCCCATCCCACCACGACAAAGCGGAGCAAGCCAGAATGATCGCCTTGAAATTCGCCCATTTAAGACAACAAACAACACACAAAGGCTGCATTCACTCCTCTGCAATCCTCGGTGGCAATAAGCAAAATCCACACAACAGCTCAACTGCAGATTGAAGCCATCGGCAGCACGCAGGTGGTGCTCCTCTGCCAAGAAGGGCTGGACACCCCTCTGACTCTGCTTTGGCTTCCTGCATCAGGCTCCTGGATCCAGCCCTGAATCCCTTCACAAATAACTCGTGGCAGGTGCTGCTTGTTCTCCCTGCTGGCTGCACCGAAAGGCTGTCAGGACAGCCCACGGATGTCTCATTTTGCACAGACCTATTTAGCTGAAAAATGATCTTTTGGAAGCACTCTCAGTGACCTCCATTATTCTCCTGTTGGCCTGTGCTCGAAAGATTTACTAATGTCGGTGAGAGGGAGATATTTTGGGGTGAATAGGGACACAGTGTGGCATAAAGGATCGTGCCTCCTTCAACACATTGTCTTGAAGCACAGTCAATTTTTGGCTTGATGGCTGTTGTAACCTAAAAGCACAGTGCATTCAGTGTCATTTGGCCCTAAAAACCCTGACAAAGTGTTAATTATTGGTACTGATGAGTTGGTTCTGTTCCTCTTTAAACTAAGAGATCTAATCCTGAAAGATGCCATTGTGTGGGAGATCCAAATAAGCAATGTATTTCCCAGACTGGCTGGCAGGTCAGCGTTAGCACAGATGCACAAATGCGTTGATCACATCACTGGACAGCTGGTGGGAGCCAGCCCAGCCCTCTTTCCTCTGTCCTTCTCCCAAATATTTGACTCCCGAGCCAGTTTTGTGAGCTGGCTCCAGGAATTTATTTATAATCCATGGAGGTAATTTGGGATGAGAAAACAATACTCTTAGGAAGTTTTTGCTTTAGGCGAAGGTGAATTTGAGGTGCTTTAAATGTCTAAATTATGGAAGAACCTAAACAAAGGAAGAGAAAAAATATGGAATGTTCTTCCTTTCCTTTCATTTTTTTGTACACAAGACAGACACAAGGCCAAGTGAGGATTATGCTACTGGGGTTTTTTCATCCCAACAGGATTACAAAACGCTTTATGAAGTGTCAGTTTGTTTCATGCCTGCCAGTAATGGAAAATGGGGATTACAGCCCTCTCTGCAAAGGTTGATCACTGCTCCCCTAAGCAAGGACAAGTGGGCCTGTGCATCCAGATCATTCCTAAAGGACTCCTGTGGGAAAAAGAGATTGAATTTTGGCTGATTGAATAACCAGGCTTTACACTGGATTGTTACTAGGCTCTCCCACAGCCTATTTTCAGAGTTTGAGTTGGCCTGACCCTTTCTACTTGCAAATACATGTTAGGTAAGGACATCAAGCAGAATTCACTCCTGAGGCATAACATGGCATCACTGCAAGGGAGTGGATCAGCCATTCTCACAATCAGCTGTCATGATTTATGTGTGACATGGCTTAACACCAGCCAGAAAGTCACCCCCACGCAGCCTCTTGCCCACCCTGCCCTGGTGGGATCAGGGAGAGAACTGGGAGGGTAAAAGTGATAAAACCCATGGGCTGTGATAAAGACGGTTTGAAATGTAAAGCAAGAGTCATGCACACAGCAAAGCAAAGCAAGGAATCCATTCCCAGCTTCCCACAGGCAGGCAGGTGTTCAGCCATCCCAGGACAGCAGGGCTCTGTCACGTGTCATGGTGACTTTGGATAACAAACACCAGCACCCCAAATGTCCCCCCCTTTCCTCCTTGTCCCCGCAGCTCTACATGCAGGGCATGATGCTGTGAGGTCTTGGATGTCACTTGGGGTCACCAGTCCTGGCTGTGCCCTCTTCCAGTCCTTGTGCTCTCCCACCCTGCGCCCTGCTGGGGTGGTGGGAGGAGGAGGAATGTCTTTCTGCAAGCTCAGCAAGAGCAAAAACATCCGTGTTCCAACACTCTTTCCAGCACAGAACCAAACCACAGCCCCGCACCAGCTACTGTGAACAAAACCCACCTTACCCCAGCCAAAAGCAATCCATTCTCCACCTCTCCTTCCTTGCCCAGGCCATGCACTCTCCAATAAATCCTCATTAACCACCACCCCTCCCTCCATCCTTTGATATGGTGTAGAGACACTGTTCCCTTAGTCTGTGGACCACTTTTGTAAAGTGTCCTTGAAATGTCTAGAAATGCCCACAGGATGCCCACTGAGTTCATTTGGTCCATGGCTTTGGGGTCCATCTGTGGAACAGCAGTCCTGATGTGGTACAGCCTCTGTCCTTCTGTCTCAGTCTGGACAACTCAAAAGCTCAGAATCTGAATCCAGCGTCTAACCAAAAATCTCAGCTCTGGTACTGCCAGCAACCTCCTGCTAAGCCAGAATCAAACGGCATTTCCCAGTCCCATAATGGGTTAGGAGCACCCGAAACAAACAGAAGGAAATACTCTTTTTGCAGATAATCCCACTGCAGAACACATTTCGGCAAAGTGTGCGAAAGAGGTAGGAAAGGATCAGACAAATGCAAAGAGCACAGGAACGTCAGTGTGAAACCAACAGGAGGATCCACAGACAGTGTGAACTCTTGGCTATGAAGCAGAAAGAGTGGGGAGGTGTCCTAGGAAAGCGCCTATATGTAATGCTGCATTTAGTACCTCTCCATAATTCTGTTGTTTCCTGTTTCTTGTGCTCTCGTGTCTGCTGCTGGCTGGCCCCAGAGACAGGACACTGCCCTGAGAGAACCCTTGGTCTGAGCCAGCAAGGACCAGCCTGGAATACTGTCTTGAACAGCCTTCCAGACCCACCTTTAAAAACCTAATCCTGTTTCAGACCTGCCCAGTGTTCGGCTGATCTTGGTCATAAAGATATATTCCTCCTTGGTTTGTATTTTTAATCATAATTAAGTCCATTTTTCTACACTTGGCCTTATTGCTATTTCATTTACTTAAGCTGTAATGATTAAATCTAATTTACTACTCTGTGAAATCTTAATCCTTCTGAAAAGTAATGGGCAAAGTACACAGGTCAGTTAAGAAACTGATTCACCACATAACCTCCATTTAGTAATTCCATTTATTTCAATAAAACTAGCTGGCACATGAAAGAAAGACTCTATGGTGGCCTTTAGTCTCCAGAAAATCATAGAATTTTTAATAAAAGCACTGAAGAGATGTCTTGACCTCTTCCTGAACATATTATTTTTCATGGAAAAAATCCAAAACAAATCCAGCTCACAAAATCTCTCTAAAGAAAGCCACCTACATTTTGTGCTTGTTCTTATTTTACAAGTACAGCATTATCCTTTTCAAATATACAACATGTCAGCTTGATAATACGGGGGAAAGGGCTTCCATATCCACAGTGAACATGAGTTCTCTAAAAAACAATAAATGAAGAGCCTATTACTAATGTAGTATTCTCACTTTAATCACGTTTGTTCATTACTCCCGTATTTTAGGTGATATAAAAGGAGGAACAATTATTGCCTTGTTCACTCTGATTTATTTGGCTCAGTGCCTCCTTACCTAGGTAATGTAAAATAAACTGTGCTACGTGGGTCATTTATGATGTGATTTAATAAGATGCTTTTTATTTCTAGCCTGCAGGGAAACACATTATTTTGCAAGCACCTGGCTTGGCAAAAAAAACCCAACAAAAAAAGAAAACAAAAAAAAACCACCGCAAAACCTAACCAAAAACGAAAACAAAACAAAACAAAAAAACCAACCCAACAACATTTATTTTGTTCATTTTCTATTTTAACTCAGTAGACTCCAGCCCACCAGTTAATTTAAAGCAGGTTGTCATGGTGGTAATGTACTGAAACAGGACTTCAAAACCCCCATCAGGAAATGGTGCCTGGATGTCAAAATAAGGAAGGTTGTAACTACGAGCTTGACCAGCTCCTGACTTCCTTTGGGTATTTCTGTGTAAATTAAGACTTGTTCTTTTTCACTGGCTGAAACAGGTTAATGTTTTTGCTTAACAGCACCTGCTGTCTGCAAACAAAATATATTTATGTAATAGGTACCTGAGACACATCTGGAGGTAAAAAAATAGCTAGGAAATTGGTTTTCTACAGACACACTGAATAACATCAGCAAGTTTACCACACTGAAACTTACAAAAAACTTACAGGAATTTGGGACCAGTTTCTATGCCTTTTAGTTTTTTTGATGATTCACTTAAAGCCATTCTGTGGGAATAGCATTAACTCAAAACTCTGCAGATGGCACAAAGGTCAAGGAGCTGGTATTTGCAAATCCTACGCAGGGATATTCCGTGTATTTTCAGTGGAAGAACTGATGCTGATGACAAAGCACTGCAGCGAAGATCTACCTGTTTCCAGTATAAATCTCTGGGGTTTTGTCACTCAAAAGTTTCAGACATTTTAATTTGAAAAATCATTGTTTACCTTAAGGCTCTCTCTGGAAAGAGATTCATGAGTGAGAAGAGTTTAAAAAACCCAAACAAACAAAAAAAAAATGCCAACAGTGATTGCGCCTATTATTTCTATTTCTAAAAATCAGTAGCATTTCACCAGACAACTTCAGAAAGAAATCTTCAGCTGACTCCTTTTGGAGGGGGATCCCAGCTCAGGAGGGACCTGGAGCTGCTGGAGCCAGGCCAGAGGAGGCTCCAGGATGGGCAGAGGGATGGAGCAGCTCTGCTGGGAGGAAAGGCTGCCAGAGCTGGCATTGCTCAGCCTGGACACGAGAAACTTTGGGGTGACCTCACTGTGGCTTCCAGGGCCTGAAAGAGCTGCAGGAAAGATGGAGAGAGACAATTGGCAAGGGATGGAGGGACAGCACACAGGGAATGGCTTCAAAATGATAGAAAACAGAGTTAGATTAAATATTAGGAAGGAATTGTTCCCTGGGCGGGTGGGGAGGCCCTGGCACAGGGTGCCCAGAGCAGCTGTGGCTGCCCCTGGATCCCTGGCAGTGCCCAAGGCCAGGCTGGACAGGGCTTGGAGCAATCTGGGACAGTGGAAGGTGTCCCTGCCCATGGCAGGGGTGCCACTGGATGGGATTTAAGGTCCCTCCCAACTCAAACAATTTCATGATTCTACGCTTCTTAATACACAGGTAAAGGATGAGCTAATCTCCAGTTTAAAACTGTTTTCGGAGCAAGGCTTTCAAGACAATTTTTGTTGCTGCTGCTGCAGTGATAAAATCTGATGCTGTATCTTTTGGCAGTATTTAGGCATCTGAAGTAAAGCACTTACCTAATTGCATATGAGGGTAGTACATCAATACAGTCACATAATCCATAAACATTTCTCTTTCATAAGCTCTTATCACATTACCACTGATCATTTAGGGAAAAAAAAAACCATTAGTGTTATATGGCATCTTTGCCTTTATTATTTTTAGCCTTAAATGAGGTTTAGATATGACAAGGAACAGGAATTTAAGGTGGGGAGCAATCTGAAGCAAGACTGGAAATGGAGTGACTGGAACCCCTTCAAAGACGTGCATGAAGAAGTTGCAGCTCTGCCTCACAAGCTGCAGCCTGGATATACCTGGTCCAGGCTTGGGTGGGAAAGAGTGTCACAGTGTGCCAAGAGCTGCATTTGCCAGCCCACTCGCCATTCTGGATAGCTAAGGCAGCACAGTTCACCACTCAAGGAGCTGTCTGGGTAAGACTGAGCCCAAATGGAATTGATTTAGATGTTTTTTGAACTGTGGAAGCAGAGGTGCTGAAGATGATCATGTAACTTGAGAGATTCCATAAAGAAAAATTGCCTCATAGATTCAACTTGCTCAAAAAATGCTCATGAAAAACATTTCTTGATACAATTCACCAAGAATCACACTGATTCCTCTGTAAGATCATGCTTCATTACTCACTGAAATTAGAAAAATTAATTCTTTTAACTCTAGAGGCAGAATCAATTGAGGAACTAGTGAATGTGATGAAGCTGCTCTTACACAGGCAACAAAACATGATGTTTTGTGGTTTTGTTATAGCAAACCTGACTGCAGTAGAAGACCTAAGGGACCTAAGACAAATGGTTGTAAGAAATTATTTATGGGTAGCTTTTGTGTCATCTCTCTCATGCCTGCTACCATAGTAGGTTTACTTTAATAAAAACATAGGAAAAAAAATCTTAGTATCTGGTTTAAAGGTTATTATTGTTCTTTCAGAGGATCTAATCTCATCCTGGGCTCCCTGCCGAGCTATATTAACTAATAAAATTGCCTTTTGCGCCCTTTTAAAGACACTGCCATGCCACATGCAGTTCACTGAAACACTTAATTTTTGGCTTTTTAAACCTGGTTTATAGACTTACCATTAGTCTTGGGCTTCCATAAAGAACGGGCTTGGTCGTAGCGAAGGAGCCTGCTTAAATCTTGTAGCAGCACACCCTGCACGGGGAGCACAACACGACAAGAAGAACGTGCTCTGCTCACGCTTGAGCCTTCACTGTTTTTCATCATAGCGTGGGATGAGAGAACAAGGGGATCTGCCTCAGGCACAGCAGTGGCCAGGGCAGCGTGTCAGCCCTGGGACAGCTATTAGGAAAATGTGCTTTTTGAGAGTGAAGGGAAAAAGGCTGGCAAAAGAGTTGAGCGTGAGGTCTGTAATTTAGATGTCAGAGTGTGTCAGATATATCACTGTCAGACTTGATCTGTTACCACTGTGTATAAAATTTACCCACAGAATTTCTCCTCCAGGCAATCAGTAGCCTCCAGTCAGTGCTGGGAGCAGGTCCAACCATCCTTCTGGAATGAGACAGTGAAGTGGCCTGGATTTCTGCCTTCACAAAGCCAGGACCTCTGAGGTTTTCAGTGCTGGTCTGTTCTTCTCTCACCTTCACAAAATGAAAGGAAATACAACTTTATCAATGCTTGATTACACCACTGATGTTGCTGCTTCAATGGAAGTCCATAAAGATTAGAGTCGTCATAAACTCTGATTTACCCATATTTCCAGAACAAAACAAAGGTGATGCCAAGCCAGCTGATGTCCAAGAAATAAACCTGTTCAACTTCTGCAAAGATTCCCTCTTCCAAGTTCCCTTGAGACTGGATGCAGCTAGGATTAATTGGCCACCAGTTGCAGACCTGCTGCCTCAGTTCTGAACAGCTGCCAGCCAAATCCTACATTCCACCTTAGCACAGTGACTGGGCCACTTCTGGGGTGTTCTTTTTATTCCCTTACCTCTGCAGTCTAAATCTGTGTTCATTCCCCCATGCAGAAACAATATATTCACAATTTCAGTCACAAACCCCTGACAAAATTATTTCAGTTGCCTGTATCAGAAGGAGGTTCTGCAGAAACTGTTGACTGTCAGCTTAGGCTGTGGTTATAAAGGATGAACCTTCCTGTCCTCACTACTGAGCGCTCACAGTGATCAGAGAGTCAGTCTATTGTTGCAGAAAGTCAGAGTTTAAAGCAGAAATAAAAAAGAGACATTAGCACTCCTACTAAAACTAATGTTGCATTGTCACACAGGGAAATCTCACAAGCATCTCTGCCATTCTCACAACGACCTTCACTCAACAAGGCAGACAAACTGCATCAAAGGTTTCATCCTGAAAGAAGCTGAAAAGCAGCTCTTCCTCTAAAGTACGTGTGGAAAAATTCACAGGTGCACAGACTTATTTATCAATTTTACGTGTTTATGGTCTTTTCTTCCACTGCTTAGGAATCAGCTAACTTGCTGTTGTATCAATTCCATGTTTATACCATTGTTAGTGTCAAAATGATCTTACGAGTACCTGCTGAAAACCTTCTTAAATGCAGACATTTGACTCTTAACGAGTCAGTACATCAAAACTTTGTATTGCTTTTTGCAACATTTAAAAAGCAAACTCTTTCCTCATCAGGGGCAAATCATCTTATTTGGAACAGGCTGACTGTTCCAGGCAGGAATAAGTTTCCCAGAGCAGCTGTGGCTGCCCCTGGATCCCTGGCAGTGCCCAAGGCCAGGCTGGACAGGGCTTGGAGCAGCCTGGGACAGTGGAAGATGTCCCTGCCCATGGCAGGGGTGGGTCTGGAGGAGATTTAAAGTCCCTTCCAACCCCAACCATTCTATATATTTATGATTTCACTTATAAACGTATTTCCAGACAGTTTGACCTGATTTTTAATGGCATTACAATCAAAAGAAACCTGCATATGAAGAACAGCATGTAATCTTTTATTAATTTCATACAAGACAGGGCAAAGAAGAGATTGAAGAACCTGTGAGGTAGACCCCTGAGTTTGGTGGAGTGGGGATGAAAAGGACATAATAAATTTTTGTGAGGCATGGGGAGCTTGTGCTCCAGTAACACATTGATATGATTTCGTGTTGGCTCAACTGCTGAATTACTCCTGTTAACAGAACACAACTTGGAAATCCATTGTGGGAGGGGGTGTCTTGTGACTGGACCAACAGGCAGATTTTCCTGATTAATGTAATGGAAACATCCCAAGACAGAGGATCTGCTTGTCTCCAGGCTGCCATCAAATCTAATTCATTGAGTTTATTAGCAACAGATAAAGATCTGACCAGTGCAACCTGAATTGGAGATAATGGGTCCTTTCAAAATAACACTCGTAAAATTGATCTGATTGCATCTGTCTGGCATTTTTAATTTAGTCAGGCAATAACCCACCAAAAGGCTGCTGGAAACAGCTCCTGCTGATGGAATGGGGCAGGTCACATTGCTGTGGCATAGCTGGGAGAGAAAACTACTTCCCAGCCCTGCGCAGGTGCCAGGAGCTGAGCCACCGAATTCCTGTTGGGATCACACTTGTGCTGCTTTCCCTGGAAAGAGAAGCTTCATCTTAACCTCGCTACAGAGCAGTGAGAATTCAACACAAATGTACACTGAGCAGAAGGGATTTGTCCTTTCTTTGGTACACTAAGTGTTCTGCAAGTCTCATAAATAATTTTTAAAGCTACCTACTGTGATAAAATATGCAGCCAGGCTGTGACTGGAATACTGTGAGAGGCTGGAATTGAGTTCTGTGTCTTACAACACCTTCTCATCCTCTCACCTGGTATCTCCCCACCTCCCTTCTAATTCCCCACGAAATTTTTGAATTTGTTTATTGTGTAATATCCATCGGGGAGTTTAAAACATGCAGATTGTCACCAGCAGGATGGCTGGGTTTAAATTAACACACAAAATGCACTGTGTGCTACAGGGAATGATATGCTCATCCTCTCTGAGAACACTACCACAGTGAACTTGACCAACTTATCAGGTTCACAAATTTTATTAATGTCAGGGTGGGGGGGTTTGGGCATGTTTGGTTAGTTTTCTGTCTTGTTTGAGGCTTGGAATTGTTTTTTGTTTTGTTTTGTTTTTGTTTGGGGTTTTTTTTCTGGTTTGTTCTGATTTTGTGGAAAGCTACGGTATAATGTTAGTCTCTGTGAGATTACACTTTGACTTTCTCTCATTTTCCAGCAATTTATTGCAGACAAGAAAAAAAAACCCTCGAAGTATAAAAACTGTCTGTCTCAGACTCAACTTTGGATCAGATACTGTTGTCCTTGCAAATACTGTTTTCTTCCTGAAAAAAAAAAAAATTGAGTGAGTACACATTATCCTGAGAAATCTCAGAGCGCAGACATTCCCAAATCAATGAACTCGGGGAGGGAAAAACCTGAATGGAATCCTTGCTTCATACCTGATTAAAATGAGTAAAAACTGGATGGATCAAAGCACCCTGTGTGGTTTTTTTTACAAGCATGGCTCACTCCTTAACCCCAACCCTGTACCTATTTTAATTTTCTTGGTAAATAGTGCCCTCTGCAGAATCCCTTCGACTCTTGCAAGGTTCTAAGCACAATGCATTCTTTGACTGACCCTTGGTGCATCACAGGCAAGGGACATGGTGCCAAAACACACAATTCCAGCAAATCTGCATCGCTTTTGTCTTCCTTTACAGTGTCTGCTGCAGATCTAATCTCTCCCAGGCTGCAGCCAGCACCAAAAAGAGGTTTTCTAAATCTGAGAGAGAGACAGAAATTGTAAAGAAGTTAAAGCTGGATGCATGGAAAGAAAAAAAAAAAAGACAAAAAAACAAACAGAAAAAAAAACAACAACAAAAAAAAAACAACAAAAAAAAAAAACCAACAAAAAAACAAAAAATAAATTTAACCCCCTGCTCATTAAGGCAGTTATACGAATATTATTTGGAAAATTCCCACATGTGATTCTTTCTAGTATCTAAATAGCATTCACTTGTATGATGCCTTTCAGCCAAAGGTTTCATTTAATAAGCATTAACTATTTATTTATATGAGATTTGCAGAGGACATGATACATGTTATTGACACAATTTAAGGTACAATTCACTTTTTAAAATTTATTTTGATTTTATCAAAGATTTTTTAAAATCTCAGCATACGCTGCAATGTGTAGCTACTTAATCCCAAATTCATTATAAAGAAGACCTTTTAGTAATGACAGCAGTTTCTAGGTCAGACATTTTCCCTTTTGAAATTCTCCCTTGTCTGCTGTACATAATTTGTCTTACACCCTACAGTCTCTTATTCAAAGGGAACTTTAAAGCTTTTATGGAGACTTGATAGCGCCTGATTCATAAAAGACTAAGTTCAGCCAGAGAATTAAAAGGATGCTGGGATGAGAAAAATAAGAGTTATACAAACATCTGTCAGGAATGGCTTAGCTTTAACTGGGGCAAAACATCAACTAAGTCACTTCATGAAATCATCTTTGTCTCCATTCCCATTTTTTATTACTCTATGAAAAATCTGTCTTGATAGGACCTTGTCTCTTTTCTGAGGTATTTAACTTTTTATTTTGGGGACATTTCACCCAATTCCCAGCTTCAGAAAATACACCTTGAAATATAGCTGCTTAATAAATACTGTGTATTTAACTAATTAAATAAATAAATAAATAAATTTAACCTTTCCCTATTCTGTCAAATCCAGCAAAAAAGACATGCATGGTTCATAGGTAAGTGCTCCAGGAGTTCTTTTGGCATATCACAACCAAGAACAACTACCTGGCTGTGGGACTTCTAATAGGGATGGGGTTAAACATAGCTAAAAGATTGACAGTACTCCCAGAATCTTGGAATCTTGGAATTGTTTGGGTTGGGAGGGACCTTAAATCCCATCCAGAGCCACCCCCTGCCATGGCAGGGACACCTTCCACTGTCCCAGGCAGCTCCAAGCCCCAATGTCCAACCTGGCCTTGGGCACTGCCAGGGATCCAGGGGCAGCCACAGCTGCTCTGGGCACCCTGTGCCAGGGCCTCCCCACCCTCCCAGGGAACAATTCCTTCCCAATATCCCATCCAGCCCTGCCCTCCGGCAGTGGGAAGCCGTTCCCCCCCTCGTCCTATCCTTCCACCCCTTGTCAGTAATCTCTCTCCATCTTCCTTGTCGCTCCTTCAGGCACTGGAAGCCACAATGAGGTTGCCTCCTCTCCAGGCTACGCAATTCCACAAATTCCACGCGTTCTGCAGTCACAACTCAGTTACTCCCATTTCTCCTGACAGCACAGGAGGGTGTTACCATGGTTTAGAGCAATGTGACCTCGTTCACATCCTTTCAAGACACCACTGAACATCATCTCACCTTTCGTAGCAGGGTCTGACCTCAGCTGAGGTAAGTAATTACTAAATCATTAGGCAGTCACAGAACCCTAAGCCTGACCGGCCTCACAGTTCTGGCCTGATATATTAACATTCCATTTCTAATCTACCAGTATCCAGTCTCAAGGAATCAGAGATGGAGTCTTCTCCCTGACTCTCTGTTAGAAGTCCAAGTCACTATAAACTGCTCGACCTACACAAATCTCTTCTTCTCCCTTGCTGCCAGGCCAAGCTGCAGTTATTTTAACTTGCAGGACTCCACCAATCTTTTCTGTTTGGTTTGATAATTCATCCACTTGAACACAGTTCACCAAGTGAGAGATAAAAGATGGCAGATGAAGAAATGACTGTGAGTTATTCACTCGCCCCTAGATGACCAGAAGTGTCTATCAGCAGTCAGCAGTGGGAAAAAGTTACTGCGGTGAAATATTCCAGAGTCACTGACCTTTCAGGGTGTTTGGTCATGTAGCTCAAGACAAGATAATTTCACCTTGGATTTTCAGCCATGAATATGCATTTGTGGAGGGGAAAAAAAAATAAAAACAAGCTATTCCTTCTCTCATGTTCTAAAACTTGTATTACATAGGTGGTGCAGTGTCTGTGCTGTAATGCCAGGTAAAAGGCAGGAGAAAGGGGGACAAGAAGAGCACTGAATGAATCATTGCTTTTCAGATTGTTCCTTCTTTATCCTTCCTTTCTCAAATTTGGCTGGAGCCTGCAAGTAGATAAACGAATCACATAGAGTCAAATAAATACCTTTTCATATTCCATGAGTGTATTTCAAATACATTTGCCCTTCTGAGAATTTTGAATGGGCTAAAAAATGTATTCATTTTCTCTGAGATGTTTTAGGAACATTTTTATCTATTCAGATGAATGACCTGGGTTTCTCCCACCATGTCCACGCTGCCACATTCATCACGTGTCAAACGGCATCACAGCTGATCTCTGGCATCAAGAAGGGGGACTTCGAAGGTGGTGCTTCAAAATTCAGGAGTGCTTCCATGCCAAAGGTGCTGCAGGTGGGCTGCTGGGATCTCCCTGGGTCACGCAAGGCTCTTTTAACATTGCTGGAACCAGGCAGAGGAAGCTTGGCAAAGGCCAAGATCTCACAGGATGCAGAGTTACCAGAAATGAAATTTATCCCTGATATTTGCTTTTGGTATTTTAGGGAGATATGAGAAAATTTGCTCTTAACCTTTAGTTTTAATCAATCTAGGTTGTTCTTAAGAAAAGGAGCAAGAAGGGAAAATAATAAAAGAAATGTTAAGCTTGTCGTATATTTGCCTTTTTTTTGTTGTTGTTCCTCCAAGGAGTAAATATATTTTATGGAGTTAATGCCTGAGAAGTAGATTCACTGAACCCTCCCAGATCATAGAAATCTAATTTCTGGAAATATCTTTGCAAGCCTGCATGACCATTACTCCCAGCATGTTCCCTGCTGCCTGTAATTAATGGCAGCTAAAAAAATAAATTGGGAAAACTGATCGATTTTGTACATTTTTTTTCCCAATTAACCAAGAAACTCTTTAAGGCTTCTGACCTCTCCAGGAAATCTGTTATCCCACTTGCACAAGTAGGTTTTTTGTATGCCTGTACAGTCTTGCTTAGTCCTATTGAAGAGGATTTTTTTTTTAATTTTTTTTTTTTTTTAAAGAAAGATTTAGGTCTCAGTGGGAAGGTCTTACTAAATATGTTTCAGTGGCATCAACTTGATAACAACTATTTCTCCTTCCACACACCTTGTGTGAGCAACTCCACCCCTTTGTCAGGACACAGAGGAAACTGGATAAATTCTGGAGTTCTCTCAGTCTGTTGTAATGACATGATCAGTGTATTAATGCCTTTAATAAGGTCTCACTTAGCTGAGCTTCACAAATGCTTCACATTCCAAGGGTTTAATAAAAACGTTCTCGTTAACTGTTCAGCGTTGCTCCATCAGGATTTTATGGAGATGGTATATGGTTTCATCTTTCAATCTCTTCCTGTGGACACATGGGTAATAAACGTATATGTATTAGAATTTGTCTTTAATAAGAGCCATATATTTGACCAAGGCAGGACTCTAAGAGCAGACAAGTTCATTTACACATTTCAAAGGGACCTATAAAAAAACCTGTTCATCTGACTTAATTATGCCAGTGCTGAGACTTGAATTTACCATTCCTTCATAAATACTACTTAAAATTTTATTTCAGGTGTTCAGCATGGAGTACACTTAAAAATTAAGGTTCACAGAACTTACAGCTTCCTATCAATCCAGCCTACCAACGACCTGCACTAAAATCATTGGAGTCCTGGTAAAGAGATTGAAAGACACTTTTTATTTTTTAAAACATCATGAGAACGATAATGAGTAAGTGAGTGTGAAAAGCTCTGAGCCTTTTGCAGAGTCCTGTGGAAATGTCTGCGATATTGATGATAATTCTGGCGATAGGCAGGTGCAAGTTCTGCTAAGCTTAACACCAAACTTGCCTACAAATGAGTCCCTGCTACTCTTCCAAGCAGCACGTGATTCCTTACTTTCTCCTTGCAGTAAAACGGATGTGGTCCCAGTTATAAAGGTAGGGACTCAAGTGGAGAGGACTCTTCCTGGAAAAACTGAGGAAAAAGTATTTTCCACTCATTTATTTTAAGACCTCTATGGCTTTGGTGGCTGAGTAACAACTTCTGCTCTCAAGTTACAAAGATCAGCAAAAAATGGTGTTCCTTCCTCTGCTCTTCCACTTGGAAAAGAGGTTTTTTATCTGACAAGGGCAGATTATCCTAATTATGCCTTGAATTTTCCCTGTTAATGAATTTCTTTCTTCCTATTATTTTTGTGTGGTTACAGACAAGTTTTTATCTTCACCTCTTGAAAGACATCCATTCTTTTCATTCAGCAGTTGCCATTTTAACTCGGCTAAGCTAGGTAGAAATTGCAGTTCTTAGGAAAAAAATTAAAAATTAAAGTCCTTTGGAGGAGGAAACGAGAGGATGCACTGTCATTTATTAATTACCATTTTTAAGGTTTAGGGGCTTGCTTCTTTGCTCATTTTTGATAAATAGACATGTTGATTTAGAAAGCCAACTTTCTAAATCAAGATCCTTCTCAAATTAGAGCCCACAAATCACTGACTGAATTTACCAACACCTAAATTAAGGTCTTTTTCTTTCAAATATACAAAAATAATGCAGAATACAGAAGAATAGTTCAGAAGGCAGCAAAGGGCAGACCCTTGCAGCAGTTATATATTCAATAGTACTCCATTTAATCAGGTAAAGAGATATTGAAGTAGTTGTCTTGCTGTGGTAGAGACAGTAAACCTGCTTCAAAATGCATTATCAGTGTGAAAACATATCACAGAAGCAGCTTTTCATTGACAGTAATTTAATATTTTTTGAAGCTAGTTGCTAAACTTCAAAGAAGCTAGTCTTCTTTTAAATATTTCCTTAAATTAACTCACTTCTCCCTATTTAAAATACAGGTAAAAATCGTATTTTAAAAGATAAGGACTGTAGTCATGAAGCTGATATTTTGTAAAGGAGACCAGCAAAGAAAAAACACACGCAGAGAACTGAGGTCCGGGTCCCAAGGAAAAATAATACGTTTTAAAAGGCGTTCTTTCTGCTTTCTCACCACTTACGTATTTTATTTTTTTTTTAATCTACCAGCAACTGGAGAATAAGCCAGATATGTATTCCCACAGAGACAGCAGAAAATATGAGAAAAATATTTATAATACTTCCAACAGCCTGTTTAGGTGTTAACACTGTTGATATCATTAGCACATTTTGGCACGGCTCCCTTTCCTCTCAGTCAATACATCAAAGGACAATAAGCATCATCAGGACTCCTGGGAGGCAGATGAGCTGCAGCCAGACATCTGTCCTGTCCCCAAAGAGCAAATCATGTTCCTAATCTCTCTAACAATCCCTGTGAACTGGTGCAGCTCTTGGTGCAACATGCAGAAATCATAAACAACTGCTCCCACCACACTATAACTGTATAAAAGTACAGTTCGGAAAGTGCAATAAATAGGTGAGTTTTTATAACCCACCATTTTTCATGGGATTCAAATGCACCGCACAGCATCCTATGTGTTGGAGCCCCCTAACTTGTCACTAACAGGGATAATAGACTAAAGGCACATGAAACAGCTCTCATCAGCAGGCAAGCAGCAGAGCTGCAAAAATGAGGATGCAAATGCCTCTCCTGTCTCGGAATGCCATCCAGACTTCTTGCATCCTTCTCTGCATAAAAAGAACGTGCACATTCATCCCTAAAGCGTTTGGCAGAAATGGTGTTTGGCATTCTCCAGGCTTTTCTCTTCTTCCTTGGGGAATGTCTGGCCTTTCACTCATGACTCCCTTCTCCCCATCACCCTGATGCTTTTTCAGAAGCTCTTCCAGCATTGTGGCCATAGCAGCATTCCCTGGGGGAGGTCAACACGGCCCTGGGGCTGTGGGGTCCTTGTCTGTGAGGGGAAAAGGAAAAGATCCCGGGAAGATGCAACACCCAGAGGCTGTGTCAAGGAAACAGCTATTTACTTTATTTTTCTCGACTGAAGAAAAGCCTGCTAGTGTCACCGAGGGGGCCCGAGGGCCCTCTGCTTTCGGGGTTGTCACGACGCCGCGGCTGAGGGGTCCCTGCCCAGAGTGGGATCAGGGGCCCTGCAGCCACTGCCACATCCTTGCGCTCCTTCTAGGGCTGCTCTGGCTCTGCAGGGACGGTCCCAGAAGCTTCGGGGCCTTCCTCCGACGTGCCCGCTTCGTGCCCCACGCTGGAGCCTGGCGGCCCACCTGAGGCGGGAGCATCCCCAGGGGAGGCCGAGGGGCCGGAGCTGGCCCCGGGGCTCTCGGCCTCCTCCTGGGCAGCGTGGCAGCCCCGCAGCCTCCGCACGTCCTCGCTGCACTGTGTCTCGATGATGCTGAGCACGCCGCCGACCAGCAGAGCGGTGTGGTGCTGCAGGCGAGGCTGCAGCCGCTGCACCAGCTCCTCCCTGTCCGGGCCGAACATGCACAGGGCCAGCAGGACGCTGCTTTCCGACGTCTTCACCTGCCACCACTGCTCCTTGTACACCTTCTGCAGCTGCTGCCGCAGCCAGGAGCGCACAGGGTCCAGGAGGTTCCGTCTTCGTCGGAAAAGCTCTGCCCAGAGCTCGGGCAGGATGCCACCGACGGCCTCGGGCCCTGCGGCGCCCGGCTGAGCTGGGGACAGCGTCCCCTGCGAGGCAGAGGCAGAGGCAGAGGCAGGGGAGGCCGCAGGGCCGTGAGGGCCGCGTCCATCCCTGCTGCCAGCAGCGTTCCCCGCCTGGCCGGTGGCCTGTCGGGCGAGTCTGGCGACGCTCAGCCTGCAGTCATCCTCCGAAAAGCTGACGGTGGAAATGGATCCTCTGCAGAGGGGGCAGCCGCGGTTCCCCTGCAGCCAGCGCAGGATGCAGCCCAGGCAGAACTCGTGGCGGCAGGGCAGGGTGTGCGCCATCTCCCTCGGCACCTCACAGCAGATGGGGCAGCTCCGCTCCCTCCTCCTGCTGGCCATGCAGCCCTCTTCCTCCTTGCCTCAGCTCTGCCACCCAAATCTGCGCAGCCAGGGTCGTATTCCATCTCCCAGTGATGCCGAAATGCAACACCAGTTCATGTCACCCTTTGCCACCCGGTGAGGTCACAATGGGACGATCACTTGGCATAGCTACCTGAAGAAGCCCCACAACTAAAATTCCGTGCACAGTTGCTTAAACACTTTCAGGAACTCTACCTAGAGGTTTTGTGCCGTCTGCAAGTGTTTTCAAGGCTACCTAAAAGTGTTTTTAAAAAACCAAAAAAACAAACAAAACAAAACAACCAAACAACTCACACAGAAAACCACCCATTCAGCAATGTACCCTACTCACATTGCCCTGAAAATCTGTGAAAAATCCCTCTGAGTCACAGGACTGCTGAGTTTATTTTGCATAATTTTACCTCAGTCTTATCTGGCCATTTTCACTGTATTTCAGCCCAAAACTGCAGCTACTGGAGATCAGACAGCAAGTAAAGTTCAATGTTTGTTTCACCACCCATCTTCAAAAAAAACCCCACCTAGTGCAATGTGTCTTGGTATCTCGACATATTGGATGAAATACTGTGACTCATGTTCCTGAACAGTTTAATTTCTTACATCAGTTGTGAACTGCACCTCATCAGGAATTAAGATCTGACTAACAAACTTAATTTCTACAGATTAGCAAAACTGCATGAAAAAATCAAGATCTTTGAAAATGCAGCTGCAGTGGGAGTTCAGATTTGAATAATATTTGCTGAAGAGTTCTTAACCTTTCACAGGTTTCAACTTAACAAACTCCAGCAGTTCCTAAGATAATAGAAACATATATATAAATTACATATATAACCTAACACAAAATAGTGTCACAGTGGTATTTATCAGAATATCAGTGCAGTTCTTGCTGGAAACTACAGGCCATCATGGATAAAATTAATGAGGTCAAAAGATTTAACCCAGAGGAAGGAAAATGAAAGGAAATGAGCATTATGTGTTTAATGAAAGTAATACACAACATCACAACTGAACCCAAAATAGCTGTTCAGACCAAGAACAGCATTTGCCTAACAAATGGGCACTACTTACCTCTCAGAATTAACCTACATTTTTCATTAAAGTCATTAGTTTAAGAAACAGATTGTAGCACTAGAGAGAAGATTTGACAGAAGAACAGCAAGACAGTTAAAGTGCAGCAGATTTTACTTCAGCTTGTGCTTTTGAATGTACACTGATGGCCTCTCTAATTTCTGTACTGCTTGGTTAAGAAGTCTCTCACAGTCCAGCTAGAGTTGGAAAACCTGGAATGCTCATCACAGGAGTAAAGACAGTCCTGTGGAACTAATAAAAAACCTTGCCAACACACTTGAAGTCACTTATATTTCTGATTAAATCATTAAATCAGTATTAGAATATATGTTAGCATATCTACACTAGGTGTCTGTTCAATTTGTTATTAAGGATTTGTCTTATGCTGCAGGTTCTAGAGTCTGCTCTAGTAATAATTTCTAATGAAACACTTTATAACCACCTCTCTGTGTGCTCTGTTCAATTGTCAATGCATTTAAAATAACAAAAATGTAACATATTTAAAGCAGAAACAAGAAATACCGGGAGGAGCAGATACGAACATCAGGGTAATGACCCATTTTTCTCCATCCTGATTTAGATTACAGCAGCTCCCACACCACCCAGGTCTTTATTAATTGGCATGGGGATATTTGATGGTGTAGAGTAACAAAAAGGAGGTGTCATGGAATTCTATCATCCAGAAGCTCCTGGCTCAAACACCTCTGTCCTTCCGTGCTGGTTGACTCTACCTATTTGTGGCAATTGCTTCCCTATGCAGCACTGGATTTCCGAGGAAAGATCTTTAATCAAGCCCCTAAATAAATTTGTCAGACTTTAAAAGCACTTGAGCTTCTCCAACATTCTGAAAGTCAGGCTTCAGATTTTTTAAGATAAAGAATGTGAAAGTCTATGACATAGTTTCATTTCTTACTTCATCCCTCCTACTTCTGTGAGTAAAGCCACATTGAGGCAGCATTTCCTGTAAAGGCAGCATTTCATTTGCTAAAGATAAAGGTATAGCATTAAAACAAATGGGGATGTTAGTGCCGTGGGGGGAAAAAAAAAGGTCACACTTGACTAGTCTTTAATACTTCAAAAATGAAACATAAAAATTGCCTCTCGGTTATGACTTGTTTAATTTCAGGGCAAAATTGAGACTTTTATGACCAATGTATTGCTCTTCTAATGAACTTCTGTTACTGCATTGCACCACCAGCTACTAATCTGACATTTCAAACTTTGTCAAGTTTCCACTAATAGCTTCACTCACAAAAGCAGTAGAAAGTCTCAAACATTGCTAGCAGCAAGTTAGCACTTTTTCCCAACACTTCTGTCTGGATTCTTTTGAGGGAACAAAAATTTGTCTCTAAGACTTAAATTGGTCTCAATGAGAAGAAATTTATTTTAGTTGCAGGGCCATAAACAAACAGGTGCCCGTAATTCTCCTGTTTTATTTGTTGCTTGGAGTGGGAAAATCTAATTCACTGGTACTGAAAGCTTAAAACTTAGACCAGTGAGGTCCCCCTGTCTCTGGGAATGTCTGGAGCCCCTTACACTGACATTAATAAAATTAGGAGTGTGTTCAGACAGTTGCTAAGAAATGGACAGATTACACACCAGAGAGCTGCTTGATTTGGGCAGAGACAGAACCAAATCAAAATCCAAAGGATATGTTGGAAGCACAGCCAGAATAAATCACTAGCAGGCAAACTCGTGCTTTATTCCAAAAGAACTCTAATTTTAAAGAAACCACTTGGAGGCCAGCTAAGATGGTTATTGCAGTACTATTAGCACAGAAAAAGCAAGAAAAAACATTCAGGAGCTTCCCGTCTAGGTCTAAATTACACTTTATTCTTTTTAATGCTATCCATTAAACAATACTGTAATTGTAGGCTTGGAAAAAAACCCTAAGGTATATTTTAGGAATTACTGGGTTTAGCTATGAGCCTTTGGTCCTGCTTATACTTCCTTAAACATAGGACCATTTTGTTTAACTAGGTACCAAAAAAATTTTTGCCTTAGGGTGAAAAACATCTTCATGTTGAAAAGATGTAATGTAAGTTCATATGGAATTTGCAGGGACTTCCAAACAAGTGTTCTGGAAAATATGGTCAGGAGATCATGGATTTGTGACTTGGTAGGAAGCATTTTTCTCAGAGCAAGTCTGCGGAATAAAAAATTTCTTAATAAAATCTTCAATCCATATGGGAAAGACTATAATCCCAGTGTTCCTTCACTGTATATATGATTACTCTTAAGCACAGACATATTTTCATATTGTACCAAAAATAAATATCAAGGTAAACTGGAAATATTCAAAAGATGGGTGGTAAAAGTAGGCAGTGGTAACACTGAGTTTCTCATTTACCTTTGGTGAAACAAGATTTCCAAGGAAATAACGAAGGGGCTAACCTGAAGAAGCCAACAGGAAGGATGAAGAGAGACAATTTGCAATGGATGGAGTGACTGGATAAGGGGGAATGGCTTCCCCCTGCCACAGGGCAGGGCTGGATGGGATATTGGGAAGGAATTGTTCCCTGGGAGGGTGGGCAGGCCCTGGCACAGGGTGCCCAGAGCAGCTGTGGCTGCCCCTGGATCCCTGGCAATGCCCAAGGCCAGGCTGGACACTGGGGCTTGGAGCAGCCTGGGACAGTGGAAGGTGTCCCTGCCATGGCAGGGGGTGGGTTTGGATGGGCTTTAAGGTCCCTCCCAACCCAAACCATTCCATGATTCTATGAGTCTATAATAAAAAAAAATTGCGTTAAGTGATTTATGCTTTGCAGTGCTCCATATCATGACTTAAATCATTACAAATGATCATTGACATGAATGATTTAAATTTCTTCCTGTGATGTTAGAAAGATCTGTGAAGTCAACCCAGCACGCATTAAAGTCCACAGAAGAGCTGCCATTAGCAGCAACAAGCTTTGAATTAAGCCTTGTAGTAACTCATCAGACAAAGGCTGGGAGAGGTTCTTTGAACCTTCAGGCACCTTTATGAAAGCGGGTTTTCAGCCTGCTATGACTTTCTTCTGAGGAAGAAATGCCTTTCCTTCAGTGTGACTGAATGTTAACCACGCAGACCAATCTCCCGCCCCTCTGGCCTCGTCAGAAAGATGTGACATTTCCCGGAGCAGAGCAGAGGAATGCGTAGGTCTGAATCAGAAACTTTCCCATTATTTGTGTGAGATGGCACCCTTGCGCATATTTCAGTAAAAGATTTAGAGACAAAGACACCACCACACCTGGTACACCTTCCTTGGCTTTTCAAGTGAGTGTTGCCTTCTGAATTCATCTGAAGTCATCTGAAATATTAGGACAGGGGAAAGATAACCCAGCAAACACAAAACCTGCATGGTCAAAGGTCAGCTTTGGCCATCCCCAAACCCCTGTCTTACCACACAGGGAACCTTTATAGGATGCATATCCACACCACACACATGATATGCATAACCCCTGACCACCATTAGCTCCTTTACTGCTGGCGCACAGCTGGATCATGAAAAGAAAATTTAAAAAAAAAGCTACATGGTGAGAAAGGAAAGGAAAAATAGGTCACTTTGTAGAGCAGATTGTGAGAAAGTCAGGAAAAATCCGACAAAGACACAAGAGATATCGCACTGCACAGATCTAACACCACGTGTGTCTTTATTGAGGCCGTTCACACAGGGATTTAATCAGTTTTTATTTAACACACAGGCTGAATCTGGTGAAATGCAGGGCCTAGAGAGACTCTTAAATCTCTACGTTTTCAATTCTCGTGAAAAGACATGAAATCCATAGAGTAAGACCCAAAAGTAATTCTTTTTTTCCCTGTCTGTTAAAAAGCCTGAAATGTTCAGCCATAAAAAGCTGAAATGTACTTTGAGATAGGAAAGATGTAGAGGATTGATACCTGTATTTTGTATGTCTTGAACAAGGTTTATAGGACTTTCCAAATAATTATCTTACCAGCCTTCTAACTCAGAAAACAACATTTTAATAAAGTTATTTTGAAAAAAAAATCCTGACAATCACATATTTGTCACAAGATTTCACTCTTGTCTATAGTCTGCAAATGTGTCCAATAATTTAATTTGATTAACTGATGTAGCATAACAACTTCAATCCTTATCAGCAGTGTGTTCTCTCCTCTTCCAAAGGTCAAGACTGAGGCAGATGTTTGAAAAGATTATCCTCTGCAACAATTTTCAGCCCATCTGGCAGCTGTTTTTCCAGGAACATTTTCAATCTTTTCATTATTTCTTTTTTAATTGTGAAAACAATTTGATAACTGAAAATTATTTAAAAAAAAAAAAGATCTGTGTAAGTAACTAGAAACTAATCTTTAAAAGCTTCTCTTTGATCAAGAAAGGACAGTTTGATGGAACAATTATATTTGCTTTGTTTTCACACTCATATTTCACAAGAGATGGCACATTGGAGACCTGAAGACTGACATGCACAATTAGTAGTCATGAAGTATTACATATAAAAATCAAAGCCTGGAGTGATAAGGCACTTACCTGGATAGTACATAAGAAAAATAAGAACTGGGCCTTTGAGGGCCATTTCCCCTTTGAAATTAATTAATTATTATTCTAAACAAGAAGGCAGCTGAAGAGCCTTCAATACACTCTCAGAAGAGCATTTTTAATCTCCCTGGCGGTTTAATGCGTTGGATTTGGTGCAGTGGGAATGCAGAAAAGTGATTTTCCTCTGCCTGGACCCACGTCTGCCAGCACAGCAATCCAGAGAGAAGCAGAGTTCTGGGAACAGGACAATGGTTACCATGAGTCTGAATGTGAAACGGGGTCATCTTTCCGTGGGTTTTTGCTTAACTTACAACTTTTTCCCATACGTTTTTTTTTTAAAAACTCCTCATGATCTAAGAGGTCCAGAGCAGACTTCAAAGTCTTCTTCTGGGACACTCCATTGCATGTGCAGTTGGCCCAGTGGAAGCAAAGCAGCTTAGTTTGACTAAAGAGGCACATTAATTTAATTATTATTGATTAAATAGCATTAATCTTTATATCTCGCTCTCTCCAGAGGGAGATATAAAGAAATGGAAGTGGTTTCCTTTCCAGTTCCCAAATTACTGTGGAGCTACAGTGCTTTCCACAAGTTCTACTTTTATTATGCCCCACAAAATATGTCTTGAAATAATTTAACTCCCATGGTAGTTGCCATTTGTTTTTATTATATGTTTCCAGCTAGTGATGTTCTCTCATGCCAGAGAAATCACGAGGAAAGGGGACCTAGAAATTTCACAGTTTCAGGGCTGGAATTGCAGAATGCAGTCTGCGCACTGCTTTGAGTTCTGCATTCACAGCCAAAATCCAATGAAGCTGTAAACGTGGAACTTTTATTTGGAGGGGCAACAAGAAAATGGGAGTTCAGTAAAGAGCCTGAAGACTGCATCTGGCTCAGGGGTATGTGGGTTTATGTTTGTGAATTTTCCTTGCCTCCAAATTTGTTTAAAAGACCATTGTGCTTGCTTGCTAAAAGGCCGTGTTCTCACAGTAAAAAAGATCGCGTTGAGCAGGTCAAATTCTTAGATACAACCAAAAGAAGGAATAAAATTTAGTCCTTAAGAGGAAGGCAACACCTGATGTTGTATGGCTGCAATCACGTAAGCACCTTAAACATGGGCTCTTGAGTGTCAGGACCTGAGTTTGGAGTGAAGCTGTCCCTAAAACTCTGACTTCCTCCCTTCGAACAACTTGTGCTGAACTCTTATGAACTGCCCTTAAAAGAAGGAAGATGTTTTACAGTGCTTTGTTTGGTGCTAAGGAGTGCCCAGAAACAGTAATCATTTCCAATGGAAACACCTGAAAAATCAGACCAACTTGCTTTGCTGTTTTAGTGTTGGACCCAGACCAAATTTCCAAACCATCCTGACGTAGGACCAGAAAATCTGCACCACTTCCTTGTTTGTCCTGGGATCCTTTCCACCCTAGGCCATGCCAGTAAAAATATATGTCCATGTAAAAGGGAATACCCTTTACTTTACAAGTGGATCATACACTGCTTGTGCTTCTTGATTTAAAGAACATAGTAGGGGGAAAAAACCCAAACAAACAAACAAGCAAATAAACAAAACAAAACAAAACAACTACCCAAGCAATTTTTTTCAAACTTGGCAGTAAACTATTTGACTGGATCTGCACAACTACCACAGACAAAATTCTAATGAGAGTGAAGGAAGCAGAGGCAGAGAAATCATGCTTTCAATATATAGAGTGTATGGTGGAAAAGTGATCTGACTCATTAAATATAATACAGAAATATAATTAAAATACATGCAAAACATAAGCTCTTAATTATTTTAATTTTTTTTTTTTTTTTACAGTGTGGCAGCACATTGTCTGGATAGAGCCTACATGATCTTAGGAATTGTTATTAACAATGAAATTTATTTCATATCTAACAGACATGCTGCAGTCTGTGCTGCTTGACCTCATTCCCAGTTCACTGCATTGGTTTCTCTCAGCATTACCAAAAAAGCTAAACTTGGAATAAACCATTGCGTACCGATTTTTTCACCAGTGCACATCAATTTGTTAACAATGGGACATAGTGAAAAATTTGGAGAAATTAGAACATAACAATGCAACTGACAAAGAGGATGTGGGAAATTCAAGATGCAACAGTTGGAGGCAACAGAATGCCGCTGAAATTATTTAAACCACAGCATTAAATCTGTTGAATTTGGAGCCATCTTAGTGAGCCTAAAAGAAAGCTCAGCAGAAGAATAAAGAATCTATTCAGCTACCAATGCCAACTGGATTCTCAGGAACTTCTGATGCTCACTGTAGCACCAACTGCAGTGTCAGAGTACTCAGGTTGTGAGTTGTGGATATTGATGTCCAGTGAGTGACTGCAGATTATTAACTCATGTTTTCCCTTGTTAATCATCCCAGAGTCACCACTCCCAGAGACACGGACGTTGTTTTTTTCTCTCATTCCAAGAGCACCTGTGAAAAGGAAGGTAATAAACCCCCTGACACTGTCAGGATGTCTAATATGGACATTTCGTAGGAAAAACAGAAATAAAAGAACCAACTGTGTTCACGTGGTCCTTGCATACCTCGCAACAGACTACAATGGGATGGATTGTGTGCTCTGTATTTCACAGAGTATCTTCAGTGAATGAGAACTAGCACCCTGCATGCCACCAAACATCTGCAAACAAGCCCAGGAAAACAAAGAAGGCTCTCAGGGTCCTGGATGATAACTTTGATGTGTTTTGGATTTTTGAAAGAAGTGTTTGTCCGGAGAAGGATGAAGGCTGGACAGACGTAATGCAGCTGCGAATTTCCAGGGAGGTTTGATGCATTGCAGTTGTAGGCTGGAGGGGAGAACAAGGTGGTGCCACAGAGATCAAGATTAAAGGTCTTGGAGCTGTTTCGTTTGGCTGGGATTCATTGCCAACATGAATGAACACTTCTGTTTATTTTAACGGTTCTTGCTATGCTCTGTTTATGGCTCTAATATTTCACTAACATTATTTCCTCCCTTCTCTTCAACTCTCCTTCCTGTCCTCTTCTTTTACCTCCTTTCTCTTTAACAGCTCACGTGGCACTTTTTCCATTTACTCTCATTTCCCAAGCACTGCCTTTGCCATTTTCTATCACAGCAGAATCTCTAAGTCAATAAAGTGATCTCGTGTATGAGGTCAAATTACAGCAGCCAGTGTAAAAACTGTTCAAGTCAGGGGTTAGTGCATGAAACCCTTTCTCAGCTCATAAATAAAATATTATGACAGTTTTTTGGTTGGATTTTTCTTCTATTATTTTTTTCACAGTTTAGCGTGATATACTTTAAATGTCACTTGGGGGAGAATTCAGTACAGGTAGCAATATCCCCCTGGTGTTTCCTCACTCTGGGGCAGAAAGTTCAGGACTGGAGTCAATTTCCACTCTATTACGTGCTGGCAACCTCATCAAAATCAATGCATTTCCATCCATAATTGTAAAAAGTGAATTGACTTACCAAAGAGTCAACAACACTTAAAGAATGGATTAATGCTCACATCTTCAAATTTTATACCTGAGAGATGAACAGTTAGCGATTGACAGTTTCTATGGCAACAGCTATTTTGGTGACTAATTGCAAAACGTTAACAGCTGAACAGAAAATCATCAAGGACGCAATGAAAATCAATACTTAACAAAACTCACAGGTTGGAATGCATTCACACAAACTTCTAGTTGCATTTTTGAGCACAACACTATTTTAGAAGCATTTTAGCCACGGAAATTTTAGTAAGAAAAGAACTGTAACAAATGTTCATATCCAATACTACTTTTGTGTATGCAAGAGAACTTGGGAAAACAGTTGTCTTCTTGTCCCCAAATGCCTGAATGCCAAGAATTACTTTATCTAGGTTCAGATAACTTCTTGCACAAGTTTAAAACCTGTGCACAGGTCTTTAGGAGCAGAATATAGTAAATTTGTTGTGTAGAAACTGAAAAAATAAAATAAATTGCAGTTAGCTCAATTTTTGTAGTTGTTTATGTATGCAGAAAGATTTTTAAATTACCTGAAAAGCAGGAAAATTATTTCATTTTGAATTTTGTTTTTCCCCTGCCTGTAATAGCATTGTTTCCTACATGAATTTTGAGATCTATCTGTCATTGGGAAATCTTTCTTAATTTTCATGATACAATGGCAGTAGTTCTTACAGTAAAATACACTGATTTTATGTACATAGTACTAACAATATAATGGCAATATATATATCTAAATAACTGATAGACACATGGTTTAGGCATTTTAGTCACCATAGTCATTAAGTGGTGGCAATAGCAGACAAGACCTGTGTCTTTTCTTGCTGGAAATGCTTTGCTGTTCTCAACTCTTTACCATTTCTGCCTTCACATTGTCATCCCAGAACTTTCCAGATCTGGGGCACATGAAGTAATGAAATCCACATGTCCCTAGGAGACCTATTGCAAAGGGGAATTATTAGTAATATTAGCACAATTCATATGCAAATAAGCTGGTAGCACTACCTATGAGTGGTACAGCTTTACATGCTGTGTCTTAATATAGCTTTGATCACCTCTCCCACCTGTTAATGCTCACCTGACACCAGGGATTTATCATTACAGACACAGAGTTTTAAGCAGCAGGATTTGACTAATATCAAATTGCTTTTGATAATTATGGTGGGGTTTTTTTACCCTGAGCTCATCAGTGTGTGGTTCCTTGTCCTACTTGTCTGAGAAGGCCAGGTCCTCTCCAGTGATTTGTTTGAGCAGCGTGGAGGAAGCCTAACTTCACTACTGATTCCCACCTGAATTTTACCACATTTGTGCTTCTCCTTTAGGAGAAAACTCAGCTCAGAGCAGTCAGTGCTGCTGAGACAAATGTATCCCACCTGCCCTCGCTGACCCCTCCAGAATTGTTCTTTTTTAGTGAAATTAAAGATGTTTACCTGTAATACACCTCAGAGCCAAGATTTCAGGAACAGCAGGTCATGCCTCAGAGCGCTGTTCTGAGTGCTTTATTAACCCAATTTCTACAGATCTGTGGCTGACTCAGAAACTTCAGAGAGCCTGCTCTCCTCCTGGTGTGCAGCTCTGGCAGGGAATCAAATTTCCCTAAACTGCTTCTGAATTTTTATCATGAACTTTTGCACCCAGCAACTACAATCATTGTAACACAAGAGTCATCATCTGCTGCAGTTAATTATTCCAACTGAATTTGCACATCTGTACAGGCTTTATATAGCTTGGCTTCAGGCAGGTTGGTTGGGAGCTGCTGGAGATGGAAAATAGATTTGCTCCAAAGAGGTTGTTTTAAATTGGAATTGAAGAGTCTCTTGCTCTATTTTTCTCCATGTATAATGCATGACCTGTCAGCACATACTGCATGGCTTTCACTGTCATTTTGTTCTGCACTCATACAACTCAGAATGAAGCCTAGGAGGGACAAGGGCAAAGCGTTTTGAGCTGAGGAGTCTGATTAGAAAATTAATTTCACAAAGGTGATTATTAAATTAGTCTGGACGACCTTTGGACAATGCTGGAAATATTGTCTTTTATCAATACACTTATGAACCATAAACAGAACAGTTTTCATAATTTGAAGGAATCCTACTGGTGCAACTTTCTTTAACTTGAAGATAACATAATACTTTCGTCAGGTCCTCTAAGGACTTCACCACTATTAACCCACTTTAAATAGGTGTGGCTTTCATTTTTCAGTGATGAGAAACCTTTACCAAACACATAGAAGACATAGAAATGGGGAGGAGGATGACACAAAGGATATTGCTAACTAGACCAGAGCACAAAATAACCCAAGAAAAAACAGGATGAGGGCATTATCCAAGGTGTAAGGATTTGGGTTAAATCTCAGACTTCCATGAAGTCAAAAACTCTCACAATTTACAAACAGTTCCAGGAATCACCTTTAAAACAAAATCCTGAGACCAATTCTATTCCAAGTAGCATAAATACATGATTGAGTGAGTTTCTGAAAGGCCCAATACGTGCATGTAGTTCACATGACTTGAAAGACATTGAAATACAAAAGACATATTTTATTTTGATCAGACAGCTCAATGTATACAGATTTTCAATCTTTTATTCTATTTGATTTGATTTATTACAACTCATTTTTTTAATACAGGAAACTTTGTTTTCCCATATTATGAATTTTAAACAGCTTGCATCCTGCTGACTGAGAGGTCTTTATATCATTAATTGTTCGCTCCAAGTAAAGCAAATTAGCTTTGACATGTTTTCATTTCACTGTTTAACACTGGACTGTACTTTTGTGAATGATTTTTGTACTATGTGGTTGGTGAGCAGCTGATTTTTGGGGACATGATATTCTTGTGCACAGTTTTCAACTGCCTGTCACCTAAAACAACAGCTTTACCCAGCTGATTAACTGAGCCATCACTGCTGCTAAGTGCTACTGCAGTTTTATAAGTTCTGAATTTCTGTTGTTATTATGTTTGAAGTGGTTTTGCTTCTGTGTGCTAAATTTTTTAAGAGGGTTTGATCTGTGATTTGACACACTTGACATTCCCCAAGTAAGTGGATGATTTTTGGAACTCGAGCTGTGCAGAGCTTACAGCTTTCACAAAATTTGATGTTTCCCAAGCATTGCACTACAGGCTGAAGTGTTGACATGTTTTCAGGAGCAAGCAAGACAAGTGAAATTTGTGAGAAAGTATATTTGTGGGAGGAGGGAAAAGCAGTAAAACTGTACTCCTGTAGTATTGCTCCTACTTTGAAATTGCTGGCAGGTCTAAAGTGCAAACACTTCTCGAATTGTGTTAAATACAGGTCTTGTCTGCACTTAAAATTCTGTAAAGGAAAAACATCAGTGCAGTGTTCCTCATGTCACACCTCGCTCTGGTTTCTCTGCCACAAAACAAGGGCAGAGGGAGGGGGTTTTTTGAGTTTTTTTATCTTCTATAAGACTTGCTGGTTACTTTTATTTCAGAACTATTAGTGGTGTTTGTTGCTTTTGAAGCTGAAAAAGTCAAAGTGTCCCTTTTCACTGAGCTGCAGCAATTTCTTCCAGGTCAGAAAGGGTCCTGGGAGAGGTTTTTTCCTCTTTGCCAAGGACAACTGCAAATCCACACAACCATGTCATGTGTAATGCCCAGACAGGAACAAACTCAGACTCCCCTCACCTACAAGTTTAAAGAGAAGAAAGGGGAGAAAAGCAGCACGTGACGGCAGGGTTGTTTACTGACAGGGGTGGCTGGCAGGGCAGAGTCAGTGAATTATTGCTTTTTTCAGTCCTTATCTCTCTGCCTGCACTCCATCAAACTTCTCCTGAACTGAACAAGAGTCATGGCAGTGTATGGCCTCTTTTATGTCTGCAAATTTTGATGTCCAGTAGAGAGGGAGCAGGCTTTGCTATGCACTGTGATGTCTTCCCCCAAATCCGTGCCCGGTGTGTAACAACTATGCTGTGTTTTCAAGCACTACAAAAATGTCTAATGTCACAATATTATTATTATTATTATTATTATTATTATTATTATTATTATTATTATTTCATTATTCAGCTTCAGAGAAATTAAATTCTAAAACTTTTGTGCTAAGGGAAAACGTGCAAGTTTTCCACTTTTTTTTCTCTGGTACACCCTTCATTTTTCCCACGGATATTCTGACTTTGAGAGCCCAACTTCATCGAGGTAACTGAAGGATCAAGGCTTATCTTGCAGGAAATCTGGAGGTTACAAACTGATTGCAATGATTCGTTCACCTATTCAACAATTAATTAGCAATATCATAAGGGGAGAGGGGAATTCAGCCAGTCAGATATGATGTCTCTACTACTTTTTTGTCGAGGCATATTGCAATCTCTGAATCCACATGTCCACATTTTCTGCTCAGAGCAGTGACAAAATTGAATGTCCATGTGCGTTTTCACCACAGACTAAGTCAATTAATGCAAATTAATCAGATATTAATTCAGGATTTTGACAGAATTACTGTAATTTGTGCAAATGTTGTTGTGATAAGTGCGTAAGTTACCCATCCTGGGCAGACCACAGGATCAGCACTTCATAAGGTAGCAAACTGACATAAAATAAACACAGAAAATTGTCTCATGTCATCTCAAGACCCAGTTAATGTGCTGCCATTATCAGCACCACAGACAATTAGACTGCTTAAAACTCCAATGCCTCGCTTTAATTAGCTTAATGATTGGATGGGGGTGTAGAATTTTAAATTCATTCACGTGCCATTTAGATCAGAGGGGAAAATAAGCTTTTATAAATATAGAGAAATCCATGAACTGACTGAAAACACAACATTTTTCAGAAAGCATTTAAGGAAAAGCTTTTCCAATGGAGTTTGATCCCAAACAGGTCAAAATTGATGAGTGTGTCGACAACACCTTGTAGAGCAGTTCTTCACCTATGCCTTTACAAAACCCTTTGTTGTTTTTTTGGGTTTTTTTGGCAGAAAGTACCAGGGCAGTCTGAGAGATGAGAGATTCCAACTCTCTGTCAGGCACATGGAAAACTGGGAGCAGTCAAGTGTTGAGGAGCTAAAACTCATCTCTGCCCATCACAGGCTGCCAGCTTGTCACGGCCGCAGTCCTGCCTCGTAAAGCAGGGAGTGCAATGAGGAAGGGCATGAGGGTGCAGTGGAAATGATGCTGAAACAGAACAGCACATTATAAGAGAAGAAATAATTGAAATGGGCATCAAATCCTGATGTATGGAGGTGTCAGTGCAGCAGAAAGGAAAGATACTGTAAGGTTATTACGTGAACGCAGGGGCGGTGAGAAGGCTGCTGTCAATCAGTTCATATCAGTGGTTTCCTCCTAGCAAGCAGCTAAATTATAAATATTCCTGAGGTTATAAAGCTGTTGAGAAAAGCAAAACCAAAATGATGGCAGTTATGTGCTTTTCACAACAAATACCCGAATTATACGAAACAAGAGAAAGAATACACAAACTGTCAAATTGCGTGAGTGGAGATTAAGGGCTTTAAATTTATTTACTGTAGAAACAGAGCACATCCACGTGAGATACAGGATCACAGGCTATAAATACTTCCAAGTTAATAATGAAAAATGGAATTACTTACCAGCTGTGCTAACAGACAACCCTTGCAGCTTGCAATGAGGGAAAAAACCCTTATGTTAAAAGATTTATTATAAGCTTCAGAACCATCTGAAAACTTAGCCATTCCTATTGACAGTGCAGTCCCTTTCTGAAATTACATTTATTGCAGACCTGTAGGCCAGGAAATGTTGTGTTGCTATCAACAGTAACAGCCCACAGACTTTGTTCTGCACTTGGGAGGCCACAGGACTGAGGCACATCAGGTTTCCTTTGTTCCATTTCATCCTGACCTGCCCAGGGCTTTAAGCTGTTTTAGCCCTAACAGTGATTTTTCCTAGTGGCCAGCTGGCTGTGGCCATTGTGTCTTACTTTTGCCTACCTTTGTGCAGTGTATCCACAGTTTCTGGGCAAGGTGGCAGTAAGAGGCAGTTATCTTGTGGAGAATGAGGTATTTATTACTCTAGTGCAGTGTAGGAATTAATGACTGCATGGAGTGGTGCAGAGCAGTGCAGGCATGGAAGGAGAGCAGTGGTGACAGAGGGAAAGTCGTGGGGTGGGTACGAGGCATGGCAGAGGCTGAATATTAGAAAATGTAAAAAAATTGCCCCCCCCCCAAGGTGAATCAAAACAATCAGAACGGCAAGGAGGAAAAATAAAGCTCAACCTATTGAAGCAGTACCGCTGTTTGGTGTAACTGAGCTTTTTACATAATAATCTTCTTTATTTTATTTTCCTTTATTTTTCTGTAATAATTTAACCTAGGCTCATGAAAATCTTTTAGAATTACCATTAGGACAATAAAGGTTTTATTGATATTGTTCATAATAATAACAATTATTGGCTTTATGTCTGTGGTGTGTTCTCTTTTTGCCCATAAGAAGGTTTATGAACGTTGATAGCTGGGTAAAATAGACATTCACTTATTTTAATTCCTTTAATATCAGGACATGCAATAAAGCAGTTATTTTATGAGAGGAGGGAGTTCTTAAATTACTCCCAAATAATTACAGAATATTCTGAGTTGGAAGGCATCAACCAGGATCAACAAAGTCCAAGCCCCAAGAGTCCCACCATCATTTCAATTGATTCAGTGATTAGGGCAGCAAATGAGCCAAGGACAAGTTCACTATCTCACCTGCACTTGGAACAGTGTTATAAAAGGCACAAAGAAGCTTACTCAGGAAAAGAAACTCTCAGGTGGGACACATGAGCTGGGATAAATCAGCTTTCCCTGGAGCTGGGACAGGATGCATCAGCTGGGAGCTCGGTCTTGTAGGATGAATGTGACATTGGGGCACAACCACTACTTCTATATCCTGTGTCAAATTTCTGAGTCCTGGAATTTCCCCAGAGCTTCAGCATATTTCTGTATAAAACCCACACTTGTTCAGAAATCCTGCAGATCCCAGGAGAGGGCAGGAAGTTTGGGCAGCCGGGCAGTGAGCAGCCTCGGCGTAAACGCAAGTTAGCTGTAGATGTGCTGATTTGATCTGTGCAGCCTTTCTGCTCTGCTACCTGCCTCTCTAATTCAATTTCCTCAGCCCTAGCCTTCCCATTCTCACAGCACAGAGAGCTCATTTGTTTCAGCCTGAGAAAGCAGGCACTTTTAAACCTAGAGCTGACGGCCTTGGAGCAGATTCCACGGCGCCTTTCGGGGAGCACAGAGCAGCAAAACAACCCAGTACTTCACATCCATGCAGACATGGATGCTCCCTGTCTCTCTGTGGTCCAAGCCCCAGCTCCTGCTCCCAGGACCATCTGCAACTGGGAGAACAGAACCAGAACAGGATTTGCACCCTGCCAGCACTGTGGTTTTTGACGACAGGTTTCCACTCCCTGCCTATCAGAGGCTACTGCTCTATTGTTTTGGTTTTGCGTGCATGTTTGGAGTGTCTGGGCTCAAAAATCCCTGCCAGATGAAATGTACAAGAGAATCCTCCATCAGTCTCACAGGGAGAAGAAATTCGGTGTGCTTAGTAAGGGTCAGACCTGCTGAGCAACGACCTGAGGCAGAGGGGCCAGCTTTTTTCATGATGAATAAAAGCTATCAGGATTTCACAGATGCCAGCCTCAGCCCTATAAACCATCTCCCACGCCTTCAGGTGGAGGAATGCCTAATGTCTGGATCCTGGAGGCACTTTAAAAGGGCACTGCTCAGTGCTGTCATGAGAGAAGCTCAGCAAGGTGCACCTAGAAATAAAGCACTATATGTTTAAAGGTCTGTCAGGATCAGGTAAACAGAGACCTTTGCTGGATTTAGCTGTGTTTACAACACAAGCAGGAGTTCTGAGGATCTCCCTCACTGGGCATATTCAAGAACCATCCAGACACAATCCTATGCCATGTGCTCTGGGATGACCTTGCTTGGACCATGAGGTTGGACCAGATAACCCAGTGTGGTGCCTTCCAACCTGACCCATTCTGGGATTCTGTGATCTCAATTTTAGGCTAGCACGAAAATCCCACCCACATCTCAGATGAAGTGTTTAAACTGTCGTGGATGGTGTTGGGCATTGTTCTGGTGATTGGATGTAACCACTCAGCCTGGACTGCAAAAGCCCTCAGTGCAATGGTCAGTGCAGCACGCCCTCTTTTTCCTAATGAGATTACAGGCCTGTTCTGTGGCTGCAGCTGACAACATTCATTTCTGTATTAGCACTAAATTATGCTGCTCACAACAAAGCACCCTTGCTCCACTGCCCATGCCAGAATTACTCATAGCATTTTCATTACATTTCCAGCAGCTGGTTTTATCTGAAAACCAGTTTTAAAGACACGGAACCAAACATTTAGCACTGGGTCAGCAATGTGCTGTCTTCTACAGTGCTGTGAAAACAGAGTAGGGGACGCTGGGATGTTTACTTAAAATCTGACTTTATTTCAGTGCTTCCCTGTGAGCAGCCTAAGCCCCTGAGAAGAATCCTATTCCTGAGACAGCTATCACATCCATTCTCCTTTTGCATTGTTGGAACTTCACTGGGTGTCATGTCCTTCCCAATGAGCCACTGGTTCCAGTGAGGTGCTGGAACACAAGGACACTGAAAAAGTTGCTGCAAACCTGGAAGTCCCAGAAAACAGTTTTTATCTGTTCACATCCTCCCCTTTATTGGTCCTTTGGACCAAAACCAGTTGCCTACTGGTGCTGTACTGGTTTTTCTGGTCTCACAGTGGCTAATGCCCAGCATCCTGTTGCATAATGCTGTCACACACAGCCAGCTTCATCTTCGCCTGCCTGCATCCCTTCTGATCTCTCTGCTTTTCCTCAGATCCTACTGATGTGCAGTTCACACAGTGGGAAATGAGTGGGTAGAAAAAAGACTCGAATGAAAGCTAGATCCAGGCGAGGATCTCTGGTGAATTGGGAAGGACTCCGCCTCACACCGCACTGCTTGATTTTCTCTCCTGTGGAGAAAAGTGTTTCATCTTTAACAGATGATGGCTACTTTCCTAGAAGATTTGACAGCCAAGGGAGAAACTAGAAGCTGACTTTCCAGAAACTTTTATCTACATGTGAGGTTAATTTTCCTATCCCAGGGAAAATTTGGAGCTGCCAGAGGAAAGAAAATGAGCACTGGGTCACAGTATCAGGATTACAACAGCTTCAGACTCCAGGTGATGATTTCTGATGAGAACTGGAAGAACTTAAGATGAGTTACAACATACAGAGGTCAGAAATTAAGTGAATTTAGGAAATACACATTGAATGAGATGCAGAGCTAAAAGGAGACCTTACAGTGGTTATTGGCATCCAAATCCAAACGCAGCTCAGAGATTCCTTTTGCCAATAACTACCAGGCCTGACAGCTGCCTGCAAGAACAGAGCACTTCCATTTTGAATAGCAGTATTTCCTGCAGCCAAGGTTAGACTTCCACCTGTGCTCGGCCACTTTCTCATTTCAGGAGCTGGGTACCTACTCTCCAAGGCTATCAATAGGTGTTGGAAGGGCATCCAAACCTAGGCATGCAGATCCAAGCCCCAGCCTGACAGAGATGCTCACATCGTGCCTAATTCATGGTTTCTTGCTTGCTCTCTTCTCAGCTTGAGGGTTCCTGCATTCCTGAACGGGCAGTGGCCAAACTTCACAAGGAAGGTAAGCCTTGCACGAGCCTTCCTGGAGCTTGGTGATTAAGGCTACCTCTGGAGAACAGGGCTTTCACTGACTCTAGAAAAGAAAGCCTCCAGCCAGCATCCCCCAATTCCAAATATTCTGAGCAAGAGCAGTTGTATCAGAGCACTCCAGCTCCACTGGCCCCTGTAGTTACCCTTCAAAGGATACCCCAGTGTACTTAGACACCTAGTGCCAAACATTCTGTATTCTGACCAGGGAGTGAAATTAAAGATTTATGGGAGTTCAGGTGCATTCCTGTGCTTGGTACTTTCTGCCAGCTGTCCCTCAGCAGTTCCCCTGAATACACCAGCACAGAGCTACACTGCCTATTCAGTCACTAGAAACAATCACCCTGATCACCTTTCAAGACTGCCCAAGGTTCTCCATAAATTTCATCTTTATGCCCAGCTCTTTCATGGACTGGCTCAGTTGGATTTTTTCAGGCGGTGCAGAACCTACATGAAGGTGTTCAGTGTGCCCAGCTCACTGAAATGCTGAGGCTCCTCTGAAACCTGGTCTGAGGACTTTCATTGCACAGTGTAACCTAAAAAGATGAAAATCCTTGTACTTCTACCCTTGGACATTGTCCTCTCTAACTAGCATGATTTTTTCCTGTCAGCTCTGTCCTTTATTTCAGCAAACCCTTTCTCTCTCTTTTAAACTGTCTGGCCTTATCTTTGGCTGGAGGTTAAGAAAATTCTTCCGTCTGATGTTGATCAGCCAGCAGGGAATGCTTACAGCATCAGCTAGCCAGTCTCTGCTTTACCTCCCAAGAAAGAAAACAAGAAATTCTCCAAGCCAGCTTCCCACAGCCTGGAGGGCCTGGGATTTACAGCCTGTTTGAACTCTCCCGGATGGTAACACACCAGGCTGCTGCAACACCACGCTCAGTGGCCTGTCCAAAGGCACTTCCTCAGACTGATTTATTTGTTCTCTCAATTTTGACAAGGTTTTGTGTTTGTGTCTCTCTTTTTTCTCTCTCATTTTCCAGACTGTCCCAACTGGACACTTTCTGCCAAATGCCATCCTTGTCCACCTAGCAAAACACATTAAATGGGGGCAGGGGAGGGTAGGGTAGAAATTGGGCTTGGATATATTTGGGCTTTTGGGAGGAAAAAGGGGCAGGAACGTGCAGAATGCTTGCCTGAGGAACACCCTGTGTGCTGGTATGTCTGTGAGTAGCAAACTGACTGTCTACAGATAAAGGAATATATGTCTACGCCTGGAAATGTGACTTTGCAGTCCTTGCCTCTGTGGGTTTTATTTAACTGTGATATACGCAGCAGTCATAATAGCTTTGGCACAACATCATGTGTGTCTTAATTAAATGAAACATGCTGTTCAGAAACAATGCAGCCATGGAGTTTGGGAAGCACTTGAGATATGCCTTCTGCTCACAGGCTCATCCTGGCGCTACAAACAAAGGAGGCAGTGTGCGTTTGTGTGTCTGTGTATGCATATTTATACAAAAATAAATTATCATACTGCTCCTTCCTGCACAGTTCCTGATAATTCTGTCAGTTTTAACACATTAGCAAAGAAAATGAGGAAGTGACTGTCAAAGGGTGAAAGGATAAATGGCACTGCTTTCAACTCAGCAAGGCATCAGGAGGCCTCATCATCTGCACAGTTTAGTTTTGCTTTTGACAACCACCACCTCCTCTCCTGGGAGGCTCTTGAAGACACAGTGAGGCTGATTCCAGCCTTATCACGAGGAACCAGGACAATAGCTTGGAAGAACAGAAGCAAAGCCAGAATATACTTATGAAGGAAGAAAATGAGCTGAAAGGAAGCAAAAAGCTAAAATGCTTTCAAAGAGATGCCCACATCACCTTGTTGCAGTACAAGATTTGACTCAGAATGCAAGCTTCCATGTATTATTGTTGCTGAATTAAAATATATTCTCTTATCTGATAATGGAATCCTACACACAGTGGCATAATGGGATACGGAAAAGCAGAACAGAAGTTTTCCAAATGTACAGTTTACAGTTATTAAGGTTTGCTAAGACTGTTCCTAAAGCCAGTTTTCCATTTTGTGTTTTTGCCAGAAATTGGGACAGGTGAGTGGCTACAAAATGAGAGCTAATTTACCTATTGCCAACCTGCAAGATCCCTTCTCCTCTTCTCTTTCCCTTCTTCTGGTAATATATGACCAATTTAGATGCCCCTGCCTCTGAAACTCCACCTCTAGGTACCAAAAGCCATGAAATTAAAGGACTCTTTGAAATCTGATTCCAACCTCTAAACACCTCAACACACTTTTCAATCATTCTGAGACTTAAATGTCACTCATTCCCACGCAAAACAGCCAAAAAAGTATAATATATTCAGGGCAGAGATTAGGAGAGAGACATAAAGTTACTTTCTTTTATCAAGTATGAAACTGGACTGGTAACAAAACCCAAGGCTTGAGAATCACCATCTGGATCACTCAGCTGTTGAAGAATTCACAGTAGCAGAAATCTACTTCTTGCCCCAATATCCCAACCATTATTTGCTTTTCTGTACTTTTTCAAGAAAGTTCTTATAACTTCTGGGTATTAATTGAGGTATTGTGTATTTTAAAACAATTTTTTAGCATTGTAACACGTTTTGTTTGGGGGCGCTTTTTTTTTGCCATACGATCTGCCTAAAGCTATTTCGTCTTTATTGCTAAACATAAACTCTGAACAAAAGTTATTTTCCCTGCCAAAATACTCTCTTCAAGTCAGTTGCACTTTTGCATGAGACAAAGCTGCAGGGGATTGTCCCCATGAACTTCCAATGTCTTTCCAGTCTTGGCTGAGTACAGTTCATACCACCTATAAATCTGGCTGCCACCCCGCTTGAACAAAAGCTGCTTTCTTAAATTAAACTGCTGCAGTAGGCAGGCTGTAGAACATTTTAATTTCTATATTTCTGTGCATAGTCCCCACCCTGTGAATCTCACTTCTCTTTTCCCTTCTCCAGTGATGTGACAAGGTGTTTGTTCAGCATTTCAGCTGCATGTCTAATGGGAAATATTGGGATTTCCCAGCTGGACCAAACCCAAGAAAATCCAGTCAGGTATTCTGTCTCCGAAAGTGACTGTTTCCATGAAAATGGGAAGAATCTGCTAATCACACAAGAATTCCTCCTGACCTCTAAGAAACACTGCCTCCAACATTGGCAGAATACATAACATGACTTCCACATAAATTCATCTCAAGGGAGAAAAAACTTTGGTAAATATTCTGAAGTAATTTTGTGGACCTGTGGCGTTTCGTCACAGCCTCCTGCGGGAAGCAGCGTTGTTAATTTCTTTATTATCATATTAAATGTCCCCATCGTTCTTGTGGTTTAGGAGAGCAGAAGTTCCTGATCTCCCATCTTCAATCCATATGTTAATGTCTACATTCTATTATTATCTTCTATTATCACTAATTTATTTTTTATTCTGTTGTTATCTATACCTATACCTGCTTCTGCAACAGTATCACTGTAGTATTTACCTCTGCCACTGACTCATTTTCTGTTGTTCTAAGATAATTTATTGTAACTGCATTTACCTAAAGCAAACAAATCCACACCCAAAATAATTACTCAAGCCCCAAGATCTTTCATTACAAGTTTTCCATGTTTGGACTGAAAGTGCTAATTAATTGGTCAATACATTGGGCTAATAGCCAAGCTGCATCTGCAGAAAAAAATTATCAGCAAAAGTGTGAAATACCATCAAACACAAAAAAAATCCCCTGACATAAGAAGTCAATTTAATTCAATTCTTAAAGATCAATTTAACATATTGGAGGGTTTTGTCTTTTTTTCTTTTTTTGGGGGCCAGTGTTTAGAATTTAATTACTTCAGTATATGCTTCAGTTTCTTTAGTTCACTGCCCTAGCAGGTGCCTGGGAAATGGTTTTATAAACATAATCACACTTTGTGCAGCTTTTTTTTTTTTCCTTAGTATATGGGGAGGTTGAGACATTGGGGTGATTTGATTCTGTAGTTACAACTAATTAAATTCTAAAATGTTACACAGCAACTCTGTTCAGTGCACACAGGTTCTTTCCAAGGACCAGCTAAAATAGTCTACAACATTTTCAGAAACTCAACAGACTTTGTGCTAGACATTCTGAATAGAAAGGGCAATGCAAACAGAACACCTCTGCTCACACTGTATTTATTTAGTATATGGCATACAAAGTTTGGAAAGGTGGGATTTGGGGTCTTTTTGTCCACCACTGGGATGTCATTTGCATCTTTAACTTAATGAAAAAGTTTAAAAAAAAGCTCAAACCAAGTATTTTTGGCTTAGGAACAGGGTGAGCAGTCTGTGGCTGAATAGCACCAATGTCACAGGTTTTACTGTCATTACAATGTCTTGACAGCAGAAGCATTTCACTACAATTTGATAGAGAAACTAGCAAAGGACAGGAGAAAAATGTGACCCAGAGTGTTGAAGCACCTGGGTACAGATTTCATCTCACTGCAAGGTCTTGCCATTTTAATCAGTTTTTTGGTTCTGAGTTTGGAGGGTTTTTTGTGGAATCTCAAGGTGCAATAAGCTTTTGATTCTTACAGAGCACAAAATTTTTCTTTATGTGTTTGTGTTTGTGTATTTCCTAAGGATATCCACGAAGCCTCCCTCTTCATGACTCCATGGGAATTCCAGTAAGATTCTTTTTTCCATGACAGAAAAAAAAAAAAATCAGCAAGGTGAATGAAGGCAAAGCCCTACCAAATTAGAGCAACACACGAAGGCACAGAGAACGACACTTTCAGTAGACTAAAAAATTCATCACAGATTAGTGATAAGAATATGGAGAATGCTCATTGCTTGGTTTGCATAGGAAGGCACAAAAGTGGGTGCTTGTGATCCTTCCCCCTTCCCAAACCTTCCCTTCCCAAACCTTCCCTTCCCTTCCCTCTTTAATATTTTTTACCATATGGGGGAAAGCCTGCACAGCAACACTGGTGAAACTCAGATTTAGCCTACCTATGGTTTATGATAGAATACTATTAGTATTTCAGGGCTTTACTGAATGCCTTGTCTGAATGCCTTACTGAATGCAGGTCACTCAAAGACTCAGAAAACTTGGAGGAGGAAAAAAATGTTATGTATAATTGAAATTCAGCTCAGTGTCAACTGGATGTGATAAAAAGATCACAGAACTCTGCATCGAAATGTTCCAGCAGCCAGACAGGGGGAGAAATACACCCACCCACCTTTGAGGAAATGTCTCTGAAATTAAAAGATGTTTTAACAGCAATGAGGTTTTTTTTCTTTTTTTTTTTTTTTTGGTACTCTGCAGAGTGTAAAATAAGTGTGTTTCAAAATATATTACATATTCATACAGCTGTATTGAGGTTAAAAAAAAAAATAAAATTGCAGACCAGCTCAGGGACAGCTGTGGCACTGATAGAAACACAAGCAGAAAGGTGGGGATCATGTAACCCACCTCCTCTCCTGAATTCTTCTGCCATCATTTCTGACAGAGCTGTGTCTCACTCTGGGAACAGAAGGGTTTACCTTGCTGTAGGGAATATTTTGCTACTTGTGTAGACCTCCCTGTTCAAATAGCTAATTTTCCATTTTTACTCCCAGAAAATTGCAGCATATTAAAATAATGGGAGAAGCTGGGTTTTGGTGTGGGGTTTTTTTGGGGGTTGGGATGTTTCTTGGGTTTTTTAATAGAGAGTTCTTTAAAATTGAGCAGGGAAAAGGTTTTAAGACACAGGTATTGGTGGGAAGGTATTGCTGTGTCTATAAACTTCATTAAAATAACAGTGAATTTAATGGGCACATCCTTTTTGACAGGGTAAAACAACAGATGAATTTTGAGATAAAATTATGGCTGTTCTGTGCTGCCGGATGGAATATTTCCTCCTGTAGCACCAGGACACTAAGAAAATGCAAAAACTAGATATTTTAGGAAGTTGGGGGGGGTGAAAAAAAAAATACAGTATCCCTTTTGCAGTTAGGGACTGTCATTTCATGATTATGAATTCAGATTCAATATTCTGAGCTATTCTAACTATTTTTGCTTATTCCCAGTACAACTGCTAGAGCCACAAAAGCAGCATCAGGTTATCCAGCTCCTCCTCCAGGAAGATCGTGTTTCTCCTTCTAAGCATTCCAGTATCGATTACTGTAAGTGGTTCCAGGAAAACGGAATCTCGGTGGGGTCAGTAACGTCACTCTTTTGTGAGACAGGAAGAGTGAGAAAGTAGCAACCACCGTCCCACACGGAGCAGGGATGCTGCTAGGGGATGTTCCTGCTGTGCTGGGGAAGATTCTCCCTGTCTGAAAACTCCCACAGCCCTCAGCACCCGTTCTGCAAACAGCTGTGACACCTCAAAGTGTTTTAACTCTCTTGAACTAAACTCCCTGCTTCAGGGAATCGTGCTTATCAGCAGTCTGGCCGTGTCTGGTCACAAAGACACTTCAAGGAATTGCAGTGTTTGAATGAACACTGGCTTTCTGAAGCTGTTTATGCTCTGGATTTAAAGCAGGCAGTGAAGCTGTGGTTCATTTTCTTCCTTAGGGCACAGTGGCATCTAGTGGTCCTACATGGTGAGGGTGAGGAAGATAAAAAGTATATTAAAAAATTTGTTTCCTTTTCCTTTTCCTTTTCCTTTTCCTTTTCCTTTTCCTTTTCCTTTTCCTTTTCCTTTTCCTT